>NC_069425.1:7740290-7764445 GCF_026875155.1 Cherax quadricarinatus | reverse complement strand
TGCTAAGTGGTGGGTGGTATGTTGTATATTGTGGGTGGTATGTAGTGGTACAGAGGCGAGGCTTATGTGTTGCCAGGCATATGGAGGGAACATAAAACTTGTGAGGAATTATCTAAAAATCTTATCCCCTCTCCCTCTTTCATGAATGGTCAAATTACTGTTGTTTCACTGTATGCCGGCTTGTAATTCCCTTCAACCCTAATGTATTAAGTGGAGCTACCTACACTACTATTATAATCAAAAGGAAGTGCTAAACCTACCAGGGTCATACAGTGCTGTAGGGTAAGAAGTGATGCAGGATCTAAGGATAAATACCTCTTCAAGGGGGATTCCTTGGCGTGGTGAAGAGGCTCTTGGTCTGAGGAATTAGACCTGTCGGTCTCCTTCCTAAGACCGAACCCAATTACCCCCCAATCCCCCCTTCCCTATCCCATCCTCCATATCTTCCCCTTTTTCCTTTCCTCCTTCTCCTACCCGCCCCTCCCTTTTTGCCCTTCCTCTTTTTGGCCTTTGGGGTTTTTCCACAGGCACGCTAGTTCCTAGGTATGGGAAAGGGTACCGGGGTCCATCCCATTCCGTTGAGGTCCTTGGCGGTGGCGTAGTTTGCCGTGGAATCTGGATCGCCTGGGGATATCCTGATCCCTTTCTGGTATCCCGGAGGGTGGCATTGGGTGTCTTTCAGGCGGCGGGTGTATCTCTGGATGCCACCTTTCAGATTCCGGGGGTGGTGGCCAAAGGAGGTATGCTTTGTGGCAGATATCCGGCCGCCCTCTCTTTTGTCCACTGAGGTAGCTCGGCAGATGTGAGGTTGCTGGTTTACTGGAATGAAGGGTAGGGTATGGCACAGGTTCCATGCTGCATCTGCGCTATTTGCGGTGCTGAGATCCTCTTGGGCGCAGAGGGAGATTTCTGGCCCTTTCATTCCTCCTAGGAACTATCCCTCCCTGGTCCCCCCTTTTTTTATTATTTTTTATTTTTATTTTCTTTTCTTTTCTTTTTTTTTCTTAAAAGCAAAAAGAAAGAAGTAACCTAACCATGGAGACCCCAATCCATGACTCCACTACCCCCGGGTCCCTTATTGTTACCGGACCCCATTCTGACCTCGCCTCGTCTTTTGGTCTTTTGGACACTCTTCAGACCTAAGGCCCCTGTACCTCTTGCTGGTGCTCTTTCATCACCTGCTTCAGGTGTCGGGGTTTCGACTGACTCCTTCAATTTGTTTCTTATTCTCATGTTTCAAAACGTCCCCCCACTTCTAGGGTCCTGTCTTCTGCAACCTCCTCTACGGTTGCCAGTCCCATAGTCACTACTGTATCTAATTCTTTTGCAGTCCTGGGCTCAGACATCCCTACTTCAACACCTCAGTCTGTTCTCACTTCTTCATGTTCTCCCTCACAAACCCCGGTATCGACAAGACCTCGTACGACACCTCCCTCCCAATCGTTCCTCTACTTCTCAGAAGTCCAAAAAATCTCCTTTAACCCCTCCTTCTCTTCATCCACCTCCACACTTTACCTTCCCAGTCTCTGTACCTGGGTCTTCCCCTTTCACTGGCTCTGTTACAAGTGTGGAGGTTCATCCTCCTCCTCGTACTGTGCCTTCCTCCCCTGTCCCCTCCCAAGTTTCTTCCTCTTCTGCCACCTCCCAGGTTTCTGCCTCTTCTTTCCCCTCCCACACTTCTCCTTTCGGCCCTCCCTACCTTGGTACAGTCCATTACAGTTACGATCTTTACTCAAACTCCTCCTCCTTCCATCTCTAATATTGTCTCCCATACGACATCTCTGAACTCTGAAACACTTGAAGCAATCTCTGAATATACTGCAGAGACCAAACCATCAATGGACACTGATCCACCCTCTCTTCCTTCTCTTTCCTCTTCTCCATCTGTGCAACTCCTTTCTTCACAGCACACCATTCCTTCGCTGCTTGAACGTTTTCCACTGCCACCGCATGTGGACTTTTCTAACCACTCTAGTCCGTAAGAACCCTTACCTGCGGATTTCTAGTATCTTTATCGTTTCCAATCATGGCCTATTTACAGTGGAATATACGCGGCCTCAGGGGTAATCAGGGTGAGCTTCAGACGTTGCTCTCACAATTTCCCCCTGTTGATGTTTGCTTACAAGAACCAAAATTACACTCTGCTGTTATCTATCCCATCTCAGGCTATAATTTATTGCATTCTTCGGATCCTTTTCCTGATGGGACCTTTAACGAAAGTGCCCTTCTACGCACTGATATTCCGTACCATCAGCTATTTGTTCATACTTTGCTGCATTACACAGCAGCCCGTATCCACCTGCATAGGTGGTATACGCTCTGCTCTTTATATCTCTCTCCTTCTCGAGCATTATCTATTCCGGATATTGCCTTTCTTGTTTCGTCATTATCGCCACCACTTCTGTTACTTGGGGATTTTAATGCCCATCATTTTCTCTGGGGGGTGTCACTGTGATTCCCATGTCATTCAGCTTGAGGCTTTTCTTGCTTCCCACCCCCTCCATGTTTTAAATACAGGTACTTACATTTATTTTGATCCTCGTACTCATACTCTCTCTTGCATTGATCTCTCAGTCTGCTCTTCCTCCGCTGCACTAGACTTCACCTGGTCTGTTCTCCCAGATTTACATGACAGCAATCATTTTCCAATCATTCTTACTTTCCCTTCATATTCACCACCTCTTCGTAACTCACGCTGGCAATTTGATCAGGTAAATTGGGACCTTTACTCACAACTAACTGTTTTTAGTGAGGTTCCTTCATCGTAGTCCATTGATGAGCATTTACACCTCTTCTCGTCCTCAGTTTTAACTGCAGCTTCTCATTCTATACTCTAAACCTCGGGCAGGCATTCTCAGAAATGCGTGCCTTGGTGGTCTCCTGCTTGTGCTCGTGCGGTACATTTGAAACACGCTGCGTGGGGCAGGTACCAGTATAATAGAACCACTGAGAGATGTCTTGATTTTAAGCAGAACCGTGCGATCACTCGCCGTGTCATCCGTGAGGCTAAACGCGCTTGCTGGCGAGATTATGTCTCCACCATCACCTCTGCTTCCTCTATGAGTGCAGTCTGGAAAAAAGTAAGGAAACTGAGTGGTAAATATTCTCCTGACCCGGCTCCTGTTCTGCGGGTTGCCGGTGTTGATATAGCAAACCCTCTAGATGTTGCCATTGAAATTGGCAATAATCTGGTCCGTATTTCTCTGGGGCTCCATCTCTGCCCCTCGTTTCTTTCCTCAAAGTCTGCCAGAGAGTTAGCGCCCTTGGATTCTTCTTCTCTCAGAGAAGAACAGCATAATGTGCCTTTTACACTTCAGGAATTGGAGGCAACACTCTCAGCTTGCCGATCATCGACAGCTGACCCGACGACATTCATATTCGTATGTTACAACATTTACATCAGTTAGCCCTTGCAGTACTCTTACGCCTTTTCAATCTTACTTGGTGACAAGGAGTTCTTCCCCAGCTGTGAAAATCTGCCATTGTTCTCACTTTCCACAAACCGGGTACTACAGGACATGAAGCCTCCCACTATCGTCCCATCGCTCTTACCAGTGCAGTTAGCAAAGTGATGGAACATCTGGTAAATAGACGTTTAATGTGGTATTTAGAGACACACAATAGTCTCTCCACTAGTCATTATGGCTTTCGTAATGGCCGTTCTACCATAGACCCCTTACTACGCTTGGATACGTATGTTCGTAAGGCCCTTGTGAATAAAAACTCAGTTATTGCCATATTGTTTGATCTTGAGAAAACATATGACACAACTTGGAGGTATAATATTTTGGCCCAAGCCCACTCCTTAGGCCTCCGAGGCAATCTACCATCTTTCCTTAAGAACTTTTTAACTGACAGACATTTCCGTGTTCGAGTCAATAATGTGCTCTCCCCGGACTTTGTCCATGCTGAAGGTGTCCCTCAGGGATGTGTTTTGAGCACAACACTTTTTCTCCTTGCTATAAATGATTTGGCCGCTGTTCTTCCATCCAATATTTGGTCCTCACTCTATGTAGATGACTTTGCTATTGCTTGTGCATGCGCTGTCACCTCATTACAGTTTCTCTCCAGAATGCGGTTGACCGTGTTTCCAATTGGCCCACCACGCATGGGTTTAAATTTTCCAGTGCCAAAACTCACCAAATTGCTTTCACTAGATGCTCTGTCATCTCCGATCATCCTTTGTACTTCTATGGCTCCCGTATCCCTGAACGTGATACAGTCATGTTTCTATGCGTTCTCTTTGACCGTAGGTTATCCTGGAAACCCCACATTACCTCTTTAAAGGCAACTTGTCAGAGCCGGCTGAATCTTCTTAAAACCCTTGCTCATCTTTCATGGGGAGCTGATCGTCGAACTCTCCTTCGCCTACATTCAGCCCTCATTTTATCGAAACTCGATTATGGTGACCAAATCTATTCAGTGGCCTCTCCTGCTACTCTCTCTAGCCTTAACCCCATCCATCACCAAGGATTACGTTTATTCCTTGGTGCTTTTTGCTCTTTCCCTGTTGAGCCTCTATGCAGAAGTGAATGTTCCATCCTTGTCTGATCGCGGTGATGCCCATTGCCTTCACTACTATATGCGCTCTCACGATCTCCGCAATCCTTCCATTTATAGAATGGTCACTGATATTAGTTGACATTCTTTATTTGTTCGCTGCCCCTGTTTGCTCCATCCCTTCTCTCTTCGCCTACATTCGCTCTTGTCTTCCCTTCAGTTACCGCCTTTTTATGTTCAAGTAGCATCTCACTTTTCCCTACCCTCAGGGGGGTAGGGAAAAGTGTTCGGGTCTGTTCTTTCTCACTCCCTTGCTCGAAAGCCCAACTGCCTACGGTGGCTTCCCGCTCTCTTTTCCTTGACCACTTTCACTCTCATTCTTATGCCTTCACCGTGTACACAGTTGGCTCTAAATTTTCTGACGGTGTCGGATTTGCAGCATTGTTTCCGGACAACATCATGCGAGTGCATTTACTATATTCGGCTAGCATTTTTACTGCTGAATTGTATGCCGTTCTTGCAGCACTTATTCGTATCACATCTATGCCTGTGTCATCATTTGTGGTTGTCTCAGACTCCCTTAGTGCTCTACATAAAGATATTGTTTTTTGTTGGGTCCCTGGTCATGTTGACATACAGGGCAATGAACAGCAGACACTGCTGCGCGGTCAGCAGTACATGACCTACCAATTTCATATAGAGGTGTTCCATTTCCGGACTATTTTGATGTAATAGCTACCCACCTTCACACCCGTTGGCAACAACGTTGGTCTCCTCTGCTCAATAACAAACTTTGTTCTATTAAACCGAGTATAGGTTACTGGCCATCTTCTTGCCACCAGTGTCGAGGTTGGGAGACTACTCTCTCCTGCCTTTACATTGGCCATACTCGTCTTACTCATGGATATCTCATGGAGAGGCGCCCTGCTCCTCTCTGTGAGAATTGTCAGGTTCCATTATCGGTCAGCCACATTCTGTTAGACTGCCCACTTTATCAACGAGCACGCAGAATTTACCTCCAACGTCGTCTTCACTCTGCTGCTCTCTCTTTACCTTCCCTTCTCGCTGATGGACCCACCTTTCATCCAGACTCTCTCATTGACTTTTTGACAACAGCTGACTTACCTCACAAACTCTGATGATACCTTCAGCCTTTTCTACCTCAATCTCTTTGCTACCCTCTACCCCCGTACTATTCCCTGCCCTGCTGTTTTCTGTAACCTACTAATCATCCCTCCCCCCTTCTGGCGCCCAATACCCTCGCTTCCTTCCCTACCCTGCAGCGCTGTATAGCCCTTGTGGCTTAGCGCTTCTTTTTGAATATAATAATAATAATAAGGATATATAAGGATGGAGATGACAATAAAGGTAAAGTTAGGAGAAGCTGTGAGGAGTGCTAAAGGAAGGATTATCAAAGTTTGTGTAATAAATCAGTTGTTGTTCAAGTCGAAGAGAGAGTCTGTGTCAAAGGTGGGTCTGTCAGCAAGGAGGGAAAATAAAGTAAGGGTGCTAGAGCAGTGACAGCATCAAAGGAAAATCGTATAAACATGTTGATGGACAGGGCAGTCCAATAGAATTTGGGAAATTGAAAAAGGAGTTAGACAGTTCTCACAAAGTGGAACAGGATTCCTCTCTATGAGATATCCGTGAGTAATATGAAAGTGTCCGATGAGAAGACGAAAGAGTGTTGTCTCCCAACCTTGGTATCAATGACAAGAAGAAGGCCAGATACCCAAACTTGGTTTGATAGAATATAATTTGTTATGAGTCATAACAACAGCTGCCTTCGCAACGGTTGCGAAGGCGGGTAGAGATTACAGCCAAATAGTCAGAGAATGAAATGCCTCTTTATGAAACTGGTAGGCCAAGTACTGTAGATCATACAGGAGAGTCTGCCTACTCATTACCTTGAACATCAACATGAACAGGGACCCAACAGAAAACGATGTCCTTATTTTTGCTAGTAATGCAGCGTAACTAAAGTTATATATGTGGAGAAATTTTCTCCAGGAAGGGGGGTATTCAGCCCCCTTCAGCCCTTTCAGTCGTGAGGGACCCAACCCTCTCAGAAGGGGCAAATGGCATTGCTTCCACGTGACCAATAATTGGAAGTAGATGTTGTCCCAATGTGTGTCATAGTCACGCCACTCCTTGCAAGAGAACAGAGTTGTAAACATAGTGCAGGTTAAAAGAGGAAATGACTCTTACCGTAGAAGGAAAATTTCCAAGAAAACCCTGCATCATCTTATTAGTTAAGACTATCGTAAAACACTAGATCAATCTTTAGTCAAGAAAATCTGTTATCTATTGTAGCAGTGTTTTGCAAGGAAGGGAAATAACACTGTATTCAGCACATCTTTTGTAAAAGGCAAAGCAAGGGCTGAGGGAGGGGAGCCGCAAGACAGATTGATTTAAAGGGTGAACCCAAAAACTCATGCTTCATGCTAACAGAACAGACAAAGACACTAGTGATTTGCGTATTTCTGTTAATCAATGCCGCTGCAGAATGGCTGAGACAGCAACAAAGCTAAGTATCTTTATTCCTGTACAGATACATAGCATATGTTCTACAGAATCTCAACATATTAAAGAACTAAGGGATGAGGCGAATCAGTTTTTTTAATAGCTTGCAAAGCACTAGAGGAATATGAGATGATTACAAACTTTGAAGTAGGCGTAGATGTAATATGGATAATTGCAATGAGAACGGCATATAATTCAGCTGTAAAAATGCTAGCTGCGTCTAATAAATGACATCGCACAACACTGTCAGGAAACTGTTGTAAACCCAACACCACCATAGGATTTAGAACCATCAGTGTACACTACAACAACACGAGAATTAGATCGGAAGTGAATAAGAAAAAGAGAGTGAGAAGCAACTCTAGGGATAAGGGATTTTGCGCACGGCAGGGAGGAAGAACAGACACGAACTCTCGGAACTTCCCTAGGGAAAAGTGAAAAGTTAGATGCTAGATGAACATATAAAGGGTGCAACTGAAGAGAAGAAAAGAGTGATTGAAGACAAAGAGAAAAGGGTTGGAGTAAACAGGGACGGCAAACATATGATGGACTTTTACTAATGTTCATTACTATCCTGTATGTAGAAGGATCGTGAAGGTCATGAGAGCAGACAAAATAGCTGAGGCAATGAGCATCACGACGATCGTTCAAGGATGTGACATTTGCTTCTGCATAGAGGATCTTGACAGGTGAGGAGAGAAAAGCATCTAGACATAAATGTAATCCCTGATGATGGATGGGAACGAGTTTAGAAAGAGTTGCAGGAGTGGCCGCAGAATATATCTGGTCACTATAATCTAGCGTCGATAAAATTAGGGCTGAATGCAGTCAAAGGAGAGTTCAACGATCTGCCCCCCACCCCATGAAAGATGAGCGAGAGTTTTGAGGAGGTTCAGACGGCTATGGAAAGGTGCTTTTAGGGAGGCAAAGTGAGGTTTCAAAGACAACCGGCAATCAAACAGTAGGCCGAGAAATCTGACCGTATCGCTGTCAGGGATTCGTGAGCCATACAGGTACAATGGAGTATCAGGGACGATTGAACGTCTGATGAAAGTAATTGCTTGTGCATTAGCACTAGAAATTTTAATCCCATGAGTAGTGGCCCAGTGGTAAACACTGTTGACAGCATTCTGGAGCGAGGCTGCTGCTAGGCGATAGTCAGCGCCTGCACAAGCTATAGCGAAATCATCAACATAGAGTGATGACCAAATATTAGATGGGAAAACAGATGTCAGAACATTTATTGCAAAGGGAAAAAGTGTGGTGCTAAGGACACATCCCTGAGGAACACCTTCAGCTTGGACAAAGTCCTAGCCGTTGTGGTTTAGCGCTTCTTTTTGATTATAATAATAATTGGACAAAGTCCGAGGAATGCAAATTATTAACTCAAACACGGAAATGTCTCTTATATATGAAGTTTGCAAGAAAAAATGGCAGATTACCTCGGAGGCCTAAGGAGTGAACTTGGGCCAAGATGTTATACCTCCAAGTAGTGTCACATGTCTTGTTAAGATTAAAAAAGACTACTATAATGGAGTGGTTACTTACAAAGGCATTACGCACATAGGTATCTAAATGGAGTAAGAGATCAATAGTAGAGCGGCCCTTACAAAATTCATATTGACGGGGGAGGGAGGGGGGAGAGACTATTGTGTGTCACTAAATACCACATCAAATGTCTATTTACCTGATGTTCTATCACCTTGCAAACTGCACTGGTAAGAGCAATGAGACAATAGTGCAAGGTATCATGTTCTGGAGTACCTGGTTTACGTAAAGGTAGAACTATGGCAGATTTCCACAGCTGCTTAAGAACTCCTAGAAACCAAATAAGATTGAAAAGACGTAAGAGGACTCTAAGGGCTGATGGATGAAAATGCTGAAACATGCGAATACGAATGCTATCAGGCCCAGCCGCTGATGATCGACAAGCAGAAAGTGTAGACTCTAGTTCTAGAAGTGTAAAAGGTACACTGTAAGGCTCTTCTCTGCTAGAAGAAATGTCTAAGAGCAGTAACTCTCCGGCAGGCTTGGAGGAAAGAAACGAGGGGTATAGATGGAGTCCTTTAGAGATATGGAGAAGATGATTTCCGATTTCCGTGACAACGACAAAAGGGTTTCCAACTCTGACACCGGTAGCCAGGAGAATGGGAGCAGGGTCTGGAGAGAACTTTCCACTCAGTTTCCACACTTTTTTCCAACCTGCGGTCAGTGAGGAAAAAGAAGTAATGATAGAAACATAATCTTGCCAGTAAATACGTTTAGCTTCAGGGAAGACATGTCGAGCGACCGCTCTCGCCCGTTTAAAAATCAAGGAGAGTCTCAGTGATCCTAGCTGTATAGTCCTTGTGGCTTAGCGCTTCTTTTTTTTGATTATAATAATAATAATCAGTGATCCTAGGGTAACAATATCAGCCCCACGCAGCACGTTTCAAACGTACTGCAAGAACACAAGCAGGAGACCACCAAGGCACGCATTTCTGAGAATGCTTGCTCGAGGTTTGAGGAATAGAATGTGAAGCAACAATTAAAACTGAGGTGGAAAATAAGTGAAACAGTTCATCAGTAGAGGACGAAGAAGGGTCCTCACTATAAGCAGTTTGGCACAGTGTATAGATCCCAATTCGCTCATTCAGATTGCCAGTGGGGGTTTTTTCAAGGAGGGTGAGAATATGAATGGGAAGTAAGGAGGATAAGAAATGGTCGCTGTCATGTAAATCTGGGAGCACAGAGCAGGTAAGTCAAGTGCAGTTGACACTTAACAAATTGAGTGCGAGGGTCAAAATGAGTGGGAGTACCAGAATTTAAAACATGGAGGGAAAGAGAAGTGAGAAGAGCTTCTAGCTGATCGCCACGAAAGTCACAATGAGACCCCCAGAGGAAATGATGAACATTAAAATCACCTAATAACAGAATAAGTGGTTGTAAAGAAGAAATAAGAAATGCAACATCTGGGATAGATAATGCTCGAGAAGGGGATGTGTGCTGCTGTATAATGCAGCGAAGTATGAATGAAGATCTGATGGTATGGTATACCAGTGTGCACAAGAAGTGCACTTTCGTTAAAAGTTCCATCGGGATAAGGATCAGATGAATGTAATAAAACATGCCCGAGACTGGATGGATAACAGCAGAGTGTAATTTAGGTTCTTGTAAACAGACACAAACAGGGGAAAACTGAGAGAAACAACACTGAAGTCATCGTAATTACCCATGAGACCTGGGATAGTAGGGGAATGAAAGTCTTTTTGTGGATGTGCGGGGAAACGAGTAAGCAGCAAAGGACTGGAATGCTGGGAAGAAAAGAGTTGTGCAGATGGTTAAGACGAGTGAGGAGGAGAGATGGGAGGTGGATCAGTGTCCATCAATGGTTTTGTCTCCTCAGTATATTCCCAGATAGTGTCAAGTGTTTCAGAGGACAAGGAAGCTGCATGTAGTATGACATCAGAGGAAGAAGGAGAGGGAGAGTAAAGATCGGAGAGGTGATGGAAGATACGGAAGAAGGGGGGGATGAGAGGGTAGAGTTAACTTGGGAAGAAACTTGGGATGGGATTGGAGAGGAGGGGACTCTGAGGAGGAGGATGAACCTCTACACTAGTAGCAGAACTAGTAGAGGTAAACATTAAGTACAGAGACTAGAAGGAAAAAGTTTGGAAAGGTTATATGAAGAAGGGGTAAAAGGAGGTTTGAACTTCAGGGATGGATTAATCTTCAAAGAAGTAGAGGGACAAGTGGAAGGTTTAGTTGTGCGAGATCTTGTACACATAGAAACATGCAAGCGAGAAGATGAAGATTCAAGAACAGTATTAGGCATCGAGGTAGGGACTTCGGAGGCGAAGACTATAAAAGGATGAGAGACAGAGGTGACTGAGGAGGTTGTGTCACTAGAGACAGTGGAAGTAGGTACTACCGAGGTTGGAGGTCTCTTAGTCTTTCCTGGAGGCGAAGATGAGAGACTGCCATGGCATATGTGAAACCTTTCTCTTTGAGAACACGAATTCGTCGTTCTTTTACGTAAACTTGGCAACGGCGAGAAAAAGCAGGGTGAACCTCATTACAATTAAGGCAAGAAGGATTCAAGTTGCAGGGTGTAGTTGTATGGTCGTCAGCACCACAGACTGGGCAGTCTGTCATGGACCTGCAATATTTTGCTGGGTGGTCAAAGTGCCAGCAATTTCTGCGCTGTTGTGGTATAGAGATCAACTCTCGGACTTGGAGACAGTGTCCAGCAATATAAATGGAGGACGGAAGCTCACGACAGTCAAAAGTTAAGCGAGCTACATTGCAGGGGTAGCGTCTCCACCCACGGGCAGGTAGTATATATGTGTCTACTTGAGAACTGAGAGGTCTTGGAGCTCAAGTTGTTTGAGAATGTCGTCACCACATGTCTGGAAGTTATGTTGAACAATGGTATGAGGTAGAATGACGGTGCCACCACAAGAATTGAGAGAATGGTGTTTTTGAATTGTTACAGAGATAACATCTACTGTGGTAAGGAGAGAAAGATGTGTGCACCACTCTTGAGAATATGAAATGAAATATTTGACCAACATGCGTAGGAGCGTCTTGCCGATACAATGATCTGAAAGACAGTCAGTACGAGATGTCGGACGAAGAAAAAAACTTAGCCCATTGTGTACTTTGAAACGTAGCCGGTATTTTCTGGGCAGAGTGAGAAGTAATAGAAGCGTCATCTGTTAATGGTCTTGGTCGTTCAGGTGTGGGATCGGAGTTGGTCCGACTTGAAATGGACGGATGATCCGAGAATCGTCGCACCGTAGATGGAGAAGTCGGAAGCATGGTCAAAGAAGTGCTGAGGTTGGATGTATTGAAGGAGTCAGGTGGAACCTCGGCACCTGCAGCTGGTGACGAAACGGCAGCAGCTGAAGCTACATGGCATTAGAAAGGTCTGAAGAATGGTCAAATAACGAGATAGGGTCGGAACAGAGTGTTGTAGCAGAAAGGGGCCCGGGAGGAGATTTGTCACGGACTTGGGACTCCATCATTATGTCACTTCTTTCTTTTTGTTTTTTAGCAAATAAGAGAAAAAAGTAAAGAACAAAATGAAAAAAAAGAATAAAAAAAGAGGGGAACATGGAAGGATTGCTGCTAGGAGGAATGAAAGGGCTGTAAATTCCCTTCCGCGCCCAAGAGGACCCCAGCATCACAAGTAGTGCAGATTCAGCATGGAACCCGTGCCATACCCTACCCTTCATGCCAGTAAACCAGCAATCCAGGATAGCAACCTGACATCTACCGAGCCATCTCGGTGGACAAAAGAGAGGACGGGCGGATACCCACCACAAAACATACCTCCTTCAGCTACCACCTCCCGGAATCTGACAGGCAGCCTCCAGAAATATACCAGTCACCTGACAGACACCCGATGCTGGTCCCCGAGAACCAGAGAGAGAATTGGATATCCCCAGTTGATCCAGATTCCACGGCAAGCTACACCACCTCCAGAAACCTTAACGGAATGGGTTGAACCACGGTACCCTTTCCCCTACCTAGGATCTAGAATGCCTTAGTGAAGAGCCCCAAAGGTTAAAAACAGGAAAGGAATAGGAGAGGGATGGGGAGAGGAGGAAGAAAGGGAGGAGAAGGATGGGGAGGATGGGATAGGGAAGGGGGATAATTAGGTTTGGCCTGAGGAAGACCAAAAGCCCCAATTCCTCAGACCAATAGCCTCTTTGCCTCGACAAGAAGCTCCCTTTAAAGAGGAGAGCTACCTAGAGCAGTGGAGACATTTACTACCCGTGACTATAAGGATTTGGCACCTCTCACAGGTGTAGAATAAAGACACTTTTTTTATTTTTAATTTTACTATTTTTATGAATCTTTTCCACAAACAATTTAAATCACTGGGACTTTTCACATGTTTTCGTCCCTTTAATCATTACCTATAAAAGATACTAAAACCTTTGGGTGAACATTGAACAAGTCAACCCCATGATAGGGATTTGCTCAACCCCTGAAAAACTTCACTAGTTTTTTTCCCCTACATTCGCTGCCGACCACGGTATGTGCGGTAGTGCTCTGCCCCCCTCTGTTGTTTGAGGTGAGCGCCCTTGTCATTACCTGGCTGCATGGTGTGAAGTGGGCTTTCCCTCGGCTAACAATTGGGTGAAACTGTGACGTCAAGAGGCGGTTATTGAGCAAGGGATAAATACTTACATCGAGCTATTTAAAAATAACCCCCCTTTTCTGCGAAAGTCTTATTGAAAAAGATCATACGGGAGATTTAAATGGAGACAAGTAGTGACTTGTTGGGTGTAGCTTTTAAACGAGGGACAACAATTTTCGTAAAACTGCTATCACAACGGTTTATAAATCTTTAGTCACCGGGTTTTTCGGGGACGTGAGTCTTAACGTCACCCAGCTGTCACTGTGGGAATGAAGATTTTTCAGGTATTAACGTGGATCAAGTTACGCAACGCCCCTTTGAGGCGGGAGGGGGGATATAAGGAAAGTTTTTGAAAAATATGGGACGGTGCATTATGCTAAACATGGTACGGGGGCGGCGGGAGCCTATCTGGTTTCCAGAGGGTTCTTTAAAACCTCAAAATGACTTTGAGGCCCCCAAATCCATCCATGTGTACCTACAAGATTTCAGGCCCGCAGGAAGGTAGTACCAGGACAAACAAACGTACGTGCCCCCTATGTGGTGAGATATTCACGCGGCGCCTTGGGACAAGTGAAGACTGTGCCTGGACCTTGGGGACATCGCAGCCCCTGCTTCAAAGGGGGCAGGGGAGGAACAAACATCGGATGGGGGCGTGGTTTTTTTGGGGAGCAGTGTGGATGGGGCACACGGGACGGTGGTGAGTTGGGCCCCCGCCCCCAACTCCCTGACAGGTGTCGTCTCCTGTGGATAAGGGACAGCAATACAAGAGAAGGTTTCTTGAGATTGAGGAGGAATTGGGGGGGGTGTTGAAGACTTTGTCACCCCCAAGGAGGGATTTACATCTGAGCGTGTTCATTGGAGAACCGTCGCTTCCAGAAAGTCTGAGACTGAAAATTTTTTGGGACGTGATGGTGGTTTTTGGACGCCATTGCTCATACCCCATTCTCAGGTGGAGGTGGGGGTTCATCGAAAGGGAACACTGACCAAGATATGTGTAACATGACTGTCACGAAAGGGGGCGGCTACTCAATTCTGAGACGCCACGCCTCCAAAGGCCGGGAAACGCTGGGGTGAAGTTTAAGGAGGGGTGTAGGTGGTGGTAGCCTGATGGGGAGACCCGGAAGAAGGGGGAGGGAAAGAGAGCACTCAAAGGGTTTTGAACAAAATTTCCCAAGTTGGGTTGAAAAGAGTGTGAGGGGAAGCAGGGGTGGAAACTTTAATGGGCCCTTAGGTGTATGTCTGTAAAGTTAAGGGGTTTTGCGGTATAAAGAGAGTTTTGGTCCCGAAATTTTTCTAAATAAATCTAGAGGGGAAGTTTGTTTTTTGCAGGAGCAAAATTTTCAAAGAGGTGGGTTTTGGAGGGGGGCGGGATTTGGGTAGTTCCCCGGGCCATCTCCCGCTAAAAGGGGGTGTGGAATTTTAATAAGGGAGACGAGCCCGTTTTTTTTGCAGAGAAGCGGGGGAGGAGGGGGCGGGAGGGGGTTGCGTGGGGAGGGGGTTGGGGGAGGGTAAGCGGTGTCTTTTTGAGGGGTATGTCCGGCTGAAAATAACTAAAGGAAAAGAATGATTTGTGTGTGAGGATCTTGTGTTTTTCTTAAGTGCACTGCCAGAGGTAGCGATATTTGGGTGGGGACTGGAATAGTTAATCGGGGGCTGATTGGCCCCAAAGAGGGCTGGATATAGTCTGTGCTCTTAGGGATTTTTTAAAGGGTTTAGGTTTACGTATCCCTTTTGGGGGAGGGGTGTGGGAGACTGAAATACGTTTGTTAGGGGGTTTTACGCGAGACTAGAAGGTGTCCCTTTCCTCGGGGAGTGGATGTGAATCTTTCAGTCGTTGGGGCTACAATGCAGATCTTTTGGCAGGGGGCGTGGAGGTTGGGTGGGGGACGCTCGCAGAAAATAATAAAGTTTTTGGGAAATTAAATATAATGTGTTGGGTGAGGGGGGGTTTGGGAGGGGTTTTCAGTCCTATGGAGGGAGTTAGTGTGGAAAAACAGGGAGTGGATGACTTTGTGACGGTGGGATGTGTCGCAAAGGAAAGGATTAGAAAGTTTTTGTGAAGAAGAAAACTATTAATAATTTAAATTGGGACGGGCTAACTATTTAGAGGTGGGTTTTAAGGGGTTGCTATGGGGGGGGGGTGGGGGGGGAAATTTTCCTATGGATGAAATACTGAAATAAAGGGAGGTTGAGGGTGTTGCAAAATGAAAGGTTTCAAGCTGAAAGGATGCGGGCAGGGTGGGGGAAAGTGCTTTGGGGCGACAACCGTCACGTGTGTTTTGGGCATCAAAAGAAAAGGGCAGGCGCTGACGGCTATCCCAGTTTAGGGGAAAAGGGAGGGTTTGGGGAAATTTTTATAGAGGGGGAGGAATACGAACCACGAAGGGGGTGGGGGGTATGCGGGGGCGGGTACGAGAATATGGAACGGGGGGGGGGGGTGAGGGGGCATTGGACCAAGGTGGATTAGTGACGGTTAATTTGGGAAAATAGTATCGAAGGCTTTAGGTGGACGATTACGGCAGGGGAAAAATAAAAATGCGTTAAGGGGATGGGGAAGGGGAAACCCCCGGGTTTGAGGTCTCCCGGGGAAAATTTTTTTACAACTTGGCGTTGAAAAGGAATTATAGTTAGGTTATTTAATAGGAAGGAGAAGGGTAATTTGGGGGGAGAAAAGCGGGAAAAAGCAGTATTGTGGGGGTCCCGAAGGTCAAGGGCAGCCCACCCTTGGGGAGTACCGAGCCATATCACTGATGGTGCAACTATAAGGTGTTTGCAAAAATTTTAGGAAAAGGGTTAAAATTGTAGTGGGGGGGGTGGTGTCAAAATCTCAGTTCGGGTTCCGGGAAAAAGGTCGAGATTGAAGGACGGGATATGAGAAGTTTTGTGGAAGCTAAGGGTGGGGGGGGAGGGGGGGCTTTGTTGGCCTAACTGGCAAGGAGCATTATAGAGTGGAAAGGGGAGTTTTTGCAGGTTATACTTAGGAGACGGGTTTTTTAGGGAGGAAAAGTCGAGTGGTAAATACTTTGTACAAGGGGGCGAAATGGGGTACAGTTTAAGGGGTGTATGGGGAGGGAAATTGCAATGGAAGGGGGCCTTAGAAGGGATGCCCCATGTCCAAATATTGTTTGCGTGTTTCCAGGCCCCCTTTTTATAGAAGGTTGCCCGTGTTATGTAGGGCCATGTAGGAAGTGGGGGGGTGGAGGGCCTGGGGGGGTTAATTGGATATTTGACGACACCACTGTTCTCTTTCGTCAGGGATGTCAAGGAGAGTGTTGGACAAAAGGGGTGAAATTTATTTGGAAGTGCCACGGGTATGCAGGAAAATTGCGAAGTAAAGGTGCATGGGGTTGGGTTCTTGGGTGGGGGGTGGGGGGGGGGAGTGTAATGTTTTAAAGAATGGGCGGGTGTCTTTAAAATTTGGGGTATTTTTATGGGGATGACAGGTTGGGCGCGGGAGGAAAATTGGGATGGGTTTTATTGGAAAGGCGGGGGGCGTCTGGTGTTCGAGCCCCCCAGACCTAACTCGATACAGCGATGATTTTTCGTGAACATTTTATTGTATAGAAAGGGTTTTGGTTTTTTGCAGCTGGTTCCCTTACGGGGACGCGATTGGGGGGGAACTAAACGGGTGTACAAATTTTTATGGGGTTCACGTGTGATTGGGTTTCGGGGAGGTTGTAATGTTTCCTGTAAGTTAGGGTGGGTTGGGTTGTTGGACGGGGGCTAAATGGTGTTTATTTAAATGGGAATTTTGCGTGAGGGTGTGAACGGGGGCGTTTGGGAAGATAACGACAGGCTGGATATGTGTATGAGGGAAAGGAGTGAGGGAATGTAAATGTTTTGAGGGCGTGATGTTGGTTTTGGGAATGAGAAAGGGTTTGTATAAGGGTTTTTTGTAGGTTACTTTTAGGTAGGGGCTTATCCATTTTAGGGTTTGTTTCCCCCTGTAGCGGGGAAAAGTATTTTGGGTTTTAATTTAGTAAATTGAAATTAAAACCTCGGCGCGGAGGTGTGTTTCGTTTTTCTGCAGGGTCCCTTTCCCTCTGGGGAGATATTTTCGAAAAAGACAGGTTGTAGAGGGGGGGGGGTGGATTTTGGGGGGATAGACGCGTTTTCCCTGTAGTTTATTTTGTGAAGGGCTGAGGGGTTTAAGTCCCGGGTTTTTAGGGTTTGGGCAGAGGGTGGGGGGCCGGGGTGCGGTTTTGCGTGCCAAGCTAGATAGGGTGGGTTTGACAGGGGTTTTATAAGACTGTTTTTCATGGGAATTTTATATATAGTCGTGGGGGATGAGGGGAGAGGGGATAGTGAGGAGAGAAAAAGGGGTTTTTGCGGTAACGTTCTAAGTACGAGGGTCGTAACAGAGTTTGTATGGGGGGAGGGGGGGATCAGGGTTTCTCAGAGGGGTATAGAAGCAACGTTAGGATTCCGTAAATCTGTGATTGGATTGATGAGTGAAGGGTTTTCTAGGTTGGGGGGTCAGGGGGCAAAAAGCGGGCCCCCTCCTGGGGGGGGGGGTTTGTGAGATGTTTTTGAATGGGGTTTGGAAGGTTTTCCTGGTTTTCAAGGGACTTTAAGGGATCCAATGGGATGAGGCTCAAGGGCCGTTATGGTAGATAAACACTTTTCAGAATGTAGGGGATATATAGTAATTTTTAGTATAAATTTTATTGACATTCTTGATAAAATGATTCTTAGTAAAAGTTTTTGCGACATAAGTGTGTTTTAGTTTTATTTTTGTTACTCTGGGTTTTTTTCACGATGGATAACTTTTATATGTTTTGCATTGGTGCAAACAGTGCATTGATTAATGTATTTTTTGGGAAAATTTTTGTGTACGTGTGGGGGGTGTGTGGGAAAGGGTGTGTGTGTGGATGTGGGGGGGGGTGTGATGTGTATAATTAAATTATATCTCTTTCATTTAATGGCCTTTGTCATGGGGCAAACGTTATGTAATATTTTTTTTTAGCATGATTGTTTTTTTTTAAATTTATAATTATGTCTTACCCTATACCGGTTTGGGTTCATGCAATTCTTGATGTTTAAATTTATCGTATGGGATACAGAAACTAGACAGTTTAGTGACGTAGTCCATTTGCTGAAATTTGTATATGGGTGTATTGTAACGTAAGACTTGTTATTGTGTTCTAACTGTATTCTTTTTCTGTTTTTTGATGTTGGGATATGTTCAGCTGTATTGTTTGGGAAAAAAAAAAAAGTATGTAGATTTCTAGTCAGTTAGATGTTAGGTTTTGGGGTTTTTTTATTAATGTGAAGGGGGATTTAACTGATTAACTTCTTTTTATTTTTATGTTCAAGGTATTGAACCCTTTGTCAATGTCATTTATATGTACAATTTAATAATGCAAGGTTTTGTATAATGTCAATTCATACCCTTGACATGTAATTTTTTTTTTAGTTTGTTCTTGATGTAAGTTTTGTTGAATATCCGGCATGTAAGTACAATCCTTTTTTCATTAATTTGATTAGGTTCCATAGTTTTTTTTTATTTTTATTTAAACGTATTGGGTTTTTAAAAAAAAAATAAAAAAAAAATTTATCCCT
Source organism: Cherax quadricarinatus (assembly GCF_026875155.1). Classification (NCBI taxonomy): domain Eukaryota; kingdom Metazoa; phylum Arthropoda; class Malacostraca; order Decapoda; family Parastacidae; genus Cherax; species Cherax quadricarinatus. The sequence goes on along the minus strand of NC_069425.1, from coordinate 7,745,733 downwards.
CGTGTCTTATCCCCCTATTTTACACTAAGCGTACGCTGGTTATCACAGTGTTTTTCACGCGATATTTGTTCAAGGAACACTTTTTTCCCGTACGTACTGAAAAAATTTTAGCAGAAGAGGTTTTTTTTCCCCCGGGTCTTGCGGGAAATGACCCTTTTGCACGCAACAGTTTCACAAGGACGTAAAAGCAATTTTGGGGTGTGATTAACAGGCTCATGAACCTTGTAGGAACGCAAAAAAATTTAGGGAAAAATTACTAAGTTATCTAAAAACAAAAATTGGTTAATGGCTTTTACTTTAACAGACTGACTGGAAATATGACAGGAAATCTAGAGAATTTTTGATACGACCGGGTTTGCTTTTTTAAAAAAAAACTATGACAGAACCAACAAAGGGAAAAAACCCCCCTGACTGGGTTCTTGCCAATAAGAAATCATTAATTAAAAATCTTGAGTTAAGGTGAACCGGGGAAATAATCACGAATTTCCAGTCTCAAAATTTTTACAGAATTTCCCAAAAACTACAACCAAGTCAATGTCCCTTCTTTTTCTTTGCAATTTTACAAGGCAGAAATTACGGGGGGGGGAAGGGGATTACTGACCCGTATTTTTTGTAGGTCAGGTGGTAAAGATTTGCCAATATGACATTTTTAAAAATAATTAAAAAGCCCAATAGGGAAATTTGTAAAAAAAATTACCCTTAATTTAAAAAAAAAGATTAAAACATTCATGGATCAAAGGAACATTTACAGGGGGCTAAATGGGAAGAGAGGGAATTTAAAAATTATTTTTCAGTTTAAAAAAAAAAAAATAAAACAATGAATATGAAAAGGGAAGAAGTATAAATAAACCCGCAAAGGACAAGAAGACTCCTATAAAGTTGCGAGGGCAGCCCACCTCAGGATGTGGAAATGTGTACAATCTTCAATACTTATTTCATTTTACTTTTTATGCAAAAGGAAAATTTTACAGAAAACCCGAAATAAATATATAAATATGGTCACTAGTGACGTGGTTTTCAAAAAAAGAAGATTCAACCCGATAATTCTCCAGGCACTGAAAAATTGTTATCTAGGGTTTTTAAAAAATGTAAGGAGGAATTGGGAAACCTTTTGCAAGTGTTTTCACACTCTGGGGGAGTGCTCGAAAAGTGGAAAAAGCGACACCTGCTACAAGAAAAAGGAGGGCAGGTTCACAACTTTTATTTAAAAACCAGTTAACCGAACCCCATTTGACAAAACTTTATGGAATTAAATTTTCCGACGCTTTTCGAAACCCTCGAAAAACATAAATTTTTCAGATTTTTCAGCACGTTTTCCCCAAAGAGTGAACCCCTGTCTTACGAATGTACTAACTTTTTTAGTAAGGTTTGGGAAATTTTGACAGAGCTCCATTTCAGATTGTTGAAGGAAAATAGAGACAATAGAAAAGGGGATAATTTTTTTTTCCCTTTCAAAAGCGTTCTTGTAACGGTAATACAGATGCATAAATGTGAAGAAATCGAGTTGGGACACGTAAAAACATGTTTCCCAGGGTCAGAGTTGGTCCCTTTTTGTTCCGTTAAAAATAAGATATGATGAGGGAAAAAGTGACAAAGGAAGTTTCTCAAAGACACAAAATAGGCCGTCGAATTAATCTACGAGGGTACAGAATCTAAAAACAAATCTGAGTAGATTTATGGGGGGACGGAAAGTGGTAGATTAGTTTAAAATTTTTACAAATGTAAAGTTTTAAGCAGGGAAAAAAAAACCTGATTTTTTTAAAATAATTTAAAATAGATCTTAAACTCTCGAAATGAAAGAGATTTTTTGGGTTCTGGGAAAACAAAATGTCAACCCCAAAACAACGAATTCATGTGCTCACAATAAGCAAATAAAATTCTTCGGTTATTATTCGACTCTATATATCGTTGGTTAGGCCTCATTTATATTATGCTCCAGTTCTGGTCATCGTATTACAGAATGGATATAAGAGCGCTGGAAAACGTATAGAGAAGGATGACAATGTTGACCCCATGTATCAAATATCTTTCTTACGTGGATAGACTAAGAGCCCTGAATCTGCACTCCTGCACTCTGTAGAAAGGTAGAGATTTAGGGAATATGATTGTTATAGTTATATTTTGGTCAATTGGAATTTTATGTTCAACGTCTAATATTCCTTTTACTTGCATTAATTAAGATGGAGGAGGTTGGGCTTATTGATTACGGGAACACCTTTTCCGATTGCGCAGAGACCGAAATACATCTAGATAGGAGTGAGCGTGTTAGCAGATATGGTTATCAGAATTGTGTACAATCATTGAGTTAAAGAGGGAAAACCAGTGGGTGGTGCAGTGAAGCATATAAGGACACACACAAAAAAATATTCATGTAGAAAAACGTGTGAATGTACAAGAGTATAGTGGGATCAACACTTATATTTGGTATGAGGCGAATATGAAGCGATGAGTGGAGTGAATAATATACAAGAATTCAGAGTCAGGAGATTAAATGTGTTGTTAGTAAAGATATTATTCAAAAGACTGAGGATGGGTTGTTTAATTGGTTTAGACATTTAGAGATGAATAAGCAAAATAAGATGACTACAAGGGTGCATGAATCAGAGGTGGAAGAAAGGATGGGCAGAAGAGGCTTTCAGTGCTACGGGCCCAGGCATTCCAAGGGCTTGTGTAGGCACGTTAGAGTGGAGTAGAAGGTTTTGAAAACTTGTGGTTTTGTAGTACAAGCACGTTCAAATTTCTAAAGTGATTTAGAGAGACTAGGTAGCCATCTTGACCTTTAGAGGTAGAAAATTTATTGACTGAACCCTAAAGGAAGTGTTGCAGAGTGATGTCAGGACGCATCTGTGATCGTAAGTTAATGACTGAAAACATTTATTTTCAAGGTCACCCTAAGTAGGTGGGAGACTACTGGCTTGTCAAAAAAAATAGGCCTAGGATAGATTATATAAAAATTTTAAACAAGCTAAAGTAGAAAAGTAGCCTTTAGCTTCTAAAACTGAAAATCTCTAAAAAAAATCCTACATTAAACCCGAAAAATGGTAACTAAATAAACAAGTTATAATGCAATAAAAAATCAAAGCAGAAGAAATGTTATTGTTAGTGTAGAGAAGAAGGTGAGAAGTAATGGTGCGAGCTACGCCAGCCACGGGTCCACCTACATAGCTAAGCCTCCACTACCAGAGACTACCTGGCATGGTGGACAGGCGGCAACAGGTGGGGCCCCTCATTCCCTGTTTGCTGCTGTTGCTGAGTCAACTGCTGCTGTTGCATATGGTGCTGGTGGTACTGCTCTGATGGTGACTTCTGATGCTGGTAATGTTGCCGTTGCTGCACAGGTGAGGAGATATTGTTACTTTCTGTGCTGGAGTCACGTCGCGTCGCCTCTTCTGTTGTGTTAAAGTTAACTATATATATATCATGAGATTTATGTTTAAATTTTTACAACAAATTTATAATATAATCAAAACATTTTATATCATAATGAGAACCATATAATCAGGCTTGAGGTAATTACTTGATTCTGAGTCAGTTACATTTACAATTTAAATTACTCTTCTAGATTTTCAATTACTTGATTCTGAGTCAGTTACATTTACAATTAAAATTACTCTTCTAGATTTTCAATTACTTGATTCTGAGTCAGTTACATTTACAATTTAAATTACTCTTCTAGATTTTCAATTACTTGATTCTGAGTCAGTTACATTTACAATTTAAATTACTCTTCTAGATTTTCAATTACTTGATGATGTAAATAATAAATTACAATTACTTGATATTTCCTATCAAGTTATTTTCTTCAATTCACAGTTATTTTTTGTGTTGAAATTGTTGTTAAATGTTCGAAATCATAAGCAAACATTTTCCTTCATAATGTGAATTAAAAAGTAAATACTTAACATAAGAACATAAGAAAGGAGGAACACTGCAGCAGGCCTGTTTGCCCATACTGTAGAAAGCCTGTACGCTCAGTTCATATTTCACACCACTAAAGTGCTGCCTTCTGGGCCCATCCAGGTCTATGGGAAGCTGGTCCCACATTCACTCACACAGCGGCCTAGCCGGAAGATACAAGGCCTACTAGTAGCTCTCTCTCGTGGGATGGCCCTCCCGGGCCATGGGCACAACACACAAGCCTGTGTACCCATACGACTTTGCAAATAAACAAAGAAGCTTCCGAAGACGTTTATCATTAACCACCCGCTTTCAGCTCTACCAATTAATCATTGGTTCACATTGATGGGAAGCGGAGGTCGCAGCAGTTGCGTTTGCCCGGAGAGAGGAAGGAAGAGGTATGAAGTCATCTTCACTTTATCACCCTATACAAGAAGCATCCATCTCTCAATGAGTTATCCTGACGTCGTGTCTGCACGTTTGAGCATCCAGACACAGGTACAAGCAGGATCTAGCCGAAATTTGCCGAATTTCTTCGAGAATTGCAAGTGGCATCCCAGTGACCCAACACTACAGCGTCCCATCCTGTTTCTCAAGTCACGTGTTCAGCACCACTTGCTTGTTCTGCTGTTGTTGTTCAGCTCAGCACAGCTGTTTCAGCAAGCCAGAGGTGAGTTTTGTGGTGATTTCTGCGTCCAGTGTGAGTATTTCGCTGTGTTGCGGGTTTGAGAGGAGGAAGTGGCCAGATGCTCCCTCGCCATACACTCACCCACACTCCTCGCCACCACACTACCATACACTCACCACTACTCACTCCATCTGCTGTGTTTTCTGCTGTTTTCCATGTGAATTCATTGCCAGAGCTGTGTATCCGAGTGCCTGAGGCCACTTGAAGCTATGCGGATCAGCATGCCACATAGATCAGCAAGCCATGCGGATTGGCATGCCACATAGATCAGCAAGCCATGTGGATCAGCAAGCCATGTGGATCAGCAAGCCACATAGATCAGCAAGCCATGTGGATCAGCAAGCCACGTGGATCAGCAAGCCATGTGGATCAGCATGCCACGTAGATCACGACACCACTTGGATCACGATGCCATGTGGGGTGTGGGCGATGTCACGTGGATCTACAAGCCACGTGGGTTACTAAGCCAGATGTCCTAGGCCTCATGCTGTTGTCTGCTGCCCGCATCACATTGACGTCACCGATGCTGCTGTCCGACTTCATGACATCATAATGTCTGCCTGACGTCACCTCGAGATATCTGCTGACGTCACCTCGCGACATCACGCCTGACATCACACATGTCACATCGAGTGTTTCTAGTAATTATTTCAGTATTGTCGAGAAGATTGAGAGAAGATATATGTCATGTGTTAATTAATTCCTCTCAGTCAGTGTTCATCACATGTATGGCAATTAGTGTCAGTTTTGTGCACAGAAAAGCATCATTTTCTAGTTTAAGCCATGTTGTACCGCATGTAGCGGGTGTGTGTAGTTTCCTGTGCCAGAAGGGAAACCCTTTTTCCCCCCCCCGGGGGG
>NC_069425.1:7719037-7739790 GCF_026875155.1 Cherax quadricarinatus | reverse complement strand
CCACAAATAAACAACCACATACCACCCACACATACCCACTCACCACATCCCACCCACCACATACCGCGCCCCACATACCACTCACCACATACCACCCACCACCCACCACAATACCACCCACTACATCCCAACTCAGCACATGCCACACACCACATACCACCCACCAGTACCACTCATCACATACCACCCACCACATACCACTCACCACATACCACCCACCACATACCACCCACCACATACCACCCACTACATACCACTCACCACATACAACCCTCCACATACCACTCACCACATGCCACTCATCAAATACCACCCACCCTCATCACACCCACCATATACCCCTCACCACATGCCACCCACCACATACCACCCACCACACACCACCATCACATACCACCCACAACATAACCACTCACCACATACCACCCATCACATACCACCCACCACATACCATCCACCACATACCACTCACCACCTACCACCCTCCACATTCAACTCACCACATTCCACTCACCACATTCCACCCACCATATACCACCCACCACATACCACCCACCACATACCATCCACCACATACACCCACCACATACTACCCCACATACCACTCACCACATACAACCCACCACATTCCACCCACCACATACCACCAACCATATACCACACACCACATACCACTCACCATATACCACCAACCACACACCATCCACCACATACTACCCACCACATACCACATACGAAACCCTCCATCAGCCTTCTTCACAAGGATGCACGGTGAAGCCCATGGACTAGACTCCTCCTCCACTAAACCATGCTTTAACAAAAATTCTACTTCCTGCTGAAGTAGCCTTTGCTTTTCAGGATTAGCTCTGTTGGGGAAGAGTTTAATAGGGTTAGAGTTTCCCACATGATAACCTAACGTACATTTTTTCGGCACATCCGAAAAAATTTAGGTTATGACTGTGGAAGGTCAGTTAAACTTGTTGCTTGCGTTTCAGATAGTCCCTCCATTAAAGGGCTAGGATCCTTGAGGAGGACAGAATTTGAAAGTTTAATATTAATTTCAGAGATAGAGAGCAAAGAATCAGAGTCGTCCTCAGAGGTAGAGGACAGAGTCATTACTGGTACTTTATCTGGTGTATGAAAAGATTTTAATTGATTGATGTGGTAAATTTTTGTTTTTGAGGTCTTATCAATGGGAGCTACCACATAATTTACATCAGATAATCTACTTACAATCTGCATAGGTCCCGTAAATCTAGCTTTCAAGGTGTGGCCAGGTATAGGTTCCTGCACCAACACCTTGTCTACTGGATGGAAGGAGCGGAATTTTGCACTTCTGTCATACCTCTGTTTCATCTTACTTTGAGCTGTCTTTAGTTAGCCTTGGCTAACTGACGTGCCACCTGCAATCTTGAAGACGAGTTGTAGAGTGTCGAGCTAACGTCTTCTCCCATCCATACTTCTTTGAGCACCCGGCTAGCGTGGCTGGAGATTCGTCTGTAAAAACTTGCATTTGTGGTCACAGAGGTGCCTGTGCTAATTCCTATGGTGTAAAAATACCTAGTTGGATGAATCTTATTGTGGCTAGCTGGTCTAGTGGCTAACGCGACGGGCTGGAGTTTTGAGACTCTATGACCGCGGGTTCAATCCCGGCCGGGGGTATGGTCTGTTCACTTGATTTACGAGGCTCCGGCTGGTGTGCCTCATAAAACAACGTGGCTATTCCGAGATCGGAGTCGTCCAAGGATAGGTCAACATTCTCTCCAGACAACCCTTGGGATGTTGCCCGAGTTAAGGCCAACACTGGAGAAGAATTAATCATTATAGGTTCAGGACACGCACTAACAGTAGTAATGTTATTACCCAGTAATAACATGGCATCTTTCATGGGGAATCCTTTTGAGACACCCACAGTCAAGTACCCAGTGTAATATTTGCACTGTACAAAAATTTTTATGCAAAGGGACAGAATATATAGCTCCCAATTGTTTCCCAATAAAACAGAGGAATTAAAGGGAAGTGTTCTCTGAAAGGGGTAATATTCCCTTCTCTTAAAAGTGAGCAATATGCTCCATATCTCTAAAAGTCTTTACTTCAGTTGTTTCTGATTTTTCCTGAAGGGAAATAAGACTCTCGCAATAATAAGGGGCCATACTTTTTTCTACTTCTCTAGGGGACATGTTACTAGGGATATTAGAGATTTTCCCAATGGGTTGGGGTTTATGGGGGCAGTTGGGACGGATGTGACCTATTTTATTACACACAAGCAGACACAGGCTTGCCCTTTCCCTCCCTGCTGACGTTTGTAAATGGTGTCGTTCTGGCTGGTGTCTCTCTGGATACTTTTGTTGAGATGCACCATGAGTGGTTTGCCTCTCCGCAGGTGGACCATAAGTTGAGAAGCGTGGCTCACCAGGTGTCTTAGTTGGCTGACATAGACGTTCTCCCTCCGGCTGGCACTTCATTCACCAAAGGTTGACGATCTCTGCTCATGCCAGGCTGTTGAAAAGGAAAACGGGACCGCTCGACAAGGAGCGGTTAGTTTCAAAGGGTATCAGCCAACCTGACTGCCTCCAATGCAGTGGTTAAGTCACTATCCTGCAGAAAGACTCGAACCTCTGGTCCCACAGACTCCAGCGGGTTTAAATCAATCAGAATAAGCTGTACCAGCTCACTCAAAGGTAGAGACACCACTTGCTTTACCACTGGTAAAAGCTTTGGTTTGCCGTCTCACAAATCCACTAGGGATTGACCAAGCTGCCGCCTGCTTAGTTTAAAAAAGCTTACGGTATTTGGCTGGGATTCATGTATATGCTCCCAAAACTGTGGTCTTCATACTTTATAATCAGAAATTCAGCGTCATTTAATACTGACGTAAATTTCTGTGCCTTACCAAACAATGCTGTATGAACAACGATGCCCAATGCTGTTCTGGCCACCTCAAGGCTCGAGCCTGATTTTCGAAGCTTTCGAAAAATTGTTTTTGGTTCAGCCTCATTGAAGCGGGGAACAAGCTGTACTGCTTTTTGTAAACTAAAATCATTTACAGAATGCGAAAACTGCCTCCTTTCTCTTTCCCTATCAAATTCTTCCCTTGCGAATGCTCTCTGTTCCCTAGTTTGCTCAAGATTGATTTTTGCCAGCTCAAGTGCCAACGACGCTGATTCACCTTGAGACAACCTAGCTGCACTATACTGACCATTTTGCTCCGTAGGTGTATCATCTTCCTCCTGCGAGAACATAGCAGTTTTTGCCCTAGCTCCCGTAGAGGGAGGAGTCTGATGTGCCATCTCTTCTTCTATAAGTTTGTCAGCAATCAGTGAACGCAGTTGCGCAGCTGTGAGAGTGTGTTTTTATTTAATGCCAATGGAACGAGCAATTTGCCAACAATGCTGTAGGGACAATTTAGGTAGGTTATGCAAAGTATATGCCGACACCAGACGTCTGACTTGTCTAGGTGGCATAAGTTATTCGCATGCACAGTACATTCAGAATACCCCAAAAGTAACACGTTAATTTGCTGAACACGCTTAGCTATGCACAGTACGATTGCAGAATATGCATAAAAGCAAAGCTGACTGCAAAATTCTCCACACCGAACAGGCTAGTAACAACTGACACGCAAAATTTGTAAAGCAACGCCAGACAGCTACACTGTTCTAGAAGATTGACCGTCGCGAAGCGAGCACACCGAACAAGCTAGTAGCGAGCTGTTGAACGATCACACAATAGCAAGGCTGACCATAACAAAGCAACTGACACGCAAAATTTGTAAAGTGTAGGCAAAGCTAATGCAATGCCAGACAGCAAGCTGCACAATGTTCCTGCTACGAGCTTCACCCTAAGCTCAACCGTTTCTCTAAGTCCAGCTCCAGCTCTCGGGCAGGCTACCCATATTACAATCCAGGAATCCAAATGGCCTGTTATCCTGGGTGTAAAGGGAGCAAAATAAACACAGCAGAAAAAGTGTAGACTTATATTATCCTTCACCAATTTAGAACAGCAATATGTACACTATGTACAGTGATAAGTATAGTGCACTCCATGGTAAGCAAGGCAGAAATAGAAGCCACAAGATAGCAGACCGTGCTTCAACCAGCTCTAGAATGGGAATGACAAGGGCAGACAGGAGAGTGATACCCACATAACCTCTGCGATTGCCAAAACCATCTTCTTATTGGCTAGAACCTGGTCACTAGTTGAACGATGGGGCCCCATCATCAACTCTTAGCAACCTGGTTCGCTGGTTGGGGGAGATAGCCTGTAAATGAGGGTGTGTACATGCGCCGAATGAAGGTTACGTACTCTTTGCATGCCACACTGCTACAGCAAGTAATTGATCCCAGATGCAATAGGAGTATGTGACGTGGTCAAGCGAACGCCGCTCCTTGCAAGAGTCCAGTGTTGCAAAGTGTAGTTTAAAAAGAGACAGTCCATCTCTTACCTCAGTAGGGCAATTAAGGAAAATCCTGCTCTCACTTTATTACCATGGTAAAGATAGTGTACATTGTCGTCTATGCTTAAGACAGCAAGAATTATGCATTATGCTTTGTTTCGTGTAGGAAATTTGGCAAGGGAACAAAAAGTACTAGGTAAGCTTTTCCTTTATGTTCTATGGGCATTGCAGTGGCGTAGGAGGCTGTGAGGTCAGATTACTTTTCACCCTACTGGGAGTTACACTGACGCCAGGATAACCAACAAGGAACACTGATCCGTGTGTTAGTGTGAGCAAAGTGTCTCAAAAAACATGATAAACACTTACAGAGAAGTGTGTTCAGCTTCTTTAGTGATAAGATTGTGGACAATAAAGACAAACCTTGTGGAACATAGTATACCAGTGTGCGTATTCCTAGACTATGGAAGACTTGGAAATCCAAGGACACTTCAGCTTCTGTCGAGGGTGTAAAGAACACCATAGCTCACGCTACAAGAGCAAGGTAGGTTACGAATTTCTTGTAGTACGGGGGACTGCGCAGTTCTTGTGTAGCAAGGATTTTGTAATCAACCTATAGTCGGCAGTGAGGTGCGGACTTTTGATTCCATACACGTAAGTTTGTCAGCAATCAGTGAATGAAATATGCTGACATAACACCTGCTAGGGGTAATTTATAATCATACTTAATATACTTTATTTCAGCCCATTGTGAAGTGGTCAAGATAGCTTCTCAATACCTCGCCTGCAGGAGCGGCTGTGTGGGTGATAGCTGTCTTATCCAGATAAGTTCCCCTTATTAAACTTTAACCTTAGCTGGTAAACTATTTCTCAACAATCTGGTCGTGCTCGAACCGGATAAATGCCACACTGTGGTCCAGATATGTTGTACTACAGTGTACAAATAACCTATGAGCCAAGGTCCTTCGAGAAAAGCTGTAAAACTAGTGTTTTACAATATAAATCAGTATATTTGAGTCCCTCCAGACTCAATCACAGAGAATGGACAGCCAAAAGAATACGGGCGCTCGCCCAGAGTTCACCCAAAGAAATCAGGAGCTGGGTGACTCACACAAAAACGGGGGATGGCACCCATCATTCACTGCTCTCAAGCTCGAGAAACGCTGACCACATCAACAAGCCAGATGACCGTCAGTTTGTCTGAGTGTATATACACATAGTGTTGATAATGTTTATAGACAGAAATTAAGAGACGAAATTGTGTTTAAGTTAGTTTCTTATAGATTTAAACTGTTATTTTAAAAGGAAACTATATATAAAATGTAAGCTTTCATATATATTAACAGTGACATTTATATATGTGTAAGAAATATACACATGTGATTTACAGTTATACAGTGACATTTACAGTATATAGTGAATTGAAGTGTATAACTCGTTATTTATGTTTAAATCAACGTTGTCAGGCTGACACAGCAAACTCAAGCCATAAACACCAGCCACATGTACTGTGTACCCTTCATGGTCATTGACCCTGAGGTTAAGCTTAGTAGGTCAGTAGTGTCTGACTGATTATTGCTGACTTAAGCATAACAAAAACTCAGCTTTTTCACAGCAGTACAGTGTTTTTTAAACACTCTAAGTGTGGTGCTAGAATTTTCAGTATACCATTAAAATAGCTTGGTTGAAAACTCAGTTTCAGTCTTTACAGACTAAGATTGCACAATTAGAAAATCTAATTTCAGTCTGTATAGGATTAACTCAAGATACATACATAGATTTTGATGATCTTGAGGTCAAATTTGAATTACTTACACAACGTCTGGAAATAATTAATTCAGACTATACAAATTATGAAAATAAGTGTTTAGAATCAGAACCATCTGGGGATGAAATTAAAAATGTTTTGGAAACTTTTAGTAATCAACAATTAAGGTGGACAGGACTACAGGCTATCTACCGTAAAACTCTGTCACAGAGACCTACTGTAACTAGTAGTCAAACACGTGTTACACCTGCAACAAGTGTCCCATTACCAAGTTTGCCTACCTTGTCATTACCTAATTTCCAAGGTCATAATTATGAAGAATTCATTAGTGGTTTTCAATCCATAGTAAATTCACGAACTGACATAGATGAGATTGCAAAGTTCAATTATCTTAAATGTCTTGTGAAAGGAGAACCCTATGAACTGATTAAGTCATTTCCTGTGGTTAAAGGCAATTATCAAATAGCCTTACGTGTCTTAGCAGAGTTAGACATGCAATCTTAACATCAAGCTTGAAGCCACCCAAACATTGTTTTTCAAACTTACAGGCATTTAGAATCACATTAGACAATAGTCTCAGATCTTTGGGTGCTAAATATGACCTAAGGCAATGTGATTGGTTTATCAGTGGTATTGTACAAGATAAGCTGTCACCACAAACTATTGAACGATTAAATATTATGTTCAATAAACGCTATTTCACTTGTGAAGAAATTAGCAATGGTTTACAAACAATAGTTTCATGCATGCAAGCAACGAGACAAGAAGAAAAATCCACAAATCCTGTGGATAACAAACCTCCAACTCAGTATAAAAAGAGTATACCTACTCCCACTAAAACACAGAATGGGAAATCCCATATATGCATTTATCAAGCTGTGAATACAACAGACAGTAAACAGACTGTCACACATAAACGTGTTCCAAAATGTGTACTTAGTGATGGAACACATTGGGCACAGTATTGTAGTCAATACACATCAATGGAGGCACGTAAACAACGTGTTCATCAGCTGAAAAGATGCATCAAGTGTTTAGGTGAACACAAGGGAGGAAAATGCTCACTGAAGAAGTGTTTTAAATGCAAGGGTATGCATCATACAGCATTATGCCCAAATACTTTTGCTGAACAGCAGAAGACTTCCACAGAATCAGGAAGTCAACAAGCAACAGCATTGAATGTGAGAGATAAGTTTAAAGCAATAGCTCTCCCGATAGCTCGGGTTGAGTTATCTAGTAAATTACACAAAATCAATGTGGTAACATTATTTGGACAAGGCTCACAAAGGTCCTTCATAAGAAGAACAGTGTTGCAGAAACTGAATAAACAACCCTATGCCAAAGTACAGTTAGATATAGCTGTTTTTTCCACAATTCTGGTAAACAGACATATGACCTAGCCAGAATCACTGTTGGTCTAGGAAACAGGAAAAAGACAGTAGAAGCTGTGGTAGTAGATGATTTGCCTAAGTCTGTGCAGATCCAGGGATTAAAAGAAACAGTTGCAGCACTGAAAGCAGCTAAGGTCAAGTTAGCCTGTCCTGACATACAGACGGACACTATTAGTCCAATTGATTTATTCATTGGAAGTGATTATTATCACTGTTTTGTGCAAAATATAGTAAGTAAACATGATGCTCACTTGCTGAAAACAGCAGGAGGCCACATGATATGTGGTCCCATTCCCTCTCAAAGTGGGAAAGAAGGTGATATTGATTGAGTGGAAAATGTACTAGTTACGAGAATAACCGCTGATCATGTACCACAGCAAAAATTATCATTACTGGAAGAAATGAAAGAACCAGTTGATAAGTTGTGGGATTTAGATGCGATAGGTATTGATGTAAATAAACCAAGCCCACAAGAGTCTCAGACTTATAGCCAATATTTGGACACTGTCAAATATAAAGATGGACAGTATTGGGTTAGGTTACCATGGAAATTAAATCCACCACATCTGTCTAGCAATGATCGCATGGCTTTCAGACAAATTAAAGCACAAATACAGGAACTCCGGAAGAATCCAGAGCTACTGTCTGTCTATGATAATATACAAGAACAGTTGGACAATAAATTCATTGAGGAAGTAGTCGAAGATAAGTTAAAGACAGAAGCTCATTATCTCCCGCACGATGGAGTCAGGAAAGATTCTTAAACCACTCCACTACGTGTTGTATATAAATGCAGCGCACGTGCAAATAAAGATGTAGCAAGTCTTAATGACTGTCTGATGACCGGACCCTCACTAACTGAGTAGCTTAGAGACGTGCTTATGAAATTTCGCACAAACCCATATGCCTACACGGCTGATATTTCCAAAGCTTTCTTAAGAGCAGGACTACAAGAAATAGATATAGATTATACTCGATTCTTGTGGCCTGAAAATCCACATGATCCTCAAAGTCCTGTGAAAACTTATCGTTTCAAATCAGTATTATTTGGTGCAACATCCTCTCCATTCTTACTAGAAGCTACTCTAAATACACATTTGAAGAAATCTGAAAGTTCCTTCAAAGAAATCTTAAAGAAAAGTTTCTATGTGGACAATCTTCAAGGTACTGTGAATAAAGAGGAGGATTTGAAATCCTTATACAGAAAAGCTAACAAGGAGATGAAAGAAGCAAATATGCCTCTATGGATGTGGAATACAAATTCAAAGCAATTAAAGGAACTTATCAAAGAAGATTTCCCTGAAGCTGAAATTCCTGATTGCAACAATATGCTGGGAGTTAATTGGAACACACAGGAAGATACTTTGAGTCTCAAAAGGATAAACAGTAAATCATGCAGTACATTCACTAAACGTAGTTTACTGTCAGAGGTATCACAATGTTTTGATCCTCTAGGACTCGTCTCACCAATTACCATAAAAGGTAAAATACGTATGCAAGATGCATGGAAGCTCAAAATTGGATGGGATGAGAACTTGCCTCTAGAAATGAGTCAATCATGGGATGAAATATCCACGGAGTTTAAACAACTTCATCAAATTACATTTCCCAGACAAATAGGTCAAGAGGGAAACAAGTACACATTACATGTGTTCTGTGATGCGTCAACCAGAGGTTATGGCGAGGTAGTGATAAAGGAAGTACAGTAATTACTTCAAAGGCCAGGGTAGCACCCTTGAAGGTCAGAACAGTACCACAATTGGAACTGACAGCACTCTATGTAGGTACAAAATTAGCTGTCTATCTCAACAAAGTACTTGATCATCTCACTATTGAAAAAAACCGTGATCTGGAATGATAATGAAGCAGTTCTCCAGTGGTTAAGAAATAATAAGAGTAAGTTGGTCTATGTACAGAACAGAGTAGCATAAATAAAAGAGATGCAGAGAGATTATCTCTTTCTCCACGACTCTACCCAAGAGAATCCAGCTGACATGTTGTCACGTGGTGTCCCACTCAAGAAATTTATGGATAATAAATTATGGTTCCACGGACCGAACTGGCTCTCTAATGAAATTAACTGGCCTCAGCAAAAAGCTCACATTATACCAGATGAAAGAGTCTGCTTGAACACAGCAGAAACATGTGTAAATACTGCAGACATAACAGAAATAGTCATTGATGGATCTAAATACTCATCTTTGGGTAAACTCTTAAGAGTTACAACTCTTGTCTTTAAATTTTTTAAAGGAATAAAACCTAATTATGAATATCTTGAACCCATTAAATACTGGGTGAAACTAATACAGAAAGGTATTTTCTCAACAGAATATAAATTTCTGGAAACACAAGATAAATAAATCCCCAAAGAAACCTATTATGATTAATTCTTTAGGACTTTATCTCGACTCAGAAAAGATTATAAGATGTCGAGGAAGAATTCATAATTCTTCACCACCTAAAGAAGCCATACATCCAATATTAATCCCCAAGAATCACTGACTAACAAAACTGATTGTGCAAAACGCCCACAGTAACGTGTTACATGGTGGGGTAGCTGACACACTTTGTCATATACGACAATCCTACTGGATACCTCAAGGTAGACAAAGTGTGAAAAAAACAAGTAAAGGTCTGTATTACTTGTCGTTACTACGATATGCGAGTATGTCGGTATCCACGTCCACCTCCATATCCCTCTGAAAGAGTTTGTCATGTCACTCCATATGAAGTGACAGGTGTAGATTACACTGGACCAATAATTTTAACCAAAACAGTTGACAAAGTTCCTTTCAAGGTGCACATCTGTTTGTTCACTTGTGCTACAACTAGAGCAGTACATCTAGAAGTAGCCACTGACATGTCTGCGGAAGCCTTTATCAAATTATTCAGACGGTTTGCAGCCAGAAGATCATGTCCAAGACTGATGATTTCAGACAATGCAACGAACTTTGTTGCTGGTGCTGCTTATATAAGCAAGATCTTTGATCAACCAGAAGTACAACAGATGCTGAATCAACGCAGTTGTCGTTGGAGATACATTCCTCCTAAATCTCCATGGCACGGCGGATTTTATGAAAGAATGATCGGCATTGTGAAACGTTGTTTAAGGAAGACTCTTCATTGTCAAAGAATCGACTTAGAAGAATTCCGTACAGTTGTGACTGAAATAGAAAATAGAGTCAATAACAGACCTCTAACTTATGTTCCCGATGATCTGGACAATTTAGAAGTGTTAAGTCCATCTCATTTACTCAATAGCAGAAGGCTCGAACCTGTTCCTCTCATGAATGATAAAGAAATCATAGAGGATCCTACTTATTTCGAACCTGAGCAACTCAGACGTAAATTCAAACTCCTTAATAAAGTGATTGAACGTTGGGAGAAAATTTGGGAAGAAGACTATCTCACTTCATTGAGAGAACACTTCTATGGAGCTGGTGTTCCTGAAAATCATAAGTCCTTACTAAGACCTGGTGACATAGTGATTATTGACAATGATGGTCCAAGGTCCCAATGGCCACTTGGAAAAATTGTGACCATATATCCTGATGCAAATGGAATCATCAGGACAGTTCATGTTTTGAGCAAAAGTGTAGTGAATAAGCGGACAATAAATAAACTAGTGCTGTTAGAATTACACAGTGTTGAAAATAAAATTATTGATTCTCCAGAAACCACACAGACTAAAGCTGTTCAGAAAAGACAAGCAGCAGTGGTGGCGAGTGAGAAAATCAAATTAATGTTAAGTGGTGAATAGTTCACCTGCAGCAAACCTCCGCCACCCCCCAGTGCGGAGAAATTTTCTCCAGGAGGGGGTATCAGCCCCCTTCAGCTCCTTTCAGCCACTTTCAACCCTGAGGGGCCCAGCCCTCTCAGAAGAAGCAAACATCTTGTTGACTGCTACAGCAAGTAATTGATCCCAGATGCAATACGAGTATGTGACGTGGTCAAGCGACCGCCGCTCCTTGCAAGAGTCCAGTGTTGCAAAGTGTAGTTTAATAAAAGACAGTCCATCTCTTACCTTAGCAGAACAATTAAGGAAAATCCTGCTCCCACTTTATTACCATGATAAAGATAGTGGACATTGTTGTCTATGCTTAAGACAGCAAGAATTAAGCATTCTCCTTTGCTTTATAGTGGAAGTTTAGCAAGGAAACAAAAAGTACTAGGTCAGCTTTTCCTTTATGTTCTAGGGGCACTGCAGTGGCGTAGGAGGCTGTGAGGTCAAATTACTTTTCACCCTACTGGGAGTCACACTGATGCCAGGATAACCAACAAAAAACACTGATCCGTGCATTAGTATGAACAAAGTGTCTCACAAAACACGATAAACACTTACAGAAAAGTGTGTTCAGCTTCTTTAGTGATAAGATTGTGAACAATAAAAACAAACCTTGTGGAACATAGTGTACCAGTGTGCTTATTCCTAGACTATGGAAGATGCGAACATCCAAGGACACTTCAGCTTCTATCAAGTCACCGATACCTGTCGAGGGTGTAAAGAACACCATAGCTCACGCTACAAGAGCAAGGTAGGTTATGAATTTCTTGTAGTACGGGGGACTGCGCAGTTCTTGTGTCACAAGGAGTTTGTAATCAACCTATAGTCGGTAGTGAGGTGCAGACTTTTGAGTCCACACATGTAATTTTGTCAGCAATCAGTGAATGAAATATGCTGACATAACACCCCCTAGGGGTAATTTATAATCATACCTAATAAACTTTATTTCAGCCTGTTGCGAAGTGGTCAGGAGAGCTTCTCAAGACTTCGCCTGCAGGGTCGGCTGTGTGGGCGATAGCCGTCTTATCCAGATAAGTTCCTCCTAATAAACTTTAAACCCCTTAGCGGTAAACCATTTCCAACACCACCCCCCACATTCCACCCCTGCATACCACCCCCGGGGGTAAACCAACCTTAAAACAGAAAAAGGAACTTTTGCATTGTCTGGGTTTGGGGAATGACCGAACTGGGGTCTTGTGTTTGTTTTTTTTTTTAACACCGTTCCCCCCGGGGCCCCGGTGACCAAAAAGAAGAAAATTTTTTATCAACTTACTCCATCCTGCTTGCCAGGGGGCGACGATACTAGAGTTCAAAAGCATATATCCCCCACCTCCCCTTTTTTGAGGGGGCAGTACTTAAACCTCCGGGACTCAAGTCCAGCTAAACCTTTTTTCCTGATTATTCAAAATGATACTTTGCTCACACTTAACAGCCGTCAAGTCAAAAAAACCATTTGCTTTACTTTCTATTGCTTACACACGTTTGCTGGATTCTAAGCCCTTCAAACAAAACCCCCTTAAACCCACGTACCCATACCACCCACCACATCCAATACCACCCCCCCCCGTGCCCTCACCACACACCACCCCCCCACATACCCCCCACCAATACCACTCACCACATCCCCACCCCCACATTCACCCCCCCCACATACCCCCCAGGAAAACAGGGTTTGAAAATTGATTTGGGGTTTGAGTGGAAAAAACCCCCGGTTCGGTTATTGGGGGCTGAAACGTTGTGTATTTTTTAAAAATGGTTAGAAAAATAAGAGTGGGTGGGGTGGGTGTGATTTGGATGACTACTTGTGGGGGGCGGTGTCGTGTCCTTCCTTGGGGGGGGTCCCGACTGGGGGGGGCATTGGGAATGGGGGGGACTTTTGGGACCGTCCACAGGGTCATAGGCCTGTTGCAGTGTTCCTTGTTTCTTATGCTTATGTAACCACTCCTCCAACGTTACCTGGGGACGCCCCCTCCCTTGCCTTTTTCCATACTGTTTATACCCCTGCAACTCATTCTATTTTTTTCCCATCTTTCTAAATTTTCAAACCATTCAGCACCTCTTCACCCTGAAAAAACTTAGTACCCCGACCTTTTCTATTCAACATACGAATTTCTGAATAATATTCACACGAAATTCCCCTCACACACGACCCCCTCACCACACCCTTCTTGCTGAACATCCATACCTGCTTAAACCCCTTAAAACGTTCTTTGCCCCTTTCCTTCATCATTTCTCCCCACGTCAGTGTTTGGTTCACCTCGTCTTTATAGACCCATTGCAGACAAATATCTGAAACAATTTATGTGGAAGTAAAAGCAAAGAAATGGGAAAATCACCCAAAAGGTGTACGACAACAAGAGTAAAATCAAAAACAAAAAAAAGTTTTATTATTTACTTTTTTTTCCCTTTGGTGAAATTTTTTTTACTGTATACCCTATTAAGGGGACATGATGAAAAAATCATTTATTGGAAAATTAAGTTTATTTAAAAAAATCCAGAATTGAAAAAAAATAAACAAATTTAATAAGAGATATGACTCCTTTGCTTCCATAACATTACAAAACATGCTTTGGCATAAAAAATTTTGGCAAGTTGCTCGTCGTGGCCCCAGGCCCCAAAACTCACATTATTCTCCACAATTGAAAAAAATCTGTTTCATGACCCTGCATTTGGTTTTGCCCATACATTCTAAGGGGTTTTGAAATCAAAAGAGTTTCCACCCCAAATTTTTAGAATGCTTAAACTCTCTTCGAAGATGTCAGCATATTCCTGAATGGGGAGGGCAATATTCGGGAAAAAAGTTTTTGCCATCAGGAAAGTCTACCAATGGAAAGCAAATGGTTTGTAAAGTTCAACTTTCCCCTCAAAAACAACCACCAGACCCTTTTAACAGTAAAAAACCCAAAGCACTTCCTAGGTGGTATTTTTAATTTTAAATGTGCCCATTCTGAAGTTTTCACATTTGCCATTCTCTTACCACTGATCTGTATCATATCTTCAAAATGTTCATCTGGAAAAAACTTCTCTATTCATCTGTCGTCCACCCTTATGATTGAGTGTCCACCCCAGCCATTTTTTCTTATAGCATACTCAGTACTTGTTTTTTAGGGCTTTCTGGCGGTTTGTCAGCCACAAGAACCTTGGTTGAACGGTTGAAGAATCATCATTTAGCGTTTAAGCCAAACTCTCTGTAAAATTTGCTGGGGTTGTTTTAAATGTCCCCCCACTCGTTGTTGGACCCCTGTATGACCGTTTTGTTTTCCAAAATAACAAGAAATTTGTCGGGCTTTACCCAAAAAAACTGGGGAAAATTTTTTGTAGTTTTCCCAATTTAAAAAATTTGCTTTTATCCTTTTCCTGTTGAGAAAAAAATTTCTTTATTTCATTCTTCTCTCTCTCTTTTCTTCTCTCTTCTCTCTTCTCTCTCTCTCTCTCCCCTTTTCTTTTCTCTCCTCTCTCCCCTCTCTTCTTCTCTCTCTCTCTTCTTAACGGGGTTTTGACAAGGTAAGGATCCCTAGCTTTATTGGGAAAGCTATTTACGGGTTTAAGGATTCTAACTTTTTTGGCAAGCTAAGAGTGTTACCTCATCAGTCTTTTGAAAGCATTTTTATTGTTATGAGACAACAAGGGGGAAAACAGCATGAATTGGAGCTATCTGGGGGCCCATTTTATTTGATAAACCCGACTTTATCTCGTTGACATCATTTTGCGTACTAATTTTCCCCATACTCGAGTCATCCGGGGTAACATGTCTCAGTGGAGTGATATTCTGTAAAGGTACAGCAAGAGTGAATTGCTGCTTTCTCCCCGTTTTGTGGTAAAAAACTTCTTCACGCTGTTCAAAAGTGGATCCAAGTGTGGTACTTTGACAAATTGGTTTTGACATACAGAAAGGGCCCACCCCATCCCTTGTGCGAAGGCTCTGCTGAAATGACAGATTATCCAGGTTGGGCCGGGGCGAGAGATGAGGTCGCTCTTTCTTCTCGTCAAGCAGTGTAGTGAGAGCGGGGGGAGGAAAACCAAGAAAGGGAGCATACTAAAGGTATGGCGTATTGTGCCCGTAAGAATCTTGCAACCCCTACGTAAGCGATGTGAATACGGCGAAGTGCTTCCCGGGTGCCCTTTTTTGCAAGATTTACTATGGTTCTTATGGGTCAGTTTGGAGTCAAATTTCACCCCCAAATATATAACTTTTCCCCCGGTGCCAACACCCCCCCCATTTATCCTTACTACTCACAGATTACCCTCATGGGCCTAAAACATACTTTTCTTTTTTCAGGTGCAAATGTTAAAATTGCCATCTATTTCCCCAAGCTGATATAGTTCTTATGGTGATTGATGTAGCCTAGAGCAGTGGGATTTTTTCTTGGATAAGTGAATGTAGGAACAGTCGTTTTATACATGGGGTTTGGGAGAGATGAAACTCATTGAAGAGATATTAAATAACAAAAGGTCCCGCCTCTTTCCCTTTTGGAACACTTTTCCCCAAGGATGCTTGCGATTCCCTTCCATTGAGAAATACCCTTAGAGAAATTTCCGAGGGAACACGAGGAATTTAGCATAGAGCCCGCAAAAAGCCAGGCTTGAATTTTGCAAGAGGCCCCCGGTGCCAACCCCGGGCAAAGTACCAGCAAATTCCAGTGTCCCCACATGCTTTTGGGTTCATCCAGTGACTAGTCCATTAGTGGAGAAATTTAACAACAATCAGCAGCGAGTAAAACCCTTTTCCGAAGCCATGTTGCGTCACAAAGTAGTGAGTGGGTCAAAAAACTCTGTCATTGTCTTGGGAAATTTTTGTTAAGGGTCTTCCGGATTTACAGGATAACATGGCTGTAGTTTCTAATTTTTGCTCTGCTCTTCTTTTTTTGAACAGAGATACATTTCCCTTTCCCCGGAGGGCCCTTTCCCCGTACCAGGCAGTGCTGAAAGATACAGTTAAAAGTGCTGCTAGGGTTGACATTTTCAGCAATCTTGGAATCAAAATTTTCGGGCCCCAGCTTTTCCCTTGGGCAAACGATTTAAAAAAATGCACCTCCTCCCGTTTATTTCACCATGACAGTTTTTAACATTCTTGAGTTAGCCAAGGAGGGGCCCTTGTGGATCAGGGAAATTGCATTTTTGTAAACAAAGGGTTCAGCAAAGGTCGTTTTTTGATACTGTAGAGGTGGGCCCATCCTGTCGATTTAGAGGTGGAATGAGTTCATAGGAGATAACCTTGTCTGTCCCTTTACCAGGGACGACAAAGGGTTTTGGGCCCCACCCCACCGTGCTGCTTTTTTTTGGTCCCCCTCCCATTTTCAATGGGCCCCCTTTTGAACGTCACCCATATGTCGGTTTGCTGTGCAAGTTTTTTGTTTTTTGGTGGGAGGAGTTCTTGCACCTTCGCCGCTTTGTACTTTGCAGGAGCCTCTCTACAACGATGGGAATGTGCCTATTGTAATTAAGGTTTTCCCGTGAAGGGTTTCACTTTGGGTTTTCAAAATCCCCCTTTGGGGAAGAGATTCCAATCGGGGTGGCGAGTCAAACAAAGGGGTGGCCAAATTACCTTTCCCATAGCCAGGTTGTGCGTGTGGGGCTCCTCACCCCATTCTGTTGGGGTCTTAAATGTCGTAAAAACAGCCTTTTGGTCAATGTCCAAAAGAGCCCCGGGGGTTGACAAGTGACTTTACTTCTCCCGACCCCCACTACTGGGGCAAGGGAGGAGCCAGAGATGGATAGGGAAATCAACAAAATTTTTAGTAAAAAATGCAAGAAAGGGCATCAAAGTCCTTCTGTATAAGGGTTGGTTGGGTCACCCCAAATTTTTGTAGTTGACAGTTTTTGAGCAAAGGGAGCAATATTTTCCATTTTGGAAGTTGTAGGGGCGCATGTTTCCAAGGGGGTTTTTTTTTTTTTTTTGAAAAGGTTTGGTTTTTGGGGGGGGGGGGGGGGGGGGGGGGTTTTTTTTTTTTTTTTGTTGTTTTTTTTTTTTTGGGGGGGGGTTTTTTGTTTTCCCGGAATCCTGTGTCAAAAATGTTTAACAAAAAACATTAGTCGGGGGGGGTGGGACAAAAATTTGTGGCTAAATTTAAGAAAACCCAAAACACTTTTGTGCTGTTTTTCCGTGAGTGGGAGCCAAAATTTTTTAAATTTTTACCTCCCAAAAATTTTAACAATCTTCTCAGTTCTTTTTCCCCCCATTTTGGGCTAATTTGGAAACTTCGGTCGTGTTTCCATTCTAACTCTAACCCACTTGGAGTTTTAAACTCTTTTCCCCCCGGGGTTTAAACCCCCGCCCCAAAGGTTAGGTTTGTTTTTCTGTAGTGTTTTATTAGATTGTTTTGAGTCAAGCGAATCACTAAAGTGGAGCGTAAAATCTACCCCCAAGAGCGTCACCTCTAGAATTCCTTTGATCCCGACGAATCGTAATTATTAGAATTTCAAGGAAAAAAAAGATTGTTTATTATTAACAAAATATTAATCATCAATAACAAATACAAAATTTTTAAGGACACAGTTTTCCCTTCGGGGGAAAAATACCCAAAATTTAGTAATTTTCGTGAACTCTAAAACAAGAAATTACTCCAAAAAATTTTATTCTCGAAAATCTTTGATAATACTTGAAGAAAAAGGGGGTTTTTATTTTTATTTTATATTTTTAAGGGACGGATTTTTTTGATCCATCACACTATCCCGGGGCCCCCCTGGCTTTATGCCTTTTTTTAAAAATAATTATTTATCCTCCCGGTTTTTTTAAATTAAATTAGACAATTATTTGATAAATTTTCCCTTTTAAATTTTGCTTCTGGGGGGGACCAATGTCAAGGGTAATTATCTTGGCCTTTTAAAAAAAATCATTAAAAAACCCCCCTAGGGGAAAAAATCCCTGTAAACTAAAAAAAAAAAAGCTTAATAGCGGGGGAGATACTGATTACATCCGGAAAATCCAGAGGGACTAGTACCAAAATTGCCAAAGAAAACATCCTATAGACCCCCCGGGGTCTTTAAGGGGCCATGGACCACACCTAAAAGTCGGGACTGACCCCCCCGGCTGTGGCTTGTACGTTGGATTGCGTGCACCAGCATAACGCCTGGTTGATTAGGCCCCCGACCCCTATTGAAATTTGGGCACAGACCGGGCCCCGGGGGGGTTGACCCCGGGAATCCCCTCCAGGTAAACCCAGGGGGACAATTTAGTTATTATCCAATGTTGGGGTCCTCAACGCGGATAAATGAAAATTATCAGAAAAAAACTTATTTTATCAAAACATACAATCACTAAAATCGCCAGCTGGTTGACTTGTTGAAGTCTGCCCGTAAAAAGGTATGCGGCTCACTCCCGCCAGTAAACCGAGTATGCGGTCCCCCTGAGTAACCCGGGAGGGCTCACTCCGCCAGAAACCCAAATATGCGGCCACTCCGCCTTAAACCGGTTGCGGCTCACTCCGCCAGTGAACCAGTATGCGGCTCACCCCTCCCAGAAAACCGGTATGCGGCCACTTCCAGTAAACCAAGTATGTGGCTCACTCTGCCAGAAAAACCGAGTATGTGGCTCACTATTGCCAGTGAACCAAGTATGCGGCTCACTCCTGCCAGTAAACCGAGTATGCGGCTCACTCCTGCCCTAAACCCCAAGTATGCGGCTCACTCCTGCCAGTAAACGGGGTATGCGGCTCACTCCTGCCAGTAAACCAAGTATGTGGCTCACTCCTGCCAGTAAACTGAGTATGTGGCTCACTCCTGCCAGTAAACCGAGTATACGGCTCACTCCTGCCAGTAAACCGAGTATGCGGCTCACTCCTGCCAGTAAACCGAGTATGCGGCTCACTCCTGCCAGTAAACCAAGTATGCGGCTCACTCCTGCCAGTAAACCGAGTATGTGGCTCACTCCTGCCAGTGAACCAAGTATGCGGCTCACTCCTGCCAGTAAACCGAGTATGCGGCTCAATCCTGCCAGTAAACCAAGTATGCGGCTCACTCCTGCCAGAAAACCGAGTATGTGGCTCACTCCTGCCAGTAAACCGAGTATGCGGCTCACTCCTGCCAGTAAACTGAGAACGCGGCTCACTCCTGCCAGTAAACCGAGAATGCGTCTCACTCCTGCCAGTAAACGAGAAAATGCGGGCTCACTCCTGCCAGTAAACCAGTATGCGGCTCACTCCTGTCAGTAAACCAAGTATGCGGCTCACTCCTGCCAGTAAACCAAGTATGCGGCTCAATCCTGCCAGTAAACCGAGTATGCTGCTCACTCCTGCCAGTAAACCGAGTATGCGGCTCACTCCTGCCAGTAAACCGAGAATGCGGCTCACTCCTGCCAGTAAACCGAGAATGCGGCTCACTCCTGCCAGTAAACCGAGTATGCGGCTCACTCCTGCCAGTAAACTGAGTATGCGGCTCACTCCTGCCAGTAAACCAAGTATGCAGCTCACTCCTGCCAGTAAAGCAAGTATGCGGCTCACTCCTGCCAGTAAACCGAGTATGCGGCTCACTCCTGCCAGTAAACCAGGTATGCGGCTCACTCCTGCCAGTAAACTAAGTAAGCGGCTCACTCCTGCCAGTAAACCGAGTATGCGGCTCACTCCTGCCAGTAAACCGAGAATGCTGGCTCACTCCTGCCAGTAAACCGAGTATGCGGCTCACTCCCGCCAGTAAACCGAGAATGCCGCTCACTCCTGCCAGTAAACCGAGTATGCGGCTCACTCCTGCCAGTAAACCTAGAATGCGGCTCACTCGGGGGGTATCAGCCCCCTTCAGCCCTTTCAGCCCTGAGGGGCCAAGCCCTCTCAGAAGGGGTGAGCGTCTTGTTTACTGCTAGAGTGAGTAACTGATCACAGATGCTATGCCACGTAGTCAAGTGACCTCTGCTCCTTGCAGCAGTGTTGCAAAGTGTATTTTTATAAGAGACAGTACATCTCTTACTTAGCAGTACAATTAAGGAAAATCCTGCTCCCACTTTATTACCATAGTAAAGATAGTGCACATTGTTGTCTATCCTTAAGACAGCAAGAAACAAACATTCTGCTTTGCTTCATCGAGGAGGTGATAAGGATGCAAGGTATTAGGTCAGCGTTTTTTTTGTGTACCAGGGCAGTGACGGCATGGAGCGCTGTGGCGTCTGGTAGACTAACTTTGACTCTACTACAAGTGACACTGACGCCAGGATAACTAGCAAAGAACACTGATCTGTGCGTTAGTGTGAACAAAGTGTCTCAAACACAATAAACATAAGAGAAGTGTGATCAGCTTCTCTTGTGATACATTGTGAACAATAAAGACAAATCTTGTGGAACATAGTGTACCAGTGTGCGTTTCCTAGACAATGGAAGACTTGGACATCCAAGGACACTTCAGCTTCTATCAAGTCAACCGATACCTGTCGAAGGTGTTTAGAACACCAAGTCAGTTACAAAGAGCAAGGTATGTTACGAATTTCTTGTA
>NC_069425.1:7693229-7718537 GCF_026875155.1 Cherax quadricarinatus | reverse complement strand
GGGTGAGCGCTCTGGGTTTACGGCAGGAGTGAGCCGCATACTGCTTTACTGGCAAGTGACGCTCGGACCCAATCCTCTTTACTGGCGGGAGTGGAGCGCTACTCGGTTTACTGGCAGGAGTGAGCCCCCTTTCTGGGTTTACTGGCAGGAGTGAGCCGCATTACTGCTTTACTGGCAGGAGTGAGCTGCATACTTGGTTTACTGGCAGGAGTGAGCCATACTCGGTTTACTGGCAGGATGTGAGCCGCATACTCAGTTTACTGGCAGGAGTGAGCCGCATTCTCGGTTTACTGGCAGGAGTGAGCCGCATTCTGGTTTACTGGCAGGATGAGCCGCATACTCGGTTTACTGGCAGGAGTGAGACGCATTCTGGGTTTTTACTGGCAGGAGTGAGCCGCATTCTCGGTTTACTGGCAGGAGTGAGCCGCATACTCGGTTTACTGCAGGGAGTGAGCCCATACTTGGTTTACTGGCAGGAGTGAGCTGCATACTGGGTTTTACTGGCAGGAGTGAACGCATTCTCGGTTTACTGGCAGGAGTGAGCCGCATTCTAGTTCACTGGCAGGAGTGAGCCACATATCGGTTTACTGGCAGGAGTGAGCCCATACTTGGTTTTCTGGCAGGAGTGAGCCGCATAACTGGGTTTACTGGCAGGATTGAGCCGCATACTCGGTTTACTGGCAGGAGTGAGCCACTACTTGGTTTACTGGCAGGAGTGAGCCACATACTCGGTTTACTGGCAGGAGTGACCCGCAATACTTGGTTTACTGGCAGGAGTGAGCCGCATACTCGGTTTACTGGCAGGAGTGAGCCGCATACTTGGTTTACTGGCAGGAGTGAGCCGCATACTCGGTTTACCGGCAGGAGTGAGCCGCATACTCGGTTTACTGGCAGGAGTGAGCCACATACTTGGTTTACTGGCAGGAGTGAGCCGCATACTCGGTTTACTGGCAGGAGTGAGCCGCATACTTGGTTTACTGGCAGGAGTGAGCCGCATACTCGGTTTACTGGCAGGAGTGAGCCGCATACTTGGTTTACTGGCAGGAGTGAGCCGCATACTTGGTTTACTGGCAGGAGTGAGCCGCATACTTGGTTTACTGGCAGGAGTGAGCCGCATACTTGGTTTACTGGCAGGAGTGAGCCGCATACTTGGTTTACTGGCGACTTTCAACAAGTCAACCAGCTGGCGATTTAGTGATATGTAGTGTTTGATAAAATAAGTTTATTTTCTAAATAAATGTTTCATTTATCCGTCGTTGAGGATCCAACATTGGTAGTAATAACTGAATTGTCCACCTGGAGTTTACCTGGAGAGAGTTCCGGGGGTCAACGCCCCCGCGGCCCGGTCTGTGACCAAGCTTCAATATGGATCAGGGCCTAATCAACCAGGCTGTTACTGCTGGCTGCACACAATCCAACGTACAAGCCACAGCCTGGCTGGTCAGGTACCGACTTTAGGTGCTGGTCCAGTGCCAGCTTGAAGACTGCCAGGGGTCTATAGGGAGTGATTTTCGTGTGCAAGTTTGGTACTAGTCCCTCTAGGATTTTCCATGTGTATGTAATCATGTATCTCTCCCGCTAGTTAAGCATTTTTTTTTTTAGTTTACGAGGGAGTTTGTCCCTAGGGTGGTTTTAATGATTTTGTTTAAGGCCAAGATAATTATCCCTTGACAGTTGTGTACCCCCAGAAGCACACCACTTCGTAAACTGGGACAATTATCAAATAATTGTCATAATTTAATTTCAAAACCTTGGAGGATCAATAATCATTTTTAATAAAAGGACATATAGAGCCTAGGGTGGCCCAGGATAGTGTGATGGATCACAAGAAATCCGTACCTTAAAAATATATACAGTAAATAATAATAAACCCTTTCTTCAAGTATTATCGTAAGATTTTCTGAGAATGAAAAGTTTTATGGAGTAATTTCTTGATAGCAGTTCCACGAAAATGTACTAAATTTTTGGGTATTTTTCCCCCGAAAGAGGACAAACTGTGTCCTTAATAATTTGTAGTTTGTTATTGCATGATTAATTATTTCTGCTTAGATAATAAACAATCTCATTTTTCCTTGAAATTTCTAATAATTACGATTCGTCTGGTATCAGAAGGAATTCTAGAGGTGACAGCATCTTGGGGAAGAGTTTACGCTCCACTGTTAGTGATTCGACTTGACTCACGAAATCGTAATGACACTACTGCAAACAAACCATACCTCGGGCGGGGTTTGAACCCGCGGTCAGAGAGTTTCAAAACTCCAGACCGTCGCGTTAGCCACGGTTAGTGATGGAAGACACGACGCTGAAGTTTCAATTAGCCCTAATTCGGGAGGAAAAAGAACTGAGAAGGATTGAACTTACAAAGTTCTGGGAGGTAAAGGAGTTAGCAATCCTTATGGCTGACCACATCACGAGGAGTCAGTCTATCAGCATCCTGTCGGCTAACATTAGAGGTTTCATTACTAATGTTGGAGAGCTCACAAATAGTTTTGTGAACACTCGACGTCCCGACATGATGGCTGTTGTTGAAACATTTTTGGACGACAGGATTCCAGAAAATTTTGCAAGAATTGCTGGCTACACCTCATGGATGAGAAGAGACAGGCAAGGGCAAGGAGGAGGTGTTGTTGTGTGCTTCTCTAAAAGTGTTCATGCCCAGCACATTGATGTTGCCATCCCTACTCATCTTGAAATAATGTTCTTCAAGCTCTTCATAAACACTAATACCTCTGTACTAGCATGTGCAATGTACAGACCTCAGTGGCAACATGCAGACCCTATCAACTTCCTAATGGAAAATATTGACTCCCTTCTGCTACAACACAACTGTCAACATATCATAATTGTTGGTGACCTCAACCAACACCTTATACAGAAGGACTTTGATGACCTTCTTGCAGTATTTGACATGAGAAACTTTGTTGATTTCCCTACTCACATCTCTGGCTCCTCCCTTGACCCAGTAGTGAGGGATCTGGCAGAAGGTAAAGTCACTTGTCAACCCCTCGGCTACGTTGGATCATCTGACCACAAGGCTGTTTTTACGACACTTAAGATCCCAACATAATGAGGTGAGGAGTCCAAACGCACAACCTGACTATGGGAAAGAGGTAATTGGCCAGCCCTTTGCTCTGAGCTCGCCACCACCGATTGGAATGCTCTTCTCCAAGGGGATGTTGACAACCAAGTGAAAGCCTTCACTGGACACATCCTTAATCTACAATAAGAGCACATTCCTCATCGTTGTAGAGAGGCTGCTACTGCTAAGTACAAAGCATGGCGAAGGTGCAAGAGACATCCTACCACCTATAACAGGAACTTGCACAGGCAAACCTGTAGGCATATGGGTGACGTTCAAAAGTGGGCCATTGCTAAATGGGAGGTGGACACAAAAAGAAAGCTAGCATCAGGTAGGGTAGGCTCCAAAACCTGGTCGTCCCTGGTCAAGGACAGACAAGGTTATCTGCCTGATGAACTCATTCCACCTCTAAATCGACAGGATGGGACCACCTCTACTAGTAGTCAAGAGAAAGCTGACCTCTTTGCTGAACCCCTTTGCTACTAAAATGCAAGTTCCTGATCCAGCAAGGGACCCTCCTTGGCTAACTGCAAGAACTGTGTCAAAACTGTCAGTGGTGACAATAAAGCAGGAGGAGGTGCATTTCCTTCTTAAATCGTTTGCCCAAGGAAAAGCTGTGGGCCCAGACAAGTTGATTCCAAGATTGCTGAGAAGATGTGCAGACCAGCTAGCAGCACTTTTAACTCGTATCTTTCAGCACTGTCTGGTACAGGGTAAATGGCCCTCTCTGTGGAAAGAGGCAAATGTAGTCTCTGTTCACAAAAAGAAGACCAGAGCAGAAATTAGCAACTACAGGCCAGTTTTTACTCCTGTCAATCACTGGTAAGATCCTTGAGACAATAATCTCAAGACAAATGACAGAGTTTTTTGACTACCATCACTACTTTGTGACCGTCAACATGGCTTCAGGAAAGGTTACTCTGCTGCTGATCTGTTGTTAAACTTCTCCACTAAGTGGCACTAGTCACTGGATGAATCCAAAGTCAGCTGTGTGGTTTGCACTGGACATTGCTGGTACTTTCGACCGGGTGTGGCACCAGGGCCTCTTAGCAAAACTTCAAGCACTGGCAATTGCAGGCTCTATGCTAAATCTCCTCAGTGATTCCGTCATGGTAGATCTCTAAGGGTATTTCTCAATGGAACGGAATCAGCAAGACATCCTATTGGGGCAAGTGTTCCACAAGGAAGAGTGCTGGGACCATTGTTATGTAATATCTACTTCAATGAGCTTCATCTCATCCCAGAATCCCATGCATATGCAGACGACTGTTCACTGACATTCACTTATCCAAGAGAAGAAATGCCAGCTGCTCTAGGCTACATCAATCACCAGCTAAGAACTATATCAGCTTGGGGAAATAGATGGCAAGTAACATTTGCACCTGAGAAAACGCAAATGATGATCGTCTCTAGGCACCATGATGGTAATGCTAGTGCAGTAGTAAGGATGAATGGGAGGGTGTTGGCACCTGGGGAAGAAGTTGATATACTTGGGGTGAAATTTGACTCCAAACTGACCATGAAGAACCATATTGTAAATCTTGCAAACAAGGCAGCCAGGAAGCACTTCCGGTTATCTCACAAATCTGCTTGCAGAGGGGTTCAAAAATTCATTACGAGGAGCAGGTAAGGTACTCATCCCCTTAAGTATCTTCCACTTTTGGGGGTTTTGCCCTGGCCTGGCTCTCACTAGGACTGCTGTGCAGAGAAAGTGAAAAGAGCAGGGAAGAGTTATTCTGGGGTGGACCCAAATCCTGGAAGACCATTTGAAACCCTTCAAACAAGGGATTGGGTTGGCCTTTACTTTTGACAAGACCAAATTTTGGGCAAAGTACCAACCTTGGATCCCATTTTCGGGCGCGGGCCCCGCTTCTTTACAAGACGCAGAGGAAGAAACGGGCAACTTCACTTTTGCTGGACCTTACGGAATATATTTTCCATTGAGAAAGTTACCCAGGAGAGGGGTTTGGCCATTTAGTACAGCCAATATGTCAAAGTACACAATTGGTCCACCGAGGACCTAAAAAGCTTTTTCCACTGAGGCAAAAAAAGAATTTTATTTTGTGTACCCTTACAGAAATTACTCCACTGATCATGTTTCCCCAGGATGTCTTCAGTATACAATGTAAGATAATGTGTCTGAGGATGTGGGTGTTGTGCTGGCCAAGTAGTTATATGCTGTCCTTGTAGGCTCTACAATAAAGCTTCAAGGTGATGTAGTGTAAACAGCTCTTGTTGCAATAAGTTAGGATCCTTAGGAAATGGGGTTTAATAAGAGGGGATTTACTTGTCAAAGTGTGGGGGAGGAGAGGGGAGGAGAGAGGGTGAGAGAGAGGGGAGGAGTGGGGAGAGAGAGAGAGAGAGAGAGGAGAGAGAGAGGAGAGAGTGAGAGAGAGAGAGAGAGGGGAAGGGAATGAAAAAGAATTTGTTTCTCAACAGGAAACAGGATAAAAGGCAGAATTTTTTAAATTTGGGGAAAATTTACAAAAAATTTTTCCCCAGTTTTTGGAGTAAACCCCAGCCCAAATTTTCTTGTTATTTAGGAAAACAGCGGTCATACAGGTGTCCAGACAACGAGTGGGGTGACATTAACACAACCCCAGCAAAGATCTACAGAGAGATTTGGCTTAAACTGGCGTAAATGATGATTCTTCAACCGTTCAACCAAAGGGTTTTTTGTGGTGGCAAACCTGCAGAAAAGCCAGTAAGAAACAAGTACTGAGTACTGCTATGAAGAAGAAATGGCTGTGGTGACACTCAATCATAAGGGATGGACGACAGATGAATAGGAAGTTATATTTCCGATGATGAGCATTTTGAAGTATATGAGTACAGATCAGTGGTAATGAGAAGGAGCAAATGTGAACTTCTTCAGAATGGACACATTCAACAAGTGTAAAAATATCCACCTAGGAATGTGCTTTGGGTTAGTTTTACTGTTAAAGGCTCTGGGTGGCTTGTTATTGTTGAGGGAATGTT
The DNA here is from genome assembly GCF_026875155.1 of Cherax quadricarinatus. Lineage (NCBI taxonomy): Eukaryota > Metazoa > Arthropoda > Malacostraca > Decapoda > Parastacidae > Cherax > Cherax quadricarinatus. Next base: position 7,712,479 of record NC_069425.1, on the reverse strand, counting down.
GAACAGTGACAACTCATTTGCTTTCCATTTTTAGATAGACTTTCCCGATGGCAAAGACATTTTCCAGCAGGATATTGCTCCATGCCACACTTCCGGAATATGCTGACAGTCTTCGAAGAGAGATGTCTAAGCATTCTAAATTGGCGTGGAAACTCTTTTGATTTCAACCCAGTTGAGAATGTATGGGCAATAACCAAATGCAGGATCATGAAACAGGATTGTCAATTTGTGGGAGAAGCTAATGTGATGTTATTGGGACTGGTGCCACGACGAGCAACTTGCCAAAATGTTTATATGCCAAAACATGTAGTAATGCTTATGGGAAAACAAAAGGGTAGTCATATCTCTTATTAAATTAGTTATCTGTCATTTCAATTCTGTGTATTTTTCAAATAAACATTAATTTTCCAAATAAATGATTTATGTCATCACTGTCCCAATTAATATGGATATACAGTAAGAAAATTGCACCAAGGTAAGTAAAGTAAGTAATGATAAACTTTTCTTGTGTTTAGTGATATTTACTCTTGTTGTCGTACACCTTTGGGTGATTTTCCCATTTCTTTGCTTTGACTAGCCACATATAATGTGTTCAGATATTTGTCTGCAGATGGGTCTATGAAAGACGAGGTGAACCATAACACTGACGTGGGGAGAAATGATGAATGGTACACTGCGGACAAAGAACGTTATAATGGGTGTGAAGCATGGGTTATGGATGTTGCAGCAAGAAGGCTGTGGTGAGGGTGGTCGTGTGTGAGGGTAATGTGTCGTGTGAATATTATTCAGAGAATTCGTAGTGTTGAGATTAGAATAAGGTGCGGGATTACTACAAGTATTTTTCAGTGGGCTGAAGAGGTGCTGAAGTGGTTTGAACATTTAGAAAGATGGAACAAAATAGAATGAGTTGCAGGGCGTATAAATCAGTAGTGGAAAGAAGGCAAGGGCAGGGGTCGTCCTAGGTAACGTTGGTAGGAGATGGTTACATAAGAACATAAGAAACAAGGAACACTGCAACAGGCCTACTGACCCATGTGGAGCAGGTCCATGTCCTCCCCCCGGATTAGCCCAATGACCCACCCAGTCTGGCCACCTCCACTCAAGGAAGGACCACGACACCAGACCCAGCAGCACAAGCTAGTCAGGTCCAACTCACACCCACTCATGTATTTATCTAACCTATTTTTAAAACTACACAACGTTTCAGCCTCAATAACCGTACTTGGGAGTTTGTTCCACTCATCCACAACTCTATTATCAAACCAGTGTTTTCCTGGGTGGTATGTGGTGGGTGGAATGTGGTGGGTGGTATGTGGTGAGTGGTATGTGGTGGGTGGTATGTGGTGGGTGGTGTGTGGTGAGTGGCACGTGGTGGGTGGTATGTGGTATGTGGTGGGTGGTATGTGGTATGTGGTTAAGGTGGTTTTTTTTTGCAAGGGGCTTAGACATCCAGCAAGCGTGTGTAAGCAAGTTGGGACAGGATTTAGAGAAAACTGGTTTTTATGACTTGACGTGCTGTTAGAGTGTGAGCAAAGTATCATTTATGAAGTGAATCAGGGAAGCGGTTTAGCTGGGCTTGAGTCCGGGAGGTGGTTAAGTCCCAGTGCCTACACTCTTAAAGGAGAGGTGGGGATATATGCAGTTTTTGAACTCTAGTATCGTCGCCCCTCTGGCAAGACAGTGATGGAGTAAGTGATGATAAAAGTGTTTCTTCTTTTCAGGTTCACCAGGCCTCGGTGGGAGACGGCTGTTAAAAAAGATAACAGCAACACATAGACTCCCAGTTCGGATACATTCCCAATCCTGAGACAATGCAAAAGTTCCGTTTTCTGTTCAAAGGGTTTGGGTTTTTACCCGGGTGGATGGTATGCAGTGGGTGGAATGTGGTGGGTGGTGTTGGTAAATGGTTTACCAGCTAAGGTTAAAGTTTATTAGGAGGAACTTATCTGGATAAGACGGCTATCGCCCACACAGCCGACCCTCCAGGCGAAGTCTTGAGAAGCTCTCCTGACCACTTCGCAACAGGCTGAAATAAAGTTTATTAGGTATGATTATAAATTACCCCTAGCAGGTGTTATGTCAGCATATTTCATTCACTGATTGCTGACAAAATTACGTGTGTGGACTCAAAAGTCCGCACCTCACTACCGACTATAGGTTGATTACAAACTCCTTGTGATACAAGAACTGCGCAGTCCCCCGTACTACAAGAAATTCATAACCTACCTTGCTCTTGTAGCGTGAGCTATGGTGTTCTTTACACCCTCGACAGGTATCGGTGACTTGATAGAATGAACATTGAAATGGTATAAAATACCGACAGATTGTTAGGTAAGACACATATGCAACAGTTAGGTATCTTTATTTCGAAACGTTTCGCCTACACAGTAGGCTTCTTCAGTCGAGTACAGAAAAGTTGATAGAAGCAGAAGATACTTGAAGACGATGTAATCACTCCATCACCCTTAAAGTTTTGAGGTGGTCAGTCCCTCAGTCTGGAGAAGAGCATTGTTCCATTGTCTGAAACAATATGAAGTTGAAGTGACAGAATGGGGCTTTATATAGTGCCAGGAGGTGAGACGTAGGTTGCTTTGGGAGGGCAGGTCCTTCTCAAACCCAGCCGTTCTCACTAGTAGAGGTTGTCGAAGTTGATGGTCTGTACCAAGATACCCTTGTGTTGCAGTGTCTGACAGAATGAACATTGAAATGGTATAAAATACCGACAGATTGTTAGGTAAGACACATATGCAACAGTTAGGTATCTTTATTTCGAAACGTTTCGCCTACACAGTAGGCTTCTTCAGTCGAGTACAGAAAAGTTGATAGAAGCAGAAGATACCTAACTGTTGCATATGTGTCTTACCTAACTAACGACTTGATAGAAGCTGAAGTGTCCTTGGATGTTCACATCTTCCATAGTCTAGGAATAAGCACACTGGTACACTATGTTCCACAAGGTTTGTTTTTATTGTTCACAATCTTATCACTAAAGAAGCTGAACACACTTTTCTGTAAGTGTTTATCGTGTTTTGTGAGACACTTTATTCATACTAATGCACGGATCAGTGTTCTTTGTTGGTTATCCTGGCATCAGTGTGACTCCCAGTAGGGTGAAAAGTAATTTGACCTCACAGCCTCCTACGCCACTGCAGTGCCCCTAGAACATAAAGGAAAAGCTGACCTAGTACTTTTTGTTTCCTTGCTAAACTTCCACTATAAAGCAAAGGAGAATGCTTAATTCTTGCTGTCTTAAGCATAGACAACAACGTCCACTATCTTTACCATGGTAATAAGGTGGGAGCAGGATTTTCCTTAATTGTTCTGCTAAGGTAAGAGATGGACTGTCTTTTATTAAACTACACTTTGCAACACTGGACTCTTGCAAGGAGCGGCGGTCGCTTGACCACGTCACATACTCGTATTGCATCTGGGACCCAATTCCCTTGTTTGTAGCAGTCAACAAGATTTTTTGCTTCTTTGAGAGGGGGGGGCCCTCAGGGTTAAAATTTGGTTGAAAGGAGCTGAAGGGGGTGTACCCCCTCCTGGAGAAATTTCTCCGCCTGGGGGGTGGCGGGGGTTTTTGCTGCGGGGGAACTATTCACCATTTTAAATTAATTTGATTTTCTCACTCCCACCACTGCTGTTTTTTTTTTTCGGGAAACAGTTTTTAGTTGTGTGGTTTCTGGGGGAAACTAAATTTTTTTTTTTCAAAACTGTGAAATTTTAAACAGCATAGTTTATTTATTGTCCGCTTATTACCCCACTTTTGTCAAAAACGAAACTGTTTTTTTTGATTCCTTTTGGCTCGGGGTTATTTGGAATTTTTTTTCCCCAAATTTGGCCTTGGGCCCCTTGGACCATCATTGTCAAAAATTCACTATGTCACCAGGTCTTAGAAAGGGAAATTTAAAAAATTTTTCAAAAAAACCCCATCTCCATAGAAGTGTTCTTTTTTTTCCAATGAAGTGGGGTTTAGTCTTTTTTTGGAAAAATTTTTTTTCCCAACCCGTTCAATCATTTTTATTAAGGAGTTTAAATTTAGTCTAGTTGCTCAGGTTCGAAATAAGTAGGATCCTCTTTGTTTTCTTTTCATTTCATGGGGGAACAGGTTCGGGGCCTTCTGCCATTGAGTAAATGGATGGATTTTCACTTCAAGTTGCCCAAAGTTCATGGGTTTTAACTTTAAGTTAGAGGGTTGTTTTTGGACCCCTTTAATTTTTCTATTTCGGTCAAAAACTGTGGGAAATTCTTTTTGTCGATTCTTTGACGAAAAAAAGAGTTTTCCTTAAAAAACTTTTTTTAAAATGCCGATCATTTTTCAAAAAAACCCGCTTTGCCTTGGTTTTTTAGGAGGGAATGTATCCCAAACCCGAAAACTGCGTTGATTCAGCTTCTGTTGTACTTTGGTTGATAAAAGGGATCTTGCTTTAAAAGCAGACCAGAAACCCAAAGTTCGTTGATTGTCTAAAATTTCACCCAGTCTTGGACATGATCTTCTGGCTGCAAACCTCTGTATTTAAATAAAGGCTTCCGCAGACTGCCCAGTGGTTTAACTTCTAGAGTACTGCTCTATTTTGGTAGCCCCCAAAGTGAACAAACAGATGTGCACCTTAAAAGGAACTTTGTCAACTTTTTTTTGGTTTTAAAAATTATTGGCCCGTGTAATCTCACCGGCCCTTCATATGGAGTGACTTGACAAACTTTTTCCCGAGGGATTTTTGGGGTGGACGTGGTTTCCAAACTTTACTCATATCGTAGAAAACGACAATTTAATTTACGGGACCTTTACTTTTTTTTTTCCACACTTTGTCTACCTTGGGGTACCCGTAGGATTGTCGTTTTATGAAAAAGGTTTTGTCAGTTTACCCCACCATGAAAACATTATGGGGGCCCGTTTGCACAATCATTTTTTGGTTAGCAGTGATTTTTTGGGGGATTAAAAATTGGTTTTTTGGCTTCTTTGGGGGTTTTTAAAGGGAAATTATAAATTTTCTTCCTCGCATCTTAAATCTTTTTGAGTCGGTTTAAAGCCCTTTAAAGAATTAATCATAATAGGTTTCTTTGGGGTTTTTATTTATTTTGGGTGTTTCCAGAAATTTATATTCTGTTGGAAAAAAAAAACCTTCCTGAAATTGGGGTTTCCCCCAGTTTTTTAAGGGGTTAAGAAAAATTTTTTTTTTTGGTTTTATTCCAAAAAAAATTTTTAAAAGGGCCCAAGAGTTGTAACTTTTAAGATTTTTCCCAAAATGATGGTTTTTTTGGACCCATCAATGCTTTTTCTGTTATGTCTGCAGTATTTAAACAAATGTTTCTGCTGTTTTTTCAGGGGGGACTTTTTTCTGGTATAATGTAGCTTTTTTCTGGGGCATTTAAATTTTTTTTAGAGACCCATTTCGGTCCGGGGAAACCCAATAATTTATTATCCAAAAATTTTCTTGATTTGGGACCCCCACTTTGAAAACCCTGTCAGTGGATTCTTTTGGGGTAGAGTCGGGGAAAAAAAAGGAGTTAATCCTCTCCCATCCTTTTTTTTCGTACTTGTCTGTACATGGGAACCAAAACTTACTTTATTATTTTTTAAACCACTGGAAAAATGCTTCATTATCATTCCAGATCACGGTTTTCTCAATGTGAGATGTTTAAAATTACTTTGTTGGTTTAGCAGCTAATTTTGTACCCTACATAAAATGCTAAAAAGTTCCAATTGTGGTACTGTTCTGCCTTTCAAGGGTGGGGCCCGGGCCCTTTGGGAAAGAAATTTGTGTACTTCCTTTTCACTCCCTTTCGCCATAACCTCTGGTTGAGCTTCACAAACCATGTAAGGTTTTACTTGTTTTCCCTTTTGGGAAATATTTGTCTGGGTTTTTGTAATTTGATGAAGTTTTTTTAAAATCCGTGGATATTTACCCCATGCTTAAATCATTTTAGGGGGCAAGTTCTATCCCACCCAAATTTTTAAACCCTTCCTTTCATCTTGCTAGTATTTTCCCTTTTATTTTTAATTGGTGAAAAAGATTTAGGGGGTTTAAAAAACATTTTTGATACCTCTGACAGTTAAACTACGTTTAGTGAGTGTACTGCATGTTTACTTTTTATCTTTTTGAGACTCAAAGTAACTTCCTTTTGTGTTAAATTAAGCCCCGCATTTTGTTGCAATCGGGAAAATTTCGCTTCGGGGAAATTTTCCCCTTTATTTTTTCCCCTTTAAATTTTGCTTTTGGAATTTGTATTCCCCCACCTTTAAAGAGGCATTTTTTTGCTTCTTCATCTCCTTTTTTTACTTTTCTGTTTTGGGGTTTTAAAAATTCCTCCTCTTTTTTCACGGCCCTTTAAAAGGATTGTCACTTAGAAATTTTTTTTAAGACTTCTTTGAAGGGATTTTCCCAGTTTTTTTCAAATGTGTATTTAGAGTAGCTTCTGTAGAATGGAGAGGGTGTTGCAAAAAATAATTTTGAAATTTTAAATGATTTTGGTTTTCCCCAGGACTTTGAGGATCATGTGGATTTTCAGGTCACAAGAATCCCAGTATAATTTTCCATCTATTTCTTGTAGTCCTTTCTCTTAAAAAAGGTTTGGGAAAAATTTTAGCCGTTTTAGGCATATGGGTTTGTGCGAAAATTTTTATTAAACACGTCCCAAGTTCTCAGTTAGTTTTGGGGGGGTATCAGCGTATTTTTAAAACTTGTTAAAATCTTTATTTGGAAGTGCGCTGCAATTTTATACAACACGTAGTGGATTTGGGTTTAGTTTTTTTATGACTCCATCGTGCGGGAGGGTAATGAGCTTCTGTCTTTAATTTTTCTTCGACTTACTTTCCCCAATTTATTTTTTTGTCCAAACTGTTTTTGTTTATTTTCATTGAACCCGGGCAGTTTGCTCGGTTTTTTCCGGAGTTCCTGGATTTTTTGCTTTAATTTGGGCTTGGGAAAACCATGCGGGTCATTGCTAGAAGATGTGGTTTGGGTTTAATTTCCATGGTAAAACCCAACCCAATTTCTGGGCCAAACTTTTTTTTTGACAGTGTCCAAAATATTGGTATAAGTCTGAGACTCTTGTGGGTTGGTTTATTTTTCATCAATTCCCATTGCAAACTAAATCCCACAAAATTTTTTAATTGGGTTTTTTCTTTCTTTCCGTTTAAAGATAATTTTTTGCTTTTGGTACTGATCAGCGGGTTTTTCTCGTAACTAGTAATTTTCCAAAACCCAAACAAAAATCACCTTCTTTTTCCCCCTTTTGGAGGGAATTGGGGGACCAAAATTTCATGTGGGCCCCCCTGCTGTTTTCCCGAAAGGGGAAGGGATTTATGTTTTTCTTACTATATTTTGCACAAAACAGTGTAATAATCACTTCCAATGAATAAATCAATTGGGGGCTAATAGTGTTTCCCTTGTTTTCAGGACAGGTAAATTGACCCAGCTTTCTTTTTTGTGTGCAGCTGTTTCTTTTTAACCCTGGGTTTTGCACGGGGCTTGGCAAAATTAAACTACTTCAAAAGCTTTACTGTCTTTTTTTTCCCGTTTCCTAGACCAAAAGTGATTTGGATCCGGTCATATGTTTTTTTTACCAGGGAAATTTTGGAATAAAAAAAAGTATATATAACTGTACTTTGGCATAGGGTTGTTTATTTGTTTCTGCAACACTGTTCTTTCTTTTGAAAGGGCCTTTGTGAGCCTTGTTTTCCCAAAAAAAAAATTGCACATTTATTTTGGTAATTTTTTTTGATAAAATCAAAACCCCCCTATCGGGAGAGTATTGCTTTAAACTTATCTCTCACATTTTTAAAGCTGTTGCTTGTTGAACCCTTTCCCGATTTGTGGAAATCTTCTGCCGTTCAGCAAAAAATATTTGGGCATAATGCTGTATGAAAGCAAACCCTTGCATTTAAAAAAACTTTTTTCGTGAGTATTTTCCTCCCTTTTTTTTCCCTAAACAAATTGAGCACTTTTTTCGTTGGGTTAAAAAAAAAAACGTTGGGGTTTCCCCCGGCCCCCCCCCCCAATTTGTTTAGTTTGAATACAATTCTGTTTCCCAAAGTGTTCCAATCAATAAATACAAAATTTTGGAACACGGGTTTTTGTGTGACAGTCTTTTTACTGTTGTTGGGTTTACAGCTTGATAAATGCTATATGGGTTTTCCCTTTTGGGTTAAATGGGGGGCAGGGTTTTACTTTTTTATCTGAGTTGGAGGTTTGTTATCCACAGGATTTGTGGATTTTTTTATCTTTTTCTTTGTTGGTTGCATGCATGAAAAATATTGTTTTTTTAAACCATTGCTAATTTTTCACAAATTTAAATAGCGTTTTTTGAAAATTTAAAATTTTTAAACGTTTAATAGTTTTTGGGGACGCTTATCCTGTTTCAATTCCACTGAAAAAACCCGTCACATTGTCTTAAATTTTTTTAGCACCCCAAAAATCTGAAGGGCTTTTGTCTAATGTGATTTAAAAGCCTGTAAGTTTGAAAAAAAAAATGTTTGGGGTGGCTTCAAGCTTGATGTTAAGGGTTTTCATGGCCCAACTCTGGGTTAGACACGTAAGGCTATTTAATAAATTTTCCTTTTAAACCCCAGGAAAAAGCTTAAAACAGTTTTATAGGGTTCTCCCTTCCAAAACTTTTTAAAATAATTGAAAAATTTTTCAAACTCATCTTTTGTCAGTTCGTGAATTTTTCTATGGATTTTTAAAACCACTTAAAGAATTCTTTTTTAATTTTGACCTTGGAAATTAGGGGAATGACAAGGTAGGCAAACTTGGTAATGGGGGCACTTGTTGCAGGTGTAACACGTGTTTGGGTAAATAGTTTTCAGTAGGTCTCTGTTGACAGGTTTTACGGTAAAAATAGCCTTTTAGTCCCGTCCCCCTTTTTGTTGATTCTAAAAGTTTCCAAAAAATTTTTAAAATTTTATCCCCCGATGGTTCTGATTCTAAACACTTATTTTCATAATTTGTATAGTCTGAATTAATTATTTCCAGACGTTGTGTAAGTAATTCAAATTTGACCTCAAGATCATCAAAATCTATGTATGTATCTTGAGTTAATCCTATACAGACTGAAATTAGATTTTCTAATTGTGTAATCTTAGTCTGTAAAGACTGAAACTGAGTTTTCAACCAAGCTATTTTAATGGTATACTAAAAATTCTAGCACCACACTTAGAGTGTTTAAAAAAACACTGTACTGCTGTGAACAGCTGAGTTTTTGTTATGCTTAAGTCAGCAATAATCAGTCAGACACTACTGACCTACTAAGCTTAACCTCAGGGTCAATGACCATGAAGGGTACACAGTACATGTGGCTGGTGTTTATGGCTTGAGTTTGCTGTGTCAGCCTGACAACGTTGATTAATCATAAATAACGATGTTATACACTTCATTCACTATACACTGTAAATGTCACTGTATAACTGTAAATCACATGTGTATATTTCTTACACATATATAAATGTCACTGTTAATATATATGAAAGCTTACATTTTATATATAGTTTCCTTTAATATAACAGTTAAATCTATAAGAAACTAACTTAAACACAATTTCGTCTCTTAATTTCTGTCTATAAACATTATCAACACTATGTGTATATACACTCAGACAAACTGACGGTCATCTGGCTTGTTGATGTGGTCAGCGTTTCTCGAGCTTGAGAGCAGTGAATGATGGGTGCCATCCCCCGTTTTTGTGTGAGTCACCCAGCTCCTGATTTCTTTGGGTGAACTCTGGGCGAGCGCCCGTATTCTTTTGGCGGGTCCATTCTCTGTGATTGAGTCTGGGGGATCAAATAACTGTTTTATATTGTAAAAACACTGTTTTACAGCTTTTCTCAAAGGCCCTTGGTCATAGGTTATTTGTACATGTGTAACATATTGGCCACATGTGGATTTACCCGGGTTCGGCACGACCAGATTGTTGAAAATAGTTTACCGCAAGGGTTTTTAAAGTTAATAAGGGGAATTATCTGGATAGAAGCTATCACCCACACACCGTCCTGCGGGCGAGGTATTGAGAAGCTATCTTGCCATTCACAAGGGGCTGAAATAAATATATTAAGATGTTTAAAAAAAAATTTACCCCTAGCAGGGGTTATGTCACATATTTTTTCACGATTGTGACAAATTTAGTGTATGGAATCAAAGTCCGCATCACTGCCGATATAGGTTGATTAAAAATCCTTGCTACAAAGAACGCGCACCCCCCCGTATAAAAGAAATTCGAAAACCCCTACCTTGTTTGTAGGTGGCTATGGTGTCTTACACCCGACAGAAGCTGAGTGTCTTGGTTTTCCCAAGTCTTCCATAGTCTAGGAAACCCCACACGGGTACACAGTTCCAAAAGGGTTTGTCTTTATTGTCCACAATTTATCATAAAAAAGCTGAACACTTCTCTGAAAGTGTTTTATTTTTTTTGAGACACTTTGCTCACCAAAACCCCGGTCAGTTTTCCCTTGTTGGTTATCCTGCCGTCATTTTAAACTCCCAGTGGGTAAAAAAAGTAATCTGCCCTCAAGCCCCCTACGCCACGAATGCCCATAGAACATAAAGGAAATTTTCTATCTTTTTTTTTCCCTTCCCAAATTTCCTCACAAAACAAAGCTAATGCAAATTTCTTGCTGCAAAGCTAGACGACAAGTCCCCACTATCTTTCCAGGGTAATAAAGTGGGGAGGGTTTTCTTATTGCCTATGGGTAAGAGATGGACTGTTTTTTTTAAAACCACTTTGCAAACTGGACTTTGAAAGGGGCGGGGGTTTTGCTTGACCAGTCACATACCCCTATTGCATCGGGGATCAATTACTTGCTTTAGCGTGTGGCAGCAAAGATATAACCTTCATTGGGGCGCATGTACACACCCTCTTTTACAGGTTCCCCCCCAACCGGGAAACCGGTTTGCTAAGATTGATGAGGGGGCCCCGTTTAACTAGGACCAGGTTCTAGCCAATAAGAAGGGGTTTTTGGGCAATCGCAGGGGTTTATGGGGTATACTCTCCTGTCTCCCCTTGTCTTTCCCATTTAAGTGGTTGAAGCCGGTCTGCTATCTTGGGTTCTTTTTCTGCCTTGCTTAGTGGAGTGCACTATATTATACTTGACATAGTGTACATTTGCTTTTTTTTTTCTAAATTGGTAAAGGATAATATAAGTTACACTTTTTCTGCTGTGTTTATTTTGCCCCCTTTACCCCCCGGGGTAACGGGCCATTTGGATTCCGGGGTTGTAATATGGGTAGCCTCCCCAGAGCTGGAGTGGACTTAGAGAAAGGGTTGAGTTTTGGGGTGAACTCGTAGGGAACATTGTAGCTTGCTGTCTGGCATTGTTAGCTTTGCTACACTTTACAAATTTTCGTTCGTTGCTTTGTTATGGTCCCTTGCTTTGTGTGATCGTTCAACAGTCGCTACGCTTGTTGGGTGTGCTCGCTTCGCGACGGTAAATCTTCGAACAGTGTGCTGTTGGCTTGTTTTACAAATTTTGCGTGTCAGTTGTTACTGCCTGTTCGGTGTGGAGAATTTTGCGTCAGCTTTGTTTGTTGCGTATTTGCATCGATTGCATAGAACGTTTTTTTCCCAAATTAACGTGTTACGTTGGGGTATTCTACAATTGTACTGTGAAGCAAATTTACTTATGCCCCCAAGACGAGTCAGAGTCTGGTGTCGGATATACTTTGTAACCTCCTAAATTGTCCCTCAGCATTTTTGGGCAAATTGCTCGTTCCATTGGCTTTAAAATCAAACGACCTCACGCTGCGCAACTGCGTTACTGTTTGCTGACAAACTTATAAAAGAAGGGGATGGCCTCGATCCTCCCTCTAGGGAGTGGGCAAAAAACTACTTTTTCCCCGCGGGAAAGTGAAAACCCCTACGAGCAAAATGGTCGTATATGAGCTAGGTTGTTAAAGGTGAATCAGCGTCGTTGGCATTTGAGGGCAAAAACAATTTGAGAAAATAGGGAACAGAGAGCATTCGAAAAGGGAAGAATTTGATGGGGAAAAGAGAAAGGAGGCAGTTTTCGATTCGTAAATATTTTTTTAAAAAAAGCAGTACAGCTTGTTCCCCGCTTCAATGGGGCAAAACCAAAACATTTTCGAAAGCTTCGAAAAATCAGGCTCGAGCCTTGAGGGGGCCAGAACAGCATTGGGCTCGTTGTTCATACACTTTGTTTGGAAAGGGCACAGAAATTTACGTCCGATTAAAGACGCTGAATTTTTGATTATAAAGTATGAAGACCAGTTTTGGGGTATACATGAACCCACCCAAATACCGTAAGTTTTTTAAACAAAACAGGCGGCGCTTGGTCAATCCCTAGTGGCTTTGTGAGACGGCAAAACCAAAGTTTTACCAGCTGGTTAAAGCAAGTGGTGTTTTCTACCTTTTAGGGCTGGTCAGCTTTTTTGATTTATAACCTGGGGATCTGTGGGACCCGAGGTTGATTTTCTGCAGGATTTTTGGGCTTTAACCACTGCATTGGGGCAGCCAGGTTGGCTGTACTTCGAAAAATAACGCCTTGTCCCACGGCCCCTTTCTTTTCTACCGGCATGAGCAGATCGTAAAAAATTTGGGAATGAAATGCCCCGGAGGGAGAACGTCTATTCAGCCAACTAAGACACTGGGAGCCGCTCTCAACTTATGGTCCACCCGCGGAGAGGAAAAACCCCTATGGGGGCCCCGACAACTTCCAGAGAGCACCAGCCGAACGACACCCTTTGCAAGTCAGCGGGGGTAAAGGGGAAGCCTGTCGTTGTTTTCCCGGTAATAAAATAGGTCACATCCGTCCCCCAAATGCCCCCCCCCTAAACCCCAAACCCCCTTGGGAAAATCTTAAAATCCTAGAACATGTTCCCCTAGAGAAGAGAAAAAAGTATGGCCCCCTTTTAGGGGAGAGTCTATTTCCCTTCAGGAAAAAATCAGAAAAACTGAAGGAAGATTTTAGAATTGGAGCAATTCTCCTTTTAAAAAAAGGAATATTTCCCTTTTAGAGAACACTTCCTTGAAATTTTCTCTGTTTTATTTTGGGGCAATTGGGGGAGCTATATATTGTCCCCCTTTTCATAAAATTATGTACAGTGCAAATATTACACGGGTACTTGATTGGGGGGTCTCAAAAAGGGTTCCCCCCTGAAGATCCATGTTATTATGGGGAATACTTATACTGTTAGCGCGTTCCCGAACCTTAATGATTAATTCTTCTCCCGTGTTGGCCATAACCGGGCAAATCCCCAAGGGTTTTCTGGAGGAAAATTTACCTATCCTTGGGGACTCGATCTCGGAATAGCCCGTTGTTTTATGAGGCACACCCGCCCGGAGCCCGTAAACAAGTGAACAGACCCCCACAAACCTTCCTATTCCCAGGTTGCAGGGTTGCCGACATCTCTTTTTTCCCTGCCGGGGACTGTCCTTCCGGAGGAAAACCCAAAGGACCCCCTTTAAATTTCCCTTTTTAGACAGCCATGGGGGAAAAACTTTTGGGTCAAAGGTCAATATGAACTTTTAAAAAGATTATTTGGGGCCACTGGACTGGTAAGGAATAGACCGGGAATTGTTTAAAAAAGGTTAGGGTTCCAACAAAGTATAAACCCCAAAAATTAAATATTGCTCATAAAACTTCATTAGGAGGTATTAGGAATTACAAAAACCTTTTAAGAATCACGAAAAAATTTTATTGGCCAAATTAAAGAAAGATGTGAAAATCAATTAGGTTTGCCCCAGAATGTCACAAGTGGGAAACAGGACATTCCCCTTAAACCCGCACCTCTCCCAACCCCATCCCCTTTTGGAGAAACCCCCTTTCAGATTTAATTTTTTAAAATTTTGAGGTCCATACCCAGGTCAAAACCGGAAATCAAATTTTTTTTACGATTATGGATGAAATAACCAGATATCCCGAAACATTTCCCATGCGCAGTATTAATACTAAAGCTATTCTCAAAGCTTTAACCCCAAAAATTATTTCTTGTTTTGGCATTCCTATAACTATTTTCCCCAAATGATCAAGGTAAACTTTACTGCCAAAACTTTAGGGAAGCATTAATAGTCTAGGGGGTTAAACCAAAATTATCCCTGCCTATCACTCAGTCCCAAGGGGCCCTTGGAAAAATTCCATCAGACGTTTAAAAAAATATATGAAACTTTTTGATCACTTTCCTACGACTGGGGTGAATCACTACCCTTGGGTTTCTGTTTTCGTACGAGAGCGGTGCAGAGTACGGGTTTTTAGCGTTTGAGTGATCTTTGGGGACAAAGTACGAGGTCCCTTTTGCGTCTCAAGAAGGATGGATGGGGGAAACGTTAGCTCACACTTACAACCCCCTCTTTAAGGTTGCAGGGGGGCAATCAGTTAGCCAAGGAAAACCCAAAGCAGCTCAAAGTAAGATAAAAAGAGGGAGACAGAATGCAAATTCCGCTCCTTCCAAACCGGAGAAAGGTGTTGGGAGGAACCTATATGGCCACACCCTTGAAAGCTAGATTTGGGACCCATGCAGATTGTAAGTAGATTATTGATGTAAATTTTTGGGAGCTCCCATTGAAAGACCTCAAAAAATAAAATTTCCACATCAATCAATTAAAATTTTTTTCATCACCCAAAAAAGCCCCTAAGATCTGTCCTTACTCTGAGGAAACTCGACTCTTTGCACCCATCTCTGAATTAATATTAAAATTTAAAAAAACTTCCTCTCAAGGAACCAGCCCTTTAAAGGAGGGGTACTGAAACGCAAGCAACAAATTTAATTCCCTTTCCCCAGTCTACCCCCAAAATTTTTTTTGGATGTGCGAAAAAATGTACGTTAGGTTTTCATTGGGAAACTTAAAACCCATTAAACCTTCCCTCAGAGCTAATCCTGAAAAGCAAAGGGTCTTCGCAGGAAGTAGAATTTTTTTTTTAAAAAATGGTTTAGTGGAGGAGTCACTAACCTGGGCATACCCGGGATCCTTGTGAAGAAGGTATGGGGGGTTTCGTAGTTGGGATTGGTGGGGAGTATGTGGTGGTGGTTGTGGGTTGGGGGTATTGGTGAGTGGTATGTGGTGTGGGTATATGGTTGGTGGTATTGGGGGGTGGAATGTGGGGGGT
Source organism: Cherax quadricarinatus (assembly GCF_026875155.1). Classification (NCBI taxonomy): domain Eukaryota; kingdom Metazoa; phylum Arthropoda; class Malacostraca; order Decapoda; family Parastacidae; genus Cherax; species Cherax quadricarinatus. The sequence goes on along the minus strand of NC_069425.1, from coordinate 7,697,424 downwards.
TTTAGTGGTGAGTGGTATGTGGTGGGTGGTTGTGGGGGGGTGGTAGTGGTGGGTGGGATTGGTGGGTGGTATGTGGGGGGTGGTATATGGGGGGGGGAAGTAGGATGGGGTGTGGTGGTTGTAGTGGAGGGTGGTGGGGTGAGTGGTAGTGGTGGATGGGATGTGGTGGTGGGGATGTGAAAGGGTAGTATGTGGTGAGTGGTATGTTTTTGGGTGGGAGTTTTGGGGTATGTGGTGGGTGGTATTTGGGTTTGGGGGGCAGTGGTTTGGGGGATTGGTGGGTGGGATAGGGTGGGGGGGTATTTTGGGATGCATGTGGGGGATGGTATGGGAGGGTTGTATGGGTGAGTGGGATGTAGTGGGTGGTATGTGGTGGTGGTATGTGGGGGGGGTATGTGGTGAGTGGATGGGGGGTGGATGTGATGAGGGGTACGTAGTGGGTGGTTTGGAGTGTGGAGTGCTGAGTGGTATTGGGGGGTGGATTGGGGGGTGGTTTTGGGGTGGGGGTATTGGTGAGTGGTATTGGTTGGTAGTGGGTGATGAGTGGTATGTGGGGGGTGGTAATGGTGGGTGGTATGGGGGAGTGGTATGTGGTTGGGGGTTGTGGGGGGGTGTAGTGAGGGGAGATTGGGTCAGGGGTATGTGGAAGTGTATGGGGTCAGTGTATGTGGGGGGTGGTATGTGTGGGGGTTTTGGTGGTGGGTTTTTGGGGGTTTTTGAACCCCTGAAGGGGTTTTACAATGATTATTATGTATATATTAAAATGTATATTACTTTTTCATTTTTTTTTTATATGCTTTATTTGCGAAATAGCTAATCGAAAATGTATGATTTTTATTTTAAATATTGACTGTTTATTGTTATTTAGTTATTTTGTTGGATGTAATATTGTGCTCAGTTAGTCTTGATTGTAAATACGTAATTACGTTGTGTCGTTTTTACTGCCGGCTTTGAGTGCAGTTTCCACGTAGTATCACGTGATCGAGAGGGGGGGTGCCTCCCTCTCGTGAATTTTTTCAGTCTGCTCAGACTCGCTTGCGGGTTTGGGGCAATTGTCTGTTATTTTCTTGTTAGTTCTGTAGAACTTTGTTCACAGAACATTGTATGATTTGTGTTTTTCAGTTTACTGAGGTTTGTTCGCTTAGCACTCTGCACTCAGGCCCTTAGCTATGTTTCTGACCTAATTTTGTACGGGTTCCCTGTGTATTGTCACGTACAGTTTTACTATGCGAACATAGTTTCAGTTTTATGGGATTTTTGGGAACTTTTGTGGAGGTCGCAATGGCCCTACTTAGGTCGTTAATTATCCCCTTGTTCCTATTCTGTGCGCGTCGTTGTATTGCATTGTATGGGTTGCTTCTTTTTTGTTCAAGCAGCTGTTGGGGTTGCATGCGGTCAAGATGTTGTTTATTTGGGACTTTGTCAGCCCTGGTTTAAGTCTTATTTGAGTTTTAGAATAGTAACTACTTAAGGACTTTACGCATAACAACTTGTAAAATTTTTAAAAATTTTTATTAAAAATTAAAGTACCCGAGTGGTATGTTTGGGGGGAAAGGGTGGGGGAGTATTGGTGGATGGGTTTTTGTGGTGGGGGGGTATGTGGTGAGTGGATGTGGTGGGTGGATATGGTGGGTGGTAGTGGGGGTGGGATATGGGAGTGGGGTGTGGGTGTGGTTATGGAGGGGGTTGTGGTGGGGGGAAAGTGGTGGGTTGTAGTTGTGATGGTGTGGGTGGGTGGTTGTGCTGGGTGGTTGTGTGGGTGTAATTGGGGTGGTAGTGGGGTTTGGGATGTGATGAGTGGTTGTGGTGGGTGGTATATGGTGGGTGGTAGTGGTGGGTGGAATGTGGTGGGTTTGTATGTGGGGAGTGGTATGTAAAGGGGGTAGTGGTGGGGTTTTATGTGGTTGGTAGTGGTGGGTGATTGTGGTCATTTTTATGGGGGGTGGGATGTGGGGGGTTTATGTGGTGGAGGTATGTGGTGGGTGGGATGTGGGGGGTGGGACTGGGGGGGGTTGTGGTGGGGGGTATTGGGGGTGGTTTTCGTGGGTGGTATGTGGTGGGGGGGTATGTGGGGGGGTGGTTTTTGGGGGGTGGTATGTGGTGGACACGTGGTGGGGTAGTGGTGGGTGGTACTGGGGGTGGTATTGGGGGGTGGAAGGGGGGAGGGTGGGGTGTAGTGGGTGGAAGTGGTGGGTTGGAATGTGGGAGTGGTTGTGGGTGTGGATTAGTGGGGTTGGGATATTGTGAGTGGTATGGGGGGGTGGTTGTGGGAGGTATGTGGTGGGTGAACGGGGGGGTGGTTTGGATGGTGGTATGTGGGTTTGGGTTGTGGTGGGGGGTTGTGGTGGCGGTTTGGTGAGTGGTATGTGGTGGGTGGTTTGTGGTGAGTGGTATGTGGTGGGTGGTATGTCGTGAGTGGTATGTGGTGAGTGGTTTGTGGTGGGTGGTATGTGGTGGGTGGTATGTGGTGGGTAGTTTGTGGTGGGTGGTATGCGATGAGTGGTACGTGGTGGATGGTATATGGTGGGTGTTACGTGGTGGGTGGTATGTGGTGGGTGGAATGTGGTGGGTGTATGTGGTGGGTGGCATGTGGTGAGTGGTATTTGGTGGGTGGTATGTGGTGGGTTGTAAGTGCTGAGTGGTATGTGGAGGGTTGTATTTGGTGGGTGGCATGTGGTGGGTGGTATGTGGTGAGTGGTATGTGGTTGGTAGTACGTGATGAGTGGTATGTGGTGGGTGGTATATGGGGTGGTATGTGGTGAGTGTTATTTGGTGGGTAGTATATGGTGGGTGGTATGTGGTGTGTGGTATGTTGGTAGGGTGGTATGTGATGAGTGGTATGTGGTGAGTGGTATGTGGTGGGCGCTACGTGGTGGGTGGTATGTGGTGGGTGGTAAGTGGTGAGTTGTATGTGGCTGGTAGTATGTGATGAGTGGTATGAGGTGGGTGGTATGTGGTGGGTGGTATGTGGTGGTGGTATGTGGTGGTTGGTATGTGGTGGGTGGTATGTGGTCAGTGGTATGTGGTAAGTGGTATGTGGTCAGTGGTATGTGGAGGGTGGTATGTGATGGGTGGTATGTTGTGGGTGGTGGGTGGTATGTGGTGTGAGGTATGTGGTGGGTGGTATGTGATGAGTGGTATGTGGTGAGTGGTATGTGGTGTGCGCTACGTGGTGGGTGGTATGTGGTGGGTGGTATGTGGTGGGTGGTATGTGGTGAGTGGTATGTGGTTGGTAGTATGTGATGAGTGGTATGTGGTGGGTGGTATATGGTGGGTGGTATGTGGTGAGGTGGTATGTGGGTGGGTGGTATGTGGTCAGTGGTATGTGGTAAGTGATATGTGGTAAGTGGTATGTGGAGGGTGGTATGTGATGGGTGGTATGTGGTGGTTGTATGTGGTGGGTGTATGTGGTGAGTGGTTAGTGTGGGCTCTATGTGGTGGGTAGGATGCGGTGAGTGGTATGTGGTGGGTGTATTTGGTGGGTAGTATGTGGTGCATAGTGTGTGGTGAGTGGTATGTGGTGAGTGGTATGTGGTGGGTGGCATATGGTGCGTGGTATGTGGTGGGTGGAATGTGGTGGTGGAATGTGGTGAGTGGTATGTGGTGGGTTGTATGTGGTGAGTGGTATGTGGTGGGTGGTATGGGTGGGTGGTATGTGGTGGTAGTATGCGGTGGGTGGTACTATGGTGAGTGTATGTGGTGATGGTATGTGGGGGAGGTATGTGGTGGGTGGTATGTGGTGGGTGTATGTGGTGAGCGGTATTTGGTGGATAGAATGTGGTGGGTGGTATGTGGTGGTGGTATGGGTGGGGTAAACGTGGTGGGTGGTATGTGATGGAGTGGTATGTGTGTGGGTGGTATTTGGTGGTGTGGTATGTGGTGGTGGTATGTGGTGGTGTTACGTTGGGGGTGGTATGTGGTGGTGGTATGTGGTGGGTGGTATGTATGGGGTGGTAGTGTGGGTGGTATCTGGTGAGTGGTAATGTGGTGGTTGGTATGTGGTGGGTGGTATGTTGTGAGTGGTGTGTGGTACATGGTGGATGGTATGTGGTGGGAGGTATGTGGTGTGTTGGGAGGTAATGTGCGGGTGGTATGAGGTGGTTGTATGTGGTGGGTGGTATGTGGTGGGGGAATGTGGTGAGGGTATGTGTGGGTGGTGGTATGTGGTGATGGTATGGGGTGGTGGTATGTAGGG
>NC_069425.1:7675796-7692729 GCF_026875155.1 Cherax quadricarinatus | reverse complement strand
ATAAAAAACATTTCCTTTATCAAGTCCCCGATCCCGGGGAGGGTGTAAAGAACCCATGTCACGTAAAAGAGCAAGGTGGGTTTATGAATTTCTTGTGTACGGGGATGCGCAGTTCTTGTTCAAAAGGAGTTTGTAATCAACCTATAGTCGGTAGTGAGGTGCAGACTTTTGAGTCCACACATGTAATTTTGTCAGCAATCAGTGAATGAAATATGCTGACATAACACCCCTAGGGGTAATTTATAATCATACCTAATAAACTTTATTTCAGCCTGTTGCGAAGTGGTCAGGAGAGCTTCTCAAGACTTCGCCTGCAGGGTCGGCTGTGTGGGCGATAGCCGTCTTATCCAGATAAGTTCCTCCTAATAAACTTTAACCTTAGCTGGTAAACCATTTACCAACACCACCCACCACATTCCACCCACTGCATACCATCCACCAGGGTAAACCAACCTTAGAACAGAAATCAGGAACTTTTGCATTGTCTCAGGATTGGGAATGTATCCGAACTGGGAGTCTATGTGTTGCTGTTATCTTTTTTAACAGCCGTCTCCCACCGAGGCCTGGTGAACCTGAAAAGAAGAAACACTTTTATCATCACTTACTCCATCACTGTCTTGCCAGAGGGGCGACGATACTAGAGTTCAAAACTGCATATATCCCCACCTCTCCTTTAAGAGTGTAGGCACTGTACTTAACACCTCCAGGACTCAAGTCCAGCTAAACCGCTTCCCTGATTCACTTCATAAATGATACTTTGCTCACACTCTAACAGCACGTCAAGTCATAAAAACCAGTTGCTCTACTCCTGTCTAACTTGCTTACACACGCTTGCTGGATGTCTAAGCCCCTTGCAAACAAAACCACCTTAACCACGTACCACATACCACCCACCACATACCACATACCACCCACCACGTGCCACTCACCACACACCACCCACCACATACCACCCACCACATACCACTCACCACATACCACCCACCACTTTTCCACCCACCACAAACCACCCAGGAAAACACTGGTTTGATAATTGAGTTGTGGATGAGTGGAACAAACTCCCGAGTACGGTTATTGAGGCTGAAACGTTGTGTAGTTTTAAAAATAGGTTAGATAAATACATGAGTGGGTGTGGGTGGGTGTGAGTTGGACCTGACTAGCTTGTGCTGCTGGGTCTGGTGTCGTGGTCCTTCCTTGAGTGGAGGTGGCCAGACTGGGTGGGTCATTGGGCTAATCCGGGGGAGGACATGGACCTGCTCCACATGGGTCAGTAGGCCTGTTGCAGTGTTCCTTGTTTCTTATGTTCTTATGTAACCATCTCCTACCAACGTTACCTAGGACGACCCCTGCCCTTGCCTTCTTTCCACTACTGATTTATACGCCCTGCAACTCATTCTATTTTGTTCCATCTTTCTAAATGTTCAAACCACTTCAGCACCTCTTCAGCCCACTGAAAAATACTTGTATTTAATCCCGGCACCTTATTCAAATTTCTCAACACTACAAATTTCTCTGAATAATATTCACACGACACATTACCCTCACACACGACCACCCTCACCACAGCCTTCTTGCTGCAACATCCATAACCCATGCTTCACACCCATTATAACGTTCTTTGTCCGCAGTGTACCATTCACCCTTTCTCCCCCGTCGTTTTAAATGGTTCACCTCGTCTTTCATAGACCCATCTGCAGACAAATATCTGAACACATTATATGTGGCTAGTCAAAGCAAAGAAATGGGAAAATCACCCAAAGGTGTACGACAACAAGAGTAAATATCACTAAACACAAGAAAAGTTTATCATTACTTACTTTACTTACCTTGGTGCAATTTTCTTACTGTATATCCATATTAATTGGGACAGTGATGACATAAATCATTTATTTGGAAAATTAATGTTTATTTGAAAAATACACAGAATTGAAATGACAGATAACTAATTTAATAAGAGATATGACTACCCTTTGCTTCCATAAGCATTACTACATGCTTTGGCATATAAACATTTTGGCAAGTTGCTCGTCGTGGCACCAGGTCCCAATAACATCAGCAGTTAGCTTCTCCACAATTGAACAATCCTGTTTCATGATCCTGCATTTGGTTATTGCCCATACATTCTCAACTGGGTTGAAATCAAAAGAGTTTCCACGCCAATTTAGAATGCTTAGACATCTCTCTTCGAAGACTGTCAGCATATTCTGAAGTGTGGCATGGAGCAATATCCTGCTGGAAAATGTCTTTGCCATCAGGAAAGTCTATCTACAATGGAAAGCAAATGAGTTGTCACTGTTCAACATTCCCTCAACAATAACAAGCCACCCAGAGCCTTTAACTAGTAAAACTAACCCAAAAGCACATTCTAGGTGGATTTTTACAATTTGTTGAATGTGTTCCATTCTGAGAAGTTCAATTTGCTCATTCTCATTACCACTGATCTGTACTCATTACTTCAAAATGCTATCATCTGGAAATTTATAACTTCTCTATTTCTCTGTCTCCATCCCTTATGATTGGTGTCACCACAGCCATTTCTTCTTCAAAAGCAGTACTCGTACTTGTTTCTTTACTGGCTTTCTGGCAGGTTTGTCAGCACAAGAACTTGGTTTGTTTGAACGGTTTGGGGAAAAAATTCATTTACGCAGTTTAAGCCAAATCTTCTGTAGATCTTTTGCTGGGGTTGTGTTAATGTCACCCACTCGTTTGTCTGACACCTGTATGACCGCTGTTTTCCTAAAAAAAGAAAATTTGTTCTGGCTTTACTCCAAAAACTGGGAAAATTTTTGTAGTTTTCCCCAAATTAAATAATTCTCCCTTTTACCTGTTTCCTGTGAGAAACAAATTCTTTATTCATTAAATTCTCCCCTCTCTCTCTCTCTCCCCTCTCTCTCTCTCTCTCTCTCCTCTCTCTCTCTCCTCTCTCTCTCTTCTCTCTCTTCTCTCTCTCTACACAGGGTTTGACAAGGTTAAGGATCCCTAGCTTTATTGGAAAGCTATTTACAGGTTAAGGTTTTCCTAATTTATTGGCAAGCTAAGAGTGTTACCTACATCAGCTCATTTGAAAGCATTTTTATTGTTATGAGACATACAAGTAGGGAACAGCATGAAGTTGGGTATCTGTGGGCCAGCATTTTCATTTGATCAACCGACTTTATCTCGTTGACATCATTATGCTGTATAATGTGTTCCATACTCGAGTCATCCTGGGTATACATGATCTCAGTGGAGTGATATTTGTAGAAGGGTACAGCAAGAGTGAATTTGCTGCTTTCTGCCCGTCTTGTGGTAAAGAAAGCTTGCTTCACGCTGTCCTCGAAGTGGGATCCAAGTGTGGTACTTTGACAATATTGGTCTTGTACATAACAGTAAGGCCACCCACATCCCTCCTGTTGCTGAAGGCTCTGCTGAAATGACAGATCTATCCAGGATTGGTCCAGGCGAGGATGAGACGTCTTGCTTGTTCTCTACTCTGTCAAGCAGTCGTAGATGAGAGCGGAGGGGCAGGCAAACCAAGGAAAGTGGAGCATACTCAAGGTATGAGCGTACTTGTGCCTCGTACAGAATCTTGCAACCCTACTGTCAAGCAGATGTGAGATACGGCGAAGTGCTTCCTGGCTGCCTGTTTGCAAGATTTACAATATGGTTCTTCATGGTCAGTTTGGAGTCAAATTTCACCCAAGTATATCAACTTCTTCCCCCGGTGCCAAAACCCTCCCCTTCATCCTTACTACTGCACTAGCATTACCATCATGGTGCCTAGAGACGATTTCATTTGCGTTTTCTCAGGTGCAAATGTTACTTGCCATCTATTTCCCCAAGCTGATATAGTTTTAGCTGGTGGGTTGATGTAGCCTAGAGCAGCTGGCATTTCTTCTCTTGGATAAGTGAATGTCAGTGAACAGTCGTCTGCATATTTCATGGGATTCTGGGGTGAGATGAAGCTCATTGAAGTAGTTTTTACATAACAATGGTCCCAGCACTCTTCCTTGTGGAACACTTGCCCCAATAGGATGTCTTGCTGATTTCCGTTCCATTGGAGAAATACCCTTAGAGATCTACCATGACGGTAATCACTGAGGAGATTTTGATAGAGCCTGCAATTGCCAGTGCTTGAAGTTTTGCTAAGAGGCCCTGGTGCCACACCCGGTCGAAAGTTTCCAGCAATGTCAGTGCTACCACACAGCTGATTTGGATTCTCCCGTGACTAGTGCCTTAGTGGAAAGTTTAACAAAGATCAGCAGCAGAGTAACCCTTTCCTGAAGCCATGTTGACGGGCACAAAGTAGTGAGTGGTAGTCAAAAAACTCTGTCATTTGTCTTGGATTATTGTCTCAAGGATCTTACCAGTGATTGACAGGAGTAACACTGGCCTGTAGTTGCTAATTTCTGCTTGCTCTTCTTTTTGTGAAAAAGAGACTACATTTGCCTCTTTCCACAGAGAGGGCCATTTACCCTGTACCCGGCAGTGCTGAAAAAGATACGAGTTAAAAGTGCTGCTAGCTGGTCTGCACATCTTCTCAAACAATCTTGGAATCAACTTGGGCTGGGCCCACAGCTTTTCCTTGGTCAAACGATTTAAGAAGGAAATGCACCTCCTCCTGCTTTATTGTCACCATTGACAGTTTTTTACCCCAGTTCTTTCAGTTAGCCAAGGAGGGTCCCTTGCTGGATCAGGAACTTGCATTTTAGTAGCAAAGGGTTCAGCAAAGAGGTCAGCTTTCTCTTGACTACTAGTAGAGGTGGTCCATCCTGTCGATTTAGAGGTGGAATGAGTTCATCAGGCAGATAACCTTGTCTGTCTTGACCAGGGACGACAGGTTTTGGAGCCTACCCTACCCGATGCTAGCTTTCTTTTTGTGTCCACCTCCCATTTAGCAATGGCCCACTTTTGAACGTCACCACTATGCCTACAGGTTTGCCTGTGCAAGTTCCTGTTATAGGTGGTAAGGGATGTCTCTTGCACCTTCCCCCATGCTTTGTACTTAGCAGTAGCAGCCTCTCTACAACGATGAGGAATGTGCTCTTATTGTAGATTAAGGATGTGTCCAGTGAAGGCTTTCACTTGGTTGTCAACATCCCCTTGGAGAAGGCATTCCAATCGGTGGTGGCGAGCTCAGAGCAAAAGGGCTGGCCAATTACCTCTTTCCCATAGCCAGGTTGTGCGTTTTTGGACTCCTCACCTCATTCTGTTGGGATCTTAAGTGTCGTAAAAACAGCCTTGTGGTCAGATGATCCAACGTAGCCGAGGGGTTGACAAGTGACTTTAAACCCTTTTGCCAGATCCCTCACTACTGGGTCAAGGGAGGAGCCAGAGATGTGAGTGGGAAATCAACAAAGTTTCTCATGTCAAATACTGCAAGAAAGGGCATCAAAGTCCTTCTGTATAAGGTGTTGGTTGAGGTCACCAACAATTATGATATGTTGACAGTTGTGTTGTAGCAGAAGGGGGTCAATATTTTCCCTTTGGAAGTTGATAGGGTCTGCATGTTGCCACTGAGGTCTGTACATTGCACATGCTAGTACAGAGGTATTAGTGTTTTATGAAGAGCTTGAAGAACATTATTTCAAGATGAGTAGGGATGGCAACATCAATGTGCTGGGCATGAACACTTTTAGAGAAGACAAAAACAACACCTCCTCCTTGCCCTTGCCTGTCTCTTCTCATCCCTGAGGTGTAGCCAGCAATTCTTGCAAAATTTTCTGGAATCCTGTCGTCCAAAAATGTTTCAACAACAGCCATCATGTCGGGACGTCGAGTGTTCACAAAATATTTGTGAGCTCTCCAACATTAGTAATGAAACCTCTAATGTTAGCCGACAGGATGCTGATAGACTGACTCTCGTGATGTGGTCAGCCATAAGGATTGCTAATCCCTTTACCCCCCGAACTTTGTAAGTTAAATCCTTCTCAGTTTTTTTCCTCCAAATTAGGTAATTTAAAAACTTCGCGTCGTGTTTCCATCACAATTTGGCTAACGCGCGGTTGGGTTTTGAAATCTCTGCCGGGGGTTTTTAACCCCGGGGGTAGGTTTTGTTTGCAGTGTGTATTACGATTTGTGAGTAAAGTCAATCATAACGTGGAGCGAAAAACTTCCCCCAAAGTGCTGTCCTCTAGTTTTCCTTTGATACCGACGTCGTAATTATTAAAAATTTTAAGGGGAAAAAATGAGATTGTTATTATCTAAGCAAAAAAAATTTAATAGAAAAAACAACTAAAAATTATTAAGGGAACGTTTGTCCTTTTTTGGGGGGAAAAAAATCCCCAAAAATTTTTTGTACTTTTTCGGGGGAAATGCTTAAAGAAATTACCCCATAAAACTTTTCATTTCAAAAAATCTTATGTATACTGAAGAAAGGGGTTTTTTATTATTTACGATATTTTTAAGGTGGATTTTTGTGACCATCCCCTACCCTGGGCCACCTGGTTATTGTCTTTTTTTAAAAAAATTTAATTTTGACCCTAAGGTTTTAAAAATTAAATTAGAAATTTTTTGTAATTGCCCCTTTAATTGTGTTTGGGGGGTAACAACTGTCAAGGGATAATTATTTTGGGCCCTTTAAACAAAATCTTTAAAAAACCCCCCTAGGACAAACCCCCTCGAAAACTAAAAAAAAAAAAGCAAAACTGGGGGGAGATACTGATTACTCCCCCTGGAAAACCCTTAGAGGGATGCCCCAAACTTGAACAAAAAATCCCCCCTATGCCCCCTGGCGTCTTAAGTGGAAATGGACCGCCCTAAAGCGGTCCCTGACCAGCCAGGTGTGGTTTGTCTTTGGGGTTGGTGCACCCAGCAGTCACCCGGGTTGATTAGGCCCTGATCCATATTAAAGTTGGCAAGCCGGGCCGCGGGGGCTTTGGGACCCCCGGAACTCTCTAGGAAAATCCGGTGGACAATTCAGTTTATTATCCCAATGTTGGACCCTAACGACGGAAAAATGAAACATTTATCAAGAAATAAACTTATTTTATAAAAACCTCATATCACAAAATGCCGTGGTTGACTTGTTAAAGTCGCCAGAAACCGAGTATGGGTCATCTGCCAGAAAAAACCGGTAGCGGCTCATCCTCCCAGAAAACCGAGTATGCGGCTACCCCTAGTAAACCAGTTGCGGTCATTCCTGCCAGAAAACCCGGTATGGGTTCCCCCCTCCAGTGAAAACCAAGTATGCGCTCACCCCTGCCAGAAAACCCGAGATGCGGCTCACCCCTGCCAAAAAACCCAAGTTTGTGGCTATCTGCAGAAAACCGAGTTGGGCTCACTCTCCCGTGAACCAGATGGGCTCACCCCTCCCAGAAAACCCGAGTATGCGGCTCCTCCTGCAGAACCAAGTATGGGGGCTACCCCTCCCAGTAACGAGATGCGGTACTCCTCCCGTAAACCAATATGTGGCTCACTCTGCCAGTAAAGAGTATGTGGTCACTCGCAAGTAAACGGGGTATACGGCTCACCCCTCCCGTTAAACGAGTATCGGTATCCTGCCAGTAAACCGGGTTGCGGCTCACTCTCCCAGTAAACCAAGTATGCGGTCACTCCTGCAGTCCAGTATGTGGTCACTCTGCGTGCCAAGTTGCGGTCCCTCCCGAAAACGGTACGGGTAAACCCTCCCGTAAAACCAAGTTTGGGTACCCCTCCCAGAAAACCGAGTAGTGGCTCCTCCCCCAGTAAACCGAGTATGCGGTCATCCTGCCAGTAAACTGAGAAGGGGCCCACCCCTGCAGTAAACGAGAATGGTCTCCCCCTGCCGTAAACCGAGTATGCGCTCACTCTGCAGAAAACCCAAGTATGGGTTTCCCCCCTGTCGTAACCAAGTATGCGGCTCACCCCTCCCAGAAAACCAAGTATGCGGCTCAATTCCCAGTAAACGGGGATGTGCTCACCCCTGAGTAAAGAGTATGCGGCTCACCCCTGCCAGAAAACCGGAATGGGCTCACTTGCCAGTAAACCGAAAATGGGGGTCCTCTGCCAGTAAACCGAGTAGGGCCCCACTCTCGTAAATGGGTATCGGTCACTCTCCCGTAACCAGTATGCGTCCTTGCGTAAAGCAATATGCGGTCACCCCTCCCGTAAAACCGATATGCGGCTCATCCTGCTATAAACAGGATCGGCCATTGCCAGTAAATAAGTAAGGGCCACCTGCCAGAACCGAGTATGCGGTCACTCCTGCCAGTAAACGAGAATGGGCTCACCCCTCCCGTAAAGAGTATGCGGCTCACCCCCCCCAGAAAACCCGAGAATCCCCTCACTCCCCCAGTAAACCCGAGTATGCGGCACCCTCCCAGAAAAACCTTTGAATGGGCTACCGGGGGGTATCAGCCCCTTCCCCCCTTTAGCCCTAGGGGCCAAGCCTCTCGAGGGGTGAGGTCTTTTTTACTGTAGGTGAGTAATGATCACAGATGCTATCCCACGTTGTCAAGTGACCTCTGCTCCTTGCAGCAGTGTTGAAAGTTTTTTTAAAGGCAGTACATTCATTAGCATACAATTTAAAGGAAAAATCCTGCTCCCATTTTATTCCCATAGTAAGATAGTGAATTGTTGTTTTTCCTTAAGACGAAGAAAAAAACTTTGTTTTGTTCTCGGGGGTGTAGGATGAAGGTTTTAGGTCAGGTTTTTTTGTTTGTACCGGGCATGAGGGATGGAGCGCGTGGGTTTGGGTGCAATTTTGGACTTATAAAGTGACATGACGCCAGGAATCCCCAAAGAACACTGTCTGTGGTTAGGTGAAAAAAGTTCTCAAAAAACAAAAAACTGGAAGTGTGATCAGTTTCTGTGAACATTGTGAACAATAAAGAAAATTTGTGGAAAATAGGTTTCCGTGTGCTTTTCCCTAGACAATGGAACTTGGAACCCAAAGGAACTTCAGTTCTATAAGTCACGTCCTGTCAAAGGTTTTGAGAAAACCATGTCCGTTTAAAAAGAGCAAGGTATGTTACGAATTTCTTGTGATGGGGGATTGCGAATTCTTGGTCACAAGGAGTTTGTAATCAACTATAATTGGGAGTAAAGGGGTGGACTTTTGAGTCAAAAAGTAGGTTTTTTCGTCAGCCCCTCATCGTTTTAATATGTGACATAACACCCCCAGGGGTAATTTAACTTTCAATTGTATCTCTTGACGTCCAATTGTGATGGGTTCGAAGTTCTAGCCTCGTCTGAGGGCGGGGGTAGACGATTTTCTGTATTTTTCAGTAATTTTTCATTATTATAGTTTTAATTTAAACAGGGTAAAGGCCAAAATCTTCAAAAAAAATTTTTGGGCTTCGAACCCCGGGTAAAGACCACACTGTGGTCCAATATGTTGTACTACAGTGTACAAATAATATGAGCCCAAGGGCCCTTTGAAAAAAAGTGTTAAATAGTGTTTTAAATATAAATCAGTAAAAATGAGTCCTCCAGACTCAATCCCGAGAATGGGCAGCCAAAAAAAAAAGGCGCTCACCCCGGTTTACCCAAAGAAAAAGGGAGCTGGTGATCACCCAACAAGAAGAGGGGGGGGTATCCTGCACCCCCCATCAATGCTCCAATCCGAAAAAACGCTTTAAAACAAAAAAACCCAAGTGATGTTGTTTCTCTGGTGTATTATATACACGTGTTTTTAATGTTTATGACAGAAATTAAAAGATAAGATTGTGGTAAAGTTTGTTTCTTTAGACTACCCTTTTTATTAAAAGGGAATTATATTAAGTGTAAGCTTTCAAATTAATTAAAGTGAAATTTATATATGTTAAATAAATTCGGGTAATTACAGTTTACAGGACATTTTTTAGTGTATGTGAATGAAGTGTATAATATCGTTATTTTCGATTAATTCCGGTCAGGTGACACAGCAATCAAGCCATTAAAAAACCAGCCACAGTAGGTGTAACCCCTTTTGGTCATTTACCTGGGTTAGTTGTGGGTCGTGTGTTGGTTTATTATTGCTGACTTAAGAAAACAAAAACCAGCGTTTGCAGTCAAAATGTTTTTTAAAACTAAATGTGGTGCTAGAATTTTCAGAACCCTTTAAATGGTTGTTTGAAAATCGTTTCAGTCTTTAAGACTAAGTTACACAAATTTGAAAATCTTTTTTCAGTTGTATAGGATTAATCAAGTACAAACATAGTTTTGTGTCTTGAGGTTCAAGTTTGAATTTTTACAAAACGTATGGAAATAAATTTTTCAGGGGTAACAATTATGAAAATAAAAATTTTTTGAATCAGATCCATTGAGGATGAAATTAAAAAAGTTTTGGATACTTTTAGGATAACAATTAAGGTGGACAGGAGTAAGGCTATTGCCGTAAAAATCTGTCACAGAGACCTATATAATAGTGGTAAAACCTGTTAACCTGTAAAACAAAGTGTCCTTTCCCAAACTTAATACATTTTCATTTCTATTTTCCCGGGATAAATTTTGAAGAATTCATTAGTGGTTTTTAATCCTTGTAAATTCAGAATGAAGATGAGTTGCTAAGTTCAATTATCTAAAGTTTTGTGAAAGGGGGGCCTATGAAACTGATTAAATATTTCCCGGGGTTTTGGGAATTATCAAAAAGCTTAGGTTTTGCAGCAATTATTCGTGCTGACAAGGTGAGTTAGCTGCAGTTTAATATCAAGCTTGAAGCCACCCCCATTTTTTTTCAGACTTACGGCATTTTTGAATACATTAGACAAAAGTCTAGTCTCTAGGTGCTAAAAATGACCTAAAGGCAATGGGATTGGTTTATCAGTGGTATTGACAGATAAGTTTTACCACAAAATATTGAAAGATTAAAATTATGTTCAAAAAAACGCTATTTATTGTGAAGAAATTAGCAAAGGTTTACAAAATAGTTTCATGATGCAAACAACGAGACAAAATGAAAAATCCCCAAATCCAGGGGGTTAAAAACCCTTAACTCGTATAAAAAGAGATACCCACTCCCATAAACCCCAAAAATGGGAAAACCCATATAGGATTTATCAAGTGTGAAAACAATAGAAGTAAACAGACTGTATACATAAAAATATCCAAATGGTCTTTGTGCGGAAACATTTTTGGGCACGTATTGTAGCAATTTCACTCAATGGGGGCAGTAAACACGTTTCACCGCTGAAAAGATGCATCAAATTTTAGGTGAAAAAAGGGGGGGAAAAAAGTTACTGAAGAAGGTTTTAAATGAAGGGTTTGCATAACGTTATGCCCAAAAAACTTTTGTGAACAGCGCGACTTCCACAGAAACAGGAAAAATCAACAAGCAAAAAATTAAAATGAGAGATAAGTTTAAAAAAAGCCTTCCCCATAGATCGAGTTCAGTTAAACTAATAAATTACACAAAACCATGTGCTAAAACTATTTTATAAGGTCCCAAAAGGGCTTCATAAGAAAACAGGTTGCGAAATGAATAAGCAAACCCCATGCCAAAATAAGTTAGATATAGTGGTTTTTTCCCCTTTGGGGGAAAAAGGAATTGACTAGCCGAAACATGTTGGGTTTGGAAACAGGAAAAAAGAAGTAGAAGCTGTGGTGTAGATGATTTGTAAATTGTGCAGATCCCGGGGTTTTTCTTGATGACCCGGTTTTGGGAGAGGGTAAGGGAAAAAGGATGGGTAAGGATGGAAATATTGGAAAAGGGTGGGAGGGGGGGGGGGAGGTAGGTTTAAAAAGGTAAGTGGCCCCAAACCCCTTTGGGCAAATTTTAAAAAATGTATGTGAATTAATAAAATTTCTTTAAGGGTATTTATAACCCCCGAGTCCGATATAATAGGGATTAATAATGATTGATTGGTAGAGTTATACAAGGGAATTTTTTTTTTTTTTTTTTTTTTTTTTTTTTTTTTTTTTTTTTCGCGATTGACAAAGGATATTTATCACAGAAAGGCAAATTTTTAGCCCGGGTTTAAGCTTGTGACAATAGCTTTTAATGGTGGTGTCCAACAATAGTCAAGCATAAATTTTCTTGAAAGTTTTTTAAGATGTCTCCCTAATTGGGGGGGGGATGATTTTTAGTATCTGAAGGGTTTTGGTGGTATCCCTTTCTTGTCAGGTGTTATCAAAATATGGGTGAGGGAAATTCTTTATGAATAAAAACGACGAACCCTCTTGGGAGAGTATTCTTTGAGTCCTGTGAGGCGGAGTATTGTGGTGTAATCGGTGGTTTTTATACTTGATAGGATGTTTCTATCTGGCATGTATAGTTTTTGCTTTGTATAAAGTTTTTTTTTTTTTGAGTGTCAAGGCGTACATTTTTGGCGTAATGTTTGTGTGTGTGAAATCTGCCATTTTAACTTGTCTTCCCCCTGGTATCGTAAAAAAAGCAAAGAGTTTTTTGGCTTTGTAACCGTGCATTTTGGGTTTCTTTGTTTTTAATGACATTGGACAAAGGGTAAAGTATAGGTTTTTTATCATTTTAAAAATTTTTTTTTACATTTTGGGGCTTAATTGAATCAAAAGATTGCAAAGACCGGTTTTGGCTGTGTTGTTTTTGTTCATGAGATTTTGAGTGGAGCAGTGTTATTTCATACCCAAAGATTTTGTTGGGTTCTAATGGCTACAGGTGTACCTCTGAGGGTTTCCCCCTTTTTTCGTGGTTGATACAAAACATCCTTCGTGTAAAGGGCCCTTGCGGTTGTCAAATTTCATTTTTTCCCAATTAGATGTTCGCGAAGTTAATATTATTTTTTCATGATTTCTCTACTTGTTTTTTCCTGTTATGGAGTTGATGAGACGACATGAATAACTATCTGAAAACTGTGAAAATTTTGTGTATTAAACTTGGTTGGGGAAAGTATTAAATAAATTTTAAAACGAAGTGGACTGAGACAAGAACTTGTGGGCACCCCCGTCGGTATAAAAGGTTCTGTCGACTTGCCATGAAAGGGTGGGAATGATTTTTCTTTGGTTAAAGAAATTATAAATTATTGAGAAAGTCCATTTTGGTTGGTGGTCAATGGTTTGTTTTTAAAAGGCCATCATGCCAAACTATAAAAAGCTTTTGAACATTTGGTGGAAATTAGGCAAGATTCCCCTGCTTTTTTGTTGTACGTGTCAAAAATAATTTTTGCTGATTGGCCCTCTATGTGTTTAAACCCAAATTGTTTTCAGTAAACAATGATTAAATTTCCTATAGAAATTCAATCTGTTGGAATGATTTCTAAAGAACTTTTAGTGTTCAAGAAAGATATAGGTCTATATTCCCCAGGTTGGTGGTGTCTTTTTTGGGCTTAGCAAGAAGATTTTAAAACGTCTTAAAAAAATGGAAAAGCCCTGAGGCCAAGTTTGGCATTAAGTATTTCCAAGGACTGTTTGCAATTTTAGGTAGGTATTTATTTGTTTCTTGTTTTTCCCAGAGGGGCCGGGGCTTTTTTTCTCATTTTTCCAAATAACTGATTATCTCTAGTAATGTAATGGGTCTAGAAAGCGGGTGGGTTCTTCAAGGTTAAAAGTTCGAGGGTAGGTGTGGTTGTAGATATAGTTCTCTCTTCCTTCTTTTCTAACTGAAATGATTATTTTTAAATTGACGACTGTTATGTGAGGGGAAAATTTTTTCCCCCATAATCCCCCATAAATTAGCGGTCCGGGTTTTCGTCAAGTTTAATTTAAATTTCTCACCCTATCGTAAAGGTATGAATGGGTGTTAGGACCCTTGTATTTTCCCCAAAAAAGTTGTCGGTCTTACTCAAAATTTTTGTGGTTCCTTTTATATTTTAGTTTGAAGAATAGAAATTTCCCATATTTTCGTTTGTTTTGATAATCAGTTAATTAATTCGTCCCTTAAATGGGTGCGTGAGTTGGTGGTTGTGGTTTGAAGTTCCCTTGGACATTTGCTTGAAATTTTTTAAAAATGTCTCTAATTTTCTGTGGTTTATATTGTTGGTTATTTTTGGGGAAAGCTATTGGGAAATTGCATTGGTGCTTCAATTATTCGATTGTGCGGGGACCTGATTGCATCATAATTGAGGGAAAGGGTTTAGTTTTCCAAAGAACAATTTCTCTTCCCAATTGTGGGGTCAAATCCTGGGTGTTAAGATTGGGTTTAGGGTTAAGGTATTCTAAATGGAGGGAAATTTGTAGTTTGATTAAACAGGGATTGGTCAGATCCCCTTTCCACAGGAGATTCGCTGGAAAAAAGTCAAGTCTTGTTTTTCAGTCTATTTGGTGTTCCCGGGATAGGTCAATGTACGTTTGAAGAAGGGCCCCTTTAAATGACAGTTTCTGCTGTATGAATTTAAAAAGTTGTTTTTTCCCTTTTTAAATCCCAGTGGAATACCGTCCACGTTGAGAGGGCAGGGTGATGAGTTAAAAAAAAATTCCCGTGATTGTTGGAATATTTTGTTAATATCCTATGTGAGGAAAGATCTTATTTGGTGTTGGGGGAAAATATCCGTTCCCATATGTTGTCCTGCGAGTTTTAGTTCATTTTCAAGAATGTTACTTCACCCCTGAATATTTTTAAAGTATATCCTTTTAACCAAAATGGCTACACCCCTATGGGTCTTCGTTTTTTCCACAGTACAGTTCCCCCTAATTTATTGTTGATCAATTTGGCTGTCTCGTTCAAAAATTAAAAAGGGTTGTAGTTATGTAGTTAAACCCAAAGGTAAGGTTTTTAAAAAATATGAAAATTAAGTTGGAAAATTTAATCCCCCTTTTTTGCTTATTCTTGCCGTAATGGTTGAAGCCCGAAGTAAAGTTAGTGTTGGGATTACACTATTTCCCCGCTGGACCCTCAAGGGAAGAGGGAATTTTGCGTGGGTGCTTCTGTATTTAAAAAAGCCATCATCTTTTTGAGGCAGAATTTAAAAAGACTCTTGAAAATTGATCGTTGGTCATCTATAAAATGGGTATGTATTCTCAGTTTCAGGAAAGAGAGGTCGGGAGTTAAGGGGGGACTGTGTGGCCAAGGGAAATATTAGATCGAAGGTGAGTTTCCCTTTGGGGAAAAAAACCCGTTAAAGGATCAGCTCAATGGGGAAGGGAGGCCCCCTTTCTGGGGCTTTTTTTTTGTTTAGGTTTTTGTTATGGGTTGGAGGAGTTGCAACGGGGGTTTTCGAGGAGGGGGATCCCTGGACCCGGGATGATTAGGTTATTTTTTAGAGTAGAGTATGGTAATATTCTTGTTATGAGAAAAAGGGTGGGTCATAATGGGCCTTCACATTTTAGGGTAAAAGATGGGAGTGATCCTTAGCCATTAACGATATTCAAAAACGGGCGTTGAATCCCCCTGCTGGTCTTTGGACCAAGTACATTAGTTGTGCTTTTGTTTTTTCCCGTCTGTGGATTTCTGAGCACATGAGTTTCGACTGAACCCTTTTTGTTGTGTTGTTGTAAGTGAGGGTTAGATTTGGGGCGCTCCAAGAGGGGCAGAATTCCAAAAATTGGACCTTGGTGGGATGAGGGGTCCCCCTTGACCCGGCAGAGTGGGGAAGGGGTTTGGGAAAGGTTGGGGGTGCCCGGGGAGTGGTTTTCTTAGAAGTGGATAGTTTGGCGTCAGAAATTTTGCATTTCCTTTTTTTCTTTAGGACAAAAAGCAGAAACAGCTGTGATTTCCCTTACGAGGGGCACATTTAGGTGTATTTTTTTTGGTACATCACGTTTGAAAGTTGGCCGAGCAAATGCTAAAATTTGTTGGATGCATTTGTTGTTGTTATGACCAAAAGGGATACACTTAAAAAGGGTTAAAAAATAACAGTTGCGCATAAAAGCAGCTAAGGTCAAATTAGCCTTCCCGACATCGACGGACCAATAGTCCAAATTGATTTAAACATTGGAAGTGATTATTTCACTGTTTTGTGCAAATATATTTTAAAAAACATGTGTTTCCCTTTTGAAAAAAGCGGGGGCCACATGATATGTGGGACCCTTCCTTTCAAAGTGGGAAAGAAGTGATATTTATTGGTGGAAATGTATAGTTAGGAAAACCCCTGACTGTCACAGCAAAAATTTCTTACTGGGGAAGAAAAAGAATGAACCCGTTGTATTGTGGGTTTAGGCGATAGGTATTGATGTAAAAAAACCAAGCCCCCCCCCCCCAAAAGTCTCAGACTTATAACCCAAAATTTTGGAAGTCAAATATAAAGAGGACAGATTGGGGTTTGGTTCAATGGAAAATTTAAATCCCCCAATCTGTCAATTATCGATGGCTTTCGGACAGATGAAAGCACAAAATGAGTCAGGAAAAATCGAGCTATGATGTTTGATAATTCAACAAGAAACGTTGGACAAAAAATTTATTGAGGGAAAAGTCGAAAAAAGTTGAGGAAAAGTATTATCCCCGCAAGGAGTCAGAAAAAAATTCTGAAACCCTCCCTAGTGTTGATATATTGAGCGCAGTGCAAAAAAAGATGTAGCAAGTTTAATGACTGTCTGAGCGGACCCCCTAAGAGAAGTTGGAGACGGGTTATGAAATTTTTGCACAAACCCCTTGCTACCCGGTGTATTTCCCCCGTTTCTTAAGAGTAGGACTAAAGAAATGATGAGATTATATCGATTCTTTTGGCCTGAAAAACCCCATGACCCCAAAATCCTGTGAAAGTTATCGTTTAAATCGTATTGTTTGGTGCAAATCTCCCTTTTACTAGAAGCTATCTAAATCACATTTTAAAAAATCTGAAAATCCCTTCAAAGAAATCTTAAAAGGGAAAGTTTTTTTGTGGCAATCCTAAGGTACTGTGAATAAAAAAGGGGGGATTTTAAATCCTTATAAGAGAAGCTACAAGGGGATGAAAGAAGCAAATATGCCCAAAGGGTGTGGAAAACAAATTCAAAGCAATTAAGGGAATTATCACAGAAAATTTCCCTGAACTGAAATTTCCCGATTGCAAAATAGGGGACTTAAATTTGGGCACCAGGAAAATACTTTGAGTCTAAAAAGATAAACAATAAATATGCAGTACACCACCCCAAAGTAGTTTACGTAGAGGTATCACAAAGTTTTGATCCCCTAGGACTGTTAAATTATAAAGGGTAAAAAATCAAA
>NC_069425.1:7519250-7675296 GCF_026875155.1 Cherax quadricarinatus | reverse complement strand
CCCCACCACATACCATCCACCCAACCACCACCACAACCACCCCCCACAAACCCCCACCACATACCACCACACAAACCACCCACCACACACCACCAACCACGTACCATCCACCACGTACCACTCACCAAAACCACTCACCATAACCACCCGCTAACATACCACCCACCACACACCACCCACCACATAACACCCACCCACAACCACTCATCACATACCACCCACCACGTTCTACCCACCACATACCACCCACACATACCACCCACCACATATCACTCACAATATACCACCCACCACATTTCCACCCACCACATAAACCCCCCACCACATACCACCCACTACATACCATCCCCCGTTCCACTCACCACATACCACCCAGACAACCACACCCACCACATACCAAACCCCCCACAATTCCACCCGCCACGTAAACCCCCCACCCCATACCACCCGCCCAAATGCACCCACCACATACCATCCACCACATACCACCCACCACGTTCTAACCCACCACATACCACCCACACAACCACCCACCACATATCACTCACAATATACCACCCACCACATTCCACCCACCACATACCACCCACAACATAAACCCCCACCACGTTCCCCCTCACCACATACCACCCCCGACAAACCACCCACCACTTACCACCCACCACATTCCAACCGCCACGTACCACCCCCCATACCCCCCGCCCTAATGCCACCCACCACATACCACCACCACATACCACTCACCATTAAACCCCCCACCGCATAGCAACCCCCCCTTAATCCCCCACCCCCACATACCACCCACCACATACCCCAACCATCACAAACCACGCACCACGTTCTAAAACCCACCACAAACCACCCACAACAAACCAACCCCACCACATACCACCCCACATAACCCCTCACCAAATACCACCCACCGCATACCACCAACCACATACCACCCCACCACATACCACCCACCACATACCGCCACCACATACCACCCACTACATACCATCCACCACGTAACACTCACCCCATTACCACCCCTCCACATACCACCCACCACATACCACCTAACCAAAATACCACCCAAACCACATCCACTCACCCCCATACCAACCACTACAAACTACTCACCACTACCATCCACCATATAAACCACCACCAATACCACGCACCACATACCACCTACCACATACCACCTACCACATATCACCCACCACATACTACCCACCAAATACCACCCACCAGATACATTTCCACATGCCACCCACCACATACCACCCACCCCCATACCACCCACTATATTACTACGCACCACCACCACCCCCACATACCACCCACCACATACTACCCACCACATTTCCTACCCCCCCATACCACTCGCCACATAAACCCAACCACCACATACCCAACCACCATATACCACCCACCACATGCCATCCCCGACATACCAATCACCCCCAACCACCCACCACATACCACCCACCCCCATTCCACCCACCCATACCAACCCACCACATACCGCCAACCACATACCACCCACAAAATACCATCCAAAACAATACCACTCACCATGTACCACCCACCACATAAACCCCCCACCACAAACCACCCACCACATTCCACCCACCACATACCACCCACCACATCCACCCACCGCATACCATCCCCACTACCCGTCACCACATACCACCCATCACATACCACCCACCCACATACCACCCCCACTACCACCACCACAACCACTCACCAATACCATTCACCACATTCCACCCACTACATACTACTCACCACATACCATCCGCAACATACCACTCACCATATACCACCTACCACATACCTCCCACCACATACTACCCACCACATACCACCCCCCACATACCCCTCACCACTACTACCCCCCAACCACCCACCACATACCACTCACACCTACCATCCGCCATGTCTACCCACCAAATACGACCCACACATACCACCCACCCCATACCACTCACAATATACCACTCACTACATACCACCCACCACATCCACTCACCACATACCACCCCACCCACCACATACCATCCACCACATTCCCCCCACCACATACCACGCACCACATACAACCCACCTCAACCATCCACCCGTACCACCAAACCACAACCACCACCAAAATACCACCCGCCACATACCCCCAACAACACACCACACCTCCCACCACATACCATCCACCATGTACCAATTCACCACACACCACCCACAACATACACCCACCACATACCACCCACCAACATACCACTCACCACATACCACTCACCACATACCACCCACTACAAACTACTCCACCACATACCATCCCCCATATACCCCCTCACCTTTTACCACCCACCACATACCACCCAAAACCCCATACACTCACCACATACCACCCACCACATACCACTCACCGCATACCCACCCACCACATACCACCCAAAATATACCCTCCAACATAACCACCCACCCTTCCCACCCACCACATACCACCCACACATACCACCCACCACATATCACCACATATACCACCCACCACATACCACCCACCACATAACCCACTCACCACATGCCACCTACACATGCCACCCACACATACCGCCCACCACATTCCCCCCACCACATGCCATTCACCACATAACACCCACATACCATCCACCACATACCACTCACCCATACCACCCACCACAAACCACCCCCCACATACCACCCACCACAAACCACCCACCACACACCCCCACCACGTACCATCCACCACTTACCACTCACACACATACCACTCACTATACCACCTGCACATACCCCCCACCACACACCACCCACCACATAACACCCACCACATACCACTAATCACATACCACCCACCACGTTCTACCCACCACATACCACCCACACATACCAACCACCAAAATATCAAATCACAATATACCACCCACCACTTCCACCCACCACATACCCCCCACCACATACCACCCACTACCTTCCATCCACCACGTTCCACTCACCACTACCTCACAAATACCACCCGCTACATACCACCCACCACCCACCACCCACCACATAACACCCACCACATACCACCATCACATACCACCCACCACGTTCTACCCACCACAATACCACCCACACATACCAACCACCACATTCACTCACAATATACCACCCACCAAAATACACCCACCACATACCACTCATCACATACCACCCACCCCTTTCAAACCCCCCACATACCACCCACACATACCACCCACCACATACACTCACAATAACCACCCACCACATTCCACCCGCCACGACCACCACCACATACCACCCCCAATCCACCACCACATACCCTCCACCACATACCACCCCCCCACGTCTACCCCCCACATAAACCACCCACACATACCACACCACCCAAATCACCACAATATACCACCCACCACATTCCACCCACCACATACTACCACCATAAACCCCCCACTAATACCATCCACCCCGTTCCACTCACCACATACCACCAAAACAAAACCCACCCCACAATACCACCCACCACATTCCCCCCCGCCACACACCACCTCACCACATACCACCCGCCAATATCCACCCACCACATACCATCCCCAATACCCCACCAGTACCACCCACCGCATAGCACCCACCCTTACCCCACACCACATACCACCCACCACATACCACTCATCACATACCAGCAAACCCCGTTCTACCCACCACATACCACCCACCACATACGACCCACGACATACCACCCCACCACAATACCATCCACCACATACCACTCACCATATACCACCCACCGCTTACCACCCACCACATACCACCCACAAAATACCACCCACCACTACCACCCACCAAAATACCACCCACACATACCATCCACCACGTAACACTCACCACATACACCCTCCACATACCACCCACCACATACCCCCTACCACATACCACCCACCACATACCAATCACCACATACCACCCACCACATACTACCCACCACCCTACCACCTACCACATACCACCTACCACATATCACCCACCACATACTCCCACCACATACCACCCACCAGATACTACTTTCCAATGCACCCACCACAACCACCCACCACATACCACCCACTAATACTACGCACCACACACCACCCCCCAATACCACCCCACATACTACCCACACAATACGTACCACCCATCCACTCGCCCATAAACCCAAACCCCCACATCCAACCACATATACCACCCACCAACATCCATCCACGACATACCACTCACCACATACCACCCACCACATACCACCCACCACATTCCACCCACCACATACCCCTACCACATACCCCACCCCATACCACCCACCACAATACCATCCAAAACATACCACTCACCAATACCACCCACCACATACCACCCACCACATGCCACCCACCACATTCCACCCACCCCATAATACCCACACATCCACCCACCCCATACCACCACCACGTACAGTCACCACATACCCCCCAAACACATACCACCACACATACACCACACGATTACCCCCACCACATACCATTTCACCACATTCCACCCAATACTACTACTCCCACATACCATCCACAACAACCACTCCACCATATACAAACCCACACATACCTCCCACCACATACTTACCACTACAAACCAACCCCACATACCCTCACCAAAATACTACCCACCACATACCACCCCCCACATACATATCACATACACCGCCATGTTCTACCCCCCACCCTACACCCCCACATACCACCCCCAAAACCACTCACAATAAACCCCCACTACTACCCCCCACCACATCCCCTTTACCACTCCCCCCACCACCCACCAATACCAATCCACCACTTTCCCCCCACCACAACCCCCCCACATAAACCCACCTCAACCACCCGCCACATACCTCCCAAAACACCACAAACCCCCACCACATACCTCCACCTTTTACCCCACACCCCTCCAAAATACCCCCACCCCTACCCAACCCCCCCATACCACCCCCAGATCCACCCCCACTACCACCCACTACAACCACCCACCCATCCATCCACCCATACCCCCCGCAACGTTTCCCCCCCACACATACCCCCACCACATACCCCCACCCAAATACCCCACCACATACCCCATCAATCCACCCCCACGTTCTAAAAAACCCCCCCCTACCACCCACCCCATACCCCCCACCATTATCCACCAAATACCGTCACCCCATAACCCCCACCACTACCACCCACCCCATACCTCCCCCCACATACTCCCCACTACCACTCACCAGAACCCCCCACCGCATACTAACCCACCACATACCCCCCCCACATACCACCCACCCCCATACCCCCTCACCACATACAACCCCCCACATCACTCACCCATTCCCCCCACCCATCCACCCACCCCATACCACGCACCTATCCACCCCCAAAATACCATCACCACATACCCTCTCACCACACACTATGACCCCATCTACCCACCAAAACCACCCCCACATCCACTCACCGCACCTACCCCCACATAGAGCCCCCCAATACCACTCACCCCCAAAACCACCCCCCCCACATAAACCCACCACATACCCCCCATTCACAACACCCCCACATACCACTTACCACATTCACTTACCCCATAACCCTGACCACAACCACCCCCCCACATACCACCCCCCAATCCCCCACCCTATACCACCCACCCCAAACCACTTCACAATACCCCCCACATACCATCACCCCATACCCCCCCCCCATACCCCCCACCAAAACCCCCCCCACGTAGGGCCCCACATACCACTCACCCCCAACCCCCTCATCACATACCACCCAACATACCCACACCAATACCACCCACCACCCACAACAAACCCCCATCCCTCCACCCTCCCCAACCCCTGACCACATACCCCTTACCACATACCATGACCACATCCACCCCCCCACTACCAAACCCCCATCCACCCCCCACTACCACCCCCAATACCCCCCCCTCATACCACTCACACTACTACCAGCCCTACAAAACCCCCATTACCACCCCCCACATACCCCCCCCCACGTACGCCCACCAATACCACTCACCACATACCCCTCATCACAACCACCCCCCAAAAATACCCAAACCCCCCAAAACCAACCCCTATATACCCCCCAAATAAAACCACCCCATACACCCCCCATATACCCCCCACCCCATCCATATCACGTATACCAACCACTACCATCACCACATACCACCCCCACAGCCCCCCCACCAAAAAAACCCTCCCCATACCCCTCACACTACACCCCCAATACCACCCCCCAAAACCACCACCCAGCCCCCCCCCTCACCCCCCACATTCCACCCCCCACTACCCCCCACCCCGAACACCCACCAATACCCTCCACCCCTACCCCCAAAGCATACCCCCACCACAAAAATACCCACCACATACCCCCCACCCCAAAACCACCCCCACAACCCTCACCCCAAACCCCTCCGCTACCACCCACCACAACCCCTCCACCACAAACCACCCCCACTACCACCCCCACATACCGCTCACCACATACCTCCCCCCACATCCCTAACCACATACCCTACACATACCCCCCACCACGTTCTACCCAACCCATCCCCACAAACCCCCCACCACATCCACTCCAAATACCCCCCACTACATACCACACACCACATACCACTCACCACATTCCACCCACCACTTACCACCCACTACATACCACCCTCCACATTCCACCCACCACATACCACCCACCACGTACCACCCACCACATACCATCCACCACGTATGTCTCACCACATACCACCCACCACAAAACCACCCACCCACATACCACCCACCACATACCACCCACGACATACCACCCACCACATACCTCCCACCACATACCACCCACCACGTACCACCCACCACATACCACCCACCACATACCTCTCACCACATATAACCACCACATACCACCCACCATATACAATGCACCACATATCACCCACCACATACCACTCACCACATACAACCCACCACATACCACCTATTACATACCACTCACCACATACAACCCACCACATTCCACCCACCACATACCACCCACCATATACCACCCACCACATACCACTCATCACATACCACTCACCACATACCACTCACCACATACCACCCAGCACATACCACCCAGCACATACCACCCACCACACACCACTCACAACGTACAACCCACCACATTCCACCCACCACATACCACCTACCCATATACCACACACCACATCCCACTCACCATATACCACCCACCACATACCACCCACCATATGCCACCCACCACATACCACTCACCACATACCACCCACCACACACCATCCACCACATACTACCCACCACATACCACCCACTACATACCACTCAGGTACATTAACATTTAATAAGATATTACAAATATGTACAAGTGTGTGTATGCGTATAAGTGCTCTTAAGTAGTTAGCTATGTCTCAAGACTCGAATAAGACTTAAACCAGTGGCTGACAAAGTCCTCAAATAAACTAACATCTTGACCGACTGGCAACCCGAACAGTCTGCTTGAACAACAAAGAATGCTAAGCCCAATAGCAATGCAATATCAAGCGACTGCGACACAGAATCAGGAACAAGGAGATAATATAACACACTAAGTAGGGACCATCTGGCAGATCCTCCACAAAAAAGTTCAAAACTCCATTAATACTAATCTATGTTCCAGCATAGGTAAAAAAACTGTGACGTGCCAATATCAAAGGAACCAGTACAAAATTAACAGGTTCACAGAAGCTATAGCTAAGGAGCCTGAGATGTTTCATAGTGGGCTAAGCGACACACAAAACCTCAAGTACAACGTCGAAAAACACAAAGTATATCCAATGTTCTTGAACCAAAGTTCTACAGACAACTAACATAAATAATGAACAAGACAATCTGTCCAACCAGCAAGCGAGTCTCGAGCAAGACTGAAAACTTCACGAGAGGTGAGGACACCCCCCCTCTCGATCACGTGATAGCTACGTGGACAAGTAACTGCACACTCAGAAGCCGGCATATATAACGAGCGAACAAGCGATAATTTACAGTAGTTTGTGACAATCACAAGACTAACTGAGGCACATAATATGTACATCCTAACCAACAAAAGCTTCAATAACAATATAACAGTTCAAATAATAATATAAAAGTCCATACCATTACGATTTAGCTTATTATCGCGCAAATACATAAGCAATATAAAATTAAAATGAAAAAGTAAATAACATTACATAATACAAAATAGTCATTGTAAACACATACAGGGGTTGCATCCACACCACATAACCACCCACCACAAACCACACCATCACATACCATCCCTCCACATACCACTGACATCAACAACCAGGGTGGGTGTTCTTTACCCACATACACACTGACGCACATATCTCCCAATTCACATACCACCACCACATACCCCAACCACAAATACACCACTCTCACCACATACCGAACCGCACCAATACCACCCACACATACCACTCACCCCTACTACCATCCACATACCACTCACCACATACCACCCACCACAGACCACCCACTCACATAACCACAACACCACATACCACTCAGCACATGCCACACTCCACATACCACCGCACTACTGTTACCACTCATCACAATACCACACCCACCACATACCACTCACATTGCAACATACCACCCACCACATACCACCCACCACATACCACCCACTAACATCACCACTCACCACATACAACCCTCCACATAGTACCACTCACCACATGCCACTTCACCAAATAACCACAGCACCCTAATAACCACCCACCATAAATAACACACACTCACTACCACATGACACACCACACCCACGATACCACCACACACACATACCACTCATCACAAACCACCCACTAAACATACCACTCTCCCACCACACTACCCAAGACACATACCACCCACCACATACCATCCACCACATACCACTCACTACACACTACCACCACTCCACAATCTAACATCACAGACACATTTTCCACTCACAACACATCTTCCTCCACCACCAATAAACACCAACCACACCACATCAACCAACACCAAACACACCACATACCATACACACACACAACACCACGCCACACATACACACCCACCACTACCACATCACAACCATACAACCCACCACATAACACCCACCACATACCACATATTTACCTAACCAAAACCATATACTCCACACACCTCATACCACTCACCATATAACACCACCACACAACCATCTCACCACAAGTACACCCTCACTCACAAAACCACATACGAAACCCTCCATCATCCCTTCTTCACAAGGATGCACGGTGATGCCATGAATTAGGATGACCTCCTCCACTAAACCATGCTTTAACAAAAATTCTACTTCTTGACTGGAAGAGTAGGCCTCTGTCTTTTCAGGATTATGCTACTGTAGGGGAAGAGTTTTAATAGAGGTTAGAGTTTCCACAAAATAGCTCTAACGTACATTTTTTCGCACATCCGAAAAAATTTTAGGATATGACAGTGGAAGGTCAGTTAAACTTGTTGCTTCTCGTTCTTCAGATAGTCCCTCCATTAAAAGGGCTAGGATCCTTGAGGGAGGACAGAATTTGAAAGTTTAATATTAATTCAGAGATAGAGTGCAAAAGAGATCATGAGTATGTCCTTCAGAGGGTATAGGACGAGTCATTACTGGAGGAATTTTATCTGGTGTATAAAAGAATTTAATTGATTGATGTGTAAAATTTAGTTTTTGAGGTCTTATCATGGAGCTACCACATAATGTTACATCAGATAATCTACTTACAATCTGCTAGGGTCCCCCGTACAAATCTAGGTCTTCAAGGGTGTGCCAGGTATATGGTTCCTGCAACCACAAGACACGCTTGTCTCCTGGATGGAAGGAGCGGTATTTTGCACTATCTGTCATACCTCTGTTTTCATCTTTATACTTTGAGCTGTCTTTACGGTTAGCCATGCTAACTGATGTGCCACGTTGCAACCTTGAATACGGGATGTAGAGTGCTGAGAGCTAACGTCTTCGTCCCACCATCCTTTCTTTGAGCACGCGAAAGGACCTCGTACATTGTGCCCAAAGATCGATCTCGAAACGGTCACTATAAGCCCCTGAAGACTCTTGCACCGTCTTCGAATCGTACTGAGAACATAAACAAGGGTAGTTATTCATTGCCATCTGTAGGAAAGTGCATGCAAAAAGTTCTCATCATAGTTTTTTAACGCCCTGATGGAATCTTTCCAAAGGCGCCTTGGGACTGATATGATCGGCACATGGATAAGATTTTGGAATTATCCCTAGACTAGTGTATCGCTATCCTCTAAATGCTTTGGCAGTGAAGTTAGTACCTGATCACTTGAATAGTTATAGTAATTGCCAAAACAAAGAAATGAATTGTTGTTAAAGCTTTGAGAATAGCTTTAGTATTAATACTGCGCATGGGAATTGCGCTTCAGGATATCTGGTTACTTCATCCAATCCATAATACGTAAAATAAATCTATTGATCCTCCCGCTTATGACCTAGGTAATGCGGACTCTACACATCTATAATTAAATCTGCAAAGGACTCCATCATGCAGTATAAGGTGGAGAGGTGCAGGTTTAATGGAATGTCCTTGGTTTCACCTACGTGCAGGACATTCTCGGCAACACCTAATATGATTCTTTACACTTATCTTTAATTTTGCGGCCAATAAATTCATTTCTGATTCAATAATACAAGGTTTTTTGTAATTACCTAAGTGACCTCCTATTGAAGTATTATGAGCTATATTAATATTTGAAGGTTTATACTTTGTTGGAAACCACTAACCTGTTAACCAAGTTGCCGGCCCTCTATCTCCTTACCATGTCTCATGCAGACAAAATATCATATTCTCATAAGGTTCATACTTCTGACCGGACTGATCAAAGGAGAATTTCCATGCTGTCAGAAAAGCGATTTTAAAGAAGGGTCCTTCGTTCGTTCACTTCCCGAAGGACATTCCCTCGGGCATGGAAACAGAGATGTCTTGCAATCCTGCAAACCTGGGAAATAGGGAAGGCTCTGATCGGAGGTCTAGTCTACACTAGATTTACGAGGCTCCAGGCTGGTGTGCCTCAAAAAACAACGTGGCTATTCCGACAGATCGCGAACTGCTCGTACCAAGGACACTGGATCAACATCTCTCCAGACAACCCTTGGGATGTTTTGCCCGAGTTATGGCCAAACAACTGGAGAAGAATAATCATTATAGGTTTCAGGAGCACGCGCTAACATTAGTGAATGTATTACCATTATCTACAAACATTGCACTATCCATGGGGAATCCTTTTGAGACGACCCACAGTTCAATTACCCGAGGTCAGTAATATTTGCACTGTACATAAATTTTATGCAAAGGAAATATATAACTCCTCCAATTGCTCCAATAAAAACAGAGAAATTCAAGGAAGTGTTCTCTCGAAAGGGGTAATATTCCTTCTCTTATAAGTGAGACAATAACTCCAGTATCTCTAAAAGTCTAGTAACTTCATTGTTTACTGAGTTTCCTGAAGGTAAATAAACTCCCTCGCAATAAAAAAGGGCCATACTTTTTCTACTTCTCTTAGGGACATGTTTACTAGGGATATTAAGAGATTTTCACCAACGGTTTGGGGTTATAATGGGGCAGTTGGGACGGATGTGACCTATTTTATTACACAGGAAGCAGACGACAGGCTTGCCCTTACTCCCTGCTGACTTGCAAATGGTGTCGTTCTGGCTGGTGTCTCTCTGGATACTTTGTCGAGATGCACCATGAGTGGTTTCCTCTCCGCAGGTGACCAATAAGATGAAGAATCGTGACTCACCAGGTGTCTTAGTTGGCCTGACATAGACGTTCTCCTCCCTCCGGCTGGCACTTCATTCACCAAGTTTGACGATCTCCTCTGCTCATGCCAGCTGTTGAAAAAGAGAGACGGGACCGCTCGACAAGGACACGTTAGTTTCGAAGTAACGCCAACCGGCAGGCCTCCAATGCTGTGGTAAGTTCACTATCCTGCAGAAAGACTCGAACCTCTGGCCCACAGACTCCACATGTTTACAATCAGAATAAGCTGTACCCAAGCTCCTCAAAGGTAGAGACAAACCACTGCTTTATACCCAGACTGTAAAACTTTGTTTGCCGCCTCACAAAGTCTCACTAGGGATTGCGACCAAGGACCTTTGCAAACTGCCGCCTGCTTAGTTTAAAAAGACTTACGGTTATTGGCTGGGATTCATGTATAGCCTCCCTAACACTGTGGTCTTCACTACTTTATAATCATGAAAATTCAGTCGACATTTAAATACTTGATCTGAAAATTTCTGTGCCTTACCAAACAATACTGTATGCACAACGATGCCCGAATGCTGTTCTGGCCACCTCAAGGGCTCGAGCCTGATTTTCGAAGCTTTCGAAAAAATTGTTTCTGGTTCAGCCTCATTGAAGCGGGGAACAAGCAGTACTGCTTTTAGTAAACTAAAAATCATTTACAGAGAAATGCGAAAACTGCCTCCTTTCTCTTTCCCTATTCAAATCCTCATCCCTTGCAATGCTCTCTGTTTCCCTAGTTTGCTTTGAAGGCAAGATGATTTTGCCAGCTCAATTGCCAACGACGCTGATTCACCTTGAGACAACCTATCTGCACAATACTGACCAATTACTCAGTAGTGTATCATCATCCTCCTGCGAGAACATAGTAAAGTTTTAATTTTTGCCCTAGCTCCCCGTAGAGGGAGGAGTCTGATGTGGCCATCTCTTTTTCTATAAGTCTTGATCAGCATCAGTGAAACGCAGATTGCGCAGTCTGTGAGAGTGCGTTTGTAATTTTAATGCCAATAGGGAACGAGGTCAATTTGCCAACAATGGGCTGTATGGACAATTTAAGGTAGGTTATGCAAAGTATATGCCGACACCAGAACGTCTGACCCGTCATAGTGGCATAAGTTATTCGCTATGCAAGTACAATTGTAGAATAAAAACCCCACACAGTAACACGCTCACTCTATTTAGAGCAGAATCACGCTTAGCTATGCACAGTACGATGTGCAGAATACGCATACGCAAGCAAAGCTGACTGCAAAATACTCCACAACCGTGAAAGGAACAGGCTATGTAACAACTGACACGCAAACATTAGTATCAAGCAAATGCCAGACAGCTACACTCTGTTCATAGAATCATTGACCGTCGCGAAGCGAGCACAACAGCGAGACCAAGCTAGTAGCGAGCTGGTGAATCGATCCCACAATAGCAGAAAGGCTACCATAACAAAGCACTGACACGCAAATTGTAAAGTGTAGGCAAAGCTAATGCAATGCCAGACAGCAAGCAGTACACAATGTTCCTGCTAACGAGCTTCACCCTAAGCCAACCGTTTCTCTAAGTCCAGCTCCAGCTCTCGGGCAGGCTAACACCATATTACAACCCATTAATCCCAAATGGCCTGTTATCCTGGTGTAAAGGGAGCAAAATAAAGACACAGCAAGAAAAAGTGTAGACTTCTATTATTCCTTCACGTCAATTTTAGAACAGCAATATGTACACTATGTGCAGTGATAAGTATACAGTGGCACTCCCACTGTAAGCAAGGAGGCAGAAATAGAAGCCACAAGATAGCAAGACCGTGCATCAATCAACCAGCTCTAGAATGGGAAGACAAGGTGCACACAAGGAGAAGTGAATACCCACATAAACCACTGCTATTTGCCAAAACATCTACTTATTGGCTAGAACCTGGTCACTAGTTGAACGACGGGGCCCCATCATCACTCTTCGCAACCTGTTCACTGGTTCTGGGGGAGATAGCCAGTAAATGAGGTGTGTCATGCGCCGAATGAAGGTACGTAACTCTTTGCATGCCAACTGCTAAAGCAAGTATTTGATACCCAGATGCAAACAGGAGTATGTGACCGTGGTCAATGCAACCGCCGCTCCTTGCAAGAGTCCGTGTTGCAAAGATGCTTAGTTTTAAAAAAGACAGTCATCTCTTACCATCATGTAAGGGCAATTAAGGAAAATCTGCTTCTCACTTTATACCGATGTGATAAAGAGAAAAGATGTACATTTCTTCTCTATGCTTAAGACAGCAAGAATTTGCTATTATGCGTTGTTTTCGTGTATAAATTTTGCAAGGGAACAAAAGTACTAGTTAAGCTTTCTCTTCCACAATGTTCTTATAGGGCATTGCATGGCGTAGGAGGCTGTGAGGTCAGATTACTTTTCACCCTACAGGGAGTACACTGACGGCAGGATAACCAACAAGGAACACTGATCCGTGTGTTAGTGTGAGCAAAGTGTCTCAAAAAACATGATAAACACTTACAGAGAAGTGTGTTCAGCTTCTTTAGTGATAAGATTGTGGACAATAAAGACAAACCTTGTGGAACATAGTGTACCAGTGTGCGTATTCCTAGACTATGGAAGACTTGGAAATCCAAGGACACTTCAGCTTCTGTCGAGGGTGTAAAGAACACCATAGCTCACGCTACAAGAGCAAGGTAGGTTACGAATTTCTTGTAGTACGGGGGACTGCGCAGTTCTTGTGTAGCAAGGATTTTTGTAATCACCTATAGTCGGCAGTGAGGTGCGGACTTTTGATTCCATACACGAAAGTTTGTCAGCAATCAGTGAATGAAATATGCTGACAAAACCCACCGCTAGGGTAATTTATAATCATACTTAATATACTTTATTTCAGCCCATTGTGAAGTGGTCAAGATAGCTTCTCAATACCTCGCCTGCAGGAGCGGCTGTGTGGGTGATAGCTGTCTTATCCAGATAAGTTCCCCTTATTAAACTTTAACCTTAGCTGGTAAACAAATTTCTCAAAAATCGGGGTCGTGCTCGAACCGGATAAATGCCACACTGTGGTCCAGATATGTTGTACTACAGTGTACAAATAACCTATGAGCCAAGGTCCTTCGAGAAAAGCTGTAAAACTAGTGTTTTACAATATAAATCAGTATATTTGAGTCCCTCCAGACTCAATCACAGAGAATGGACAGCCAAAAGAATACGGGCGCTCGCCCAGAGTTCACCCAAAGAAATCAGGAGCTGGGTGACTCACACAAAAACGGGGGATGGCACCCATCATTCACTGCTCTCAAGCTCGAGAAACGCTGACCACATCAACAAGCCAGATGACCGTCAGTTTGTCTGAGTGTATATACACATAGTGTTGATAATGTTTATAGACAGAAATTAAGAGACGAAATTGTGTTTAAGTTAGTTTCTTATAGATTTAACTGTTATATTAAAGGAAACTATATATAAAATGTAAGCTTTCATATATATTTAACAGTGACATTTATATATGTGTAAGAAATATACACATGTGATTTACAGTTATACAGTGACATTTATAGTGTATAGTGAATGAAGTACATAACATCGTTATTTATGATTAATCAACGTTGTCAGCTGACACAGCAAACTCAAGCCATAAACACCAGCCACTGTACTGTGTACCCTTCATGGTCATTGACCCTGAGGTTAAGCTTAGTAGGTCCCGTAGTTCTGACTGATTATTGCTGACTTAAGCATAACAAAAACTCAGCTGTTCACAGCAGTACAGTGTTTTTTTTTAAAAACTCTAAGTGTGGTGCTAGAATTTTAGTAAAACCATTAAAATAGCTTGGTTGAAAACTCAGTTTCAGTCTTTACAGACTAAATTACACAATTAGAAAATCTAATTCAGTCTGTATAGGATTAACTCAAGATACATACATAGATTTTTATGATCTTGAGGTCAAATTTGAATTACTTACACAACGTCCCGGAAATAATTAATTCAGACTATACAAATTTTGAAAAAAAGTGTTTAGAATCAGAACCATCTGGGGATGAAATTAAAAATGTTTTGGAAACTTTTAGTAATCAACAATTAAGGTGGAAAAGGACTACGGGCCCTATCTCCCCGGGGGTAAAACCTGTCATCAGAGACCAAACTGTAACTAGTATCAAACACGGTTACCCGCAACAAGGCCCTTTAAACCAAGTTTGCCTCCTTGTCATTACCAAATTTTCCAAGGTCATAATTATGAAGAATTCATTAGTGGGTTTTCAACCCCATAGAAAAATTCAGGGAACTGAAAATAAAAGAGTTTTGCAAAGTTAAATTTTATTTTTAAAAATGTCTTGTAAAGGGGAAACCCTATAAAACGTTTTAATTCTTTTCCTGGGGTTTAAAAGGGAAATTTAAATTAAATACCCTTCCCGGGGTCTTAGCAGAGTTGGGCCATCCCAATTTTAAACCCACAAGCTTGAACCCAAAACCCCCAAAACAGGTTTTTTTAAAAAAACCAACGGGCATTTAGAATCACATTAGACAATAGTCTCAAAAATTTTTGGGGTGCTAAAAAATGCCCCAAAAGGACAATGTGACTGGTTTATCTTTGGAAATTGAAACGGGAATAAACGTCACCACAAACTTATTGAACGTTTAAATATTATTTTCAAAAAACGCTTTTTCATTTTGTGAAAAATTAGCAAGGGTTTACAAACAATATTTTTCTGCATGCAAGCAACGAAAAAAATTTGAAAAATCCACAAATCCGTGGATAACAAACTTCCAAACTCAGTATAAAAAAAAAAACCGCCCCACTAAGCCACAAATTTGGGAAATCCCAAAAAATTTTCATTTATCAAGCTGTGAACACAACAGACAGAAACAGACTGTCACACATAAACGTTTTTCCAAAATTGAAACTTATGATGGAACACATTGGGCCCCATATTGAAATTTAAATACCAAAAATTTGGAGGAAAGTAAAAACGTTTTTCATCAGCTGAAAAAAGTGCATAAAATTTTTAGGGAAAAAAAAAGGGGAAAAAAACCCCACGGGAAGAAGTGTTTTTAAATGAAAGGGGTGGCACCCTACAGCATTAGGGCCCAAATACTTTTGCGGAACAGCAGAAGATTTCCCCCCACAGAATCGGGAAAGTGAACAACCCAACAAAAATTAAAATGGGGAAAAAGATTAATTTTAAAAGCAAAAAGCTCTCCCGAAAGCTGGGGTTGAGTTACCCAAAAAATTACAAAAAAACCAATGTCTAACATTTTTTGGGAAACAAGGCTCAAAAAGGGGTCCTTCAAAAAAAAACATTTTCCGAAACTGAATAAAAAAACCCAAACCCAAAAGTACAGTTATAAATAGCTGTTTTTTCCACAATTCGGGGAAAACAACATATGACCTAGCCAGAATCACGGGTTGTCTAGAAACAAAAACAAAGAAAAGTAAAGCTGGGTATTTAAAATGATTTTCCTAATCTTTTGCAACCCCCGGGGATTAAAAGAAACATGCTGCAGCACGAAAGCACAAAAGGTCAAGAAAACCCTTTCCCTGAAAATACAGAGGGACACTATTACCCAAATTTGGGAATTTTTCTTTGGAAGTGATTTTTATCACTTTTTTTGTGCAAAATAAAAATTTTAAACAGATCCCAAACTTGGGGAAAAACAGCAGGAGGCCCCATGTATGGGGGTCCCTTTTCCCTCTCAAAGGGGGAAAAGGAAGGTGTTTATTTTTGGAGTTAAAAATTGTACTAGTTACGAGAAAACCGCTAAACATGTCCCAAAAAGCAAAAATTAAAAATTTCCGGGGGAAGAAATGAAAGAACCAGTTGAAAAAGTTGTGGGATTTAGATGCATAGGGAATTAAAGGGTAAAAAAACCCAAAAGCCCACAAGAGTCCCCCAGACAAAAGGGAAAATATTTGGACACTGTCAAATATAAATAAGGACAGTATTGGGTTGGGTTACCTTTGGAAATTAAAACCCCACCACTTCTGTCTACAATGATCGCATGGCTTTCAGAAAAATTAAATGCAAAAATACGGGAATTTCCGGGAAAAAATCCAAGCTACTTCTTCAATGAAAATAACAAGAACATTGGGGACAAAAAATTCCCTTGAGGAATTTAAGCGAAATAAGTTAAAGACAGAAGCTCTTATCTCCCCGCACAGGGAGTCGGGAAAAAAATTTTAAAACCACCCCCACAAAGGGTGTTGTTTTTTAAAATTTGGGCAGCGCCCCGGCAAATAAAGATGAAAATCAACCCCCTTAATTTAAACGGGTTCGGATGCCCGGGACCCTCACTAACTGAAAAGCTTGGAAAACGTTTTTATGAAATTTCGCACAAACCCAAAACCTAAAACGGCTGATTTTTCCAAAAGCTTTCTTAAAAAGCGGGACTACAAGAAATAGAGGGAGTTATACTAGATTTTTGTAAACC
Source organism: Cherax quadricarinatus (assembly GCF_026875155.1). Classification (NCBI taxonomy): domain Eukaryota; kingdom Metazoa; phylum Arthropoda; class Malacostraca; order Decapoda; family Parastacidae; genus Cherax; species Cherax quadricarinatus. Next base: position 7,656,998 of record NC_069425.1, on the reverse strand, counting down.
TGAAAATCCACATGATCCCCAAATCCTTAAAACCTTTAATCATTTCAAATCAGAAATTATTTGGTGCAACATCCTCCCCAAATTCCCCCCCAAAAAAACAAAGAAGCTACTCAAAATCCCTCATTTGAAGAAATCTAAAAAGCCCCCTTCAAAGAAGTCTTAAAAAGAAAAGTTTCTTTTGTGGACAATCTTAAAGGGTACGTAAATAAAAGGGGGGGATTTAAAAACCCTTTATACAAAAAAAGCTAACAAGGAAATGAAAGAAGCAAATATGCCTCAAGGATGGGGAAATTTAAAAATTCCAATAAATTTAAGGGAACTTTATAAAGGAAAAGTTTTCCCCGAAGCTAAAATTTCCCTGATTGCAACAATAGGCTGGGACTTTTTTGGGAACACACAGAATTTAAATTTTTGGAGTCTAAAAAAAATAAACAGTAAATCGCATTTACCTCACTAAACGTATTTTCCTGTCAGAGGTATCACCCAATTTTTTGATCCTCTAGGACTTTGTCTCAAACCAAATTTCCATAAAAGGTAAAATACGTATGCAAGATGTATGGGAAAACCAAAATTGGATGGGATGAGAACCCTTTCCTCTAGAAATGAGTCAAACATTTGGGTGAAATATCCACGGAGTTTAAACAACTTCTTTAAATTACATTTCCCAACAAATAGGTCCAAAAGGGAAACAAGTCACATTCATGGTTTCTGTGATGCGTCAAAACCCAAAGGGTTTTGGCGAGGTGTGATAAAAAAGTACACTAATTAAAAATTTAAAAGGGCCCGGTCGCACCCTTTAAAATTTAGAACATCCCCCAATTGGGAAATGACAGGGAACTATGAAAGGGACAAAATTAGCTGTCTAATTCAACAAAAATACTTATCATCTCACAAAAAAGAAAACCCTGATCTGGGAAAAAATGAAAACAGTTCTCCCGTGGGTTTAAAAAATTAAAAAGGTTTAATTGGTCTATGTACAGAAAAAGTACAGAAATAAAAGAGTGCAGAGAAAATTATCTCTTTTTCCACGAACTTAAACCCCCAAGAGAATCCCCGCTGACAAGTTTTCACGTGGGGTCCCACTCAAGAAAAATTTAATTTGGGAAAAAAAAATTATGGTTCCCCGGAACCCCAAAATGGCTCACTAATAAAAATAACGGGCCTCAGGGAAAAAAACCACATTAAAAACCCGAAAAAGAGTTTTGCTTTGAACACAGCAAAACATGGGTTTTGTAAATACTGCAGACATAACCCGAAATATTTTTTGATGGATTTTTAAATACTCATTTTTTGGGTAAAATCTTAAGAGGGTTTCAACTCTTGTCTTTAAAAAATTTTTTTAAAAGGGAAAAAAACCTAAATTTTGAATGTCTTGAACCCATTAAATTTCGGGGAAACTAATACAGGAAGGGATTTTCCCAAAAGAAAAATAAATTTTTCTGGAAAAACAAGAAAATTTAAAACCCCAAAAAACCCCATTAAAGATTAATTCCTTTAGGACTTTATCTCGACTCAGAAAAGATTATAAGAAAGTCGAGGAAGAATTCATAATTCTTCCCACCTAAAGAAGCCAACATCCAAAATTTAAACCCCAAAAATCAACTGAATAAAAAAAACTGATTGTCAAAAAGCCCACATAACGTGTTACATGGTGGGGAGCTGACCAAAATTTTTGTCAATTCGACAATCCTACTGGAAAACCTCAAGGTAGACAAAGTGGGGAAAAAAACAAGTAAAGGCTGTATTTTCTTGTCGTTAAAAACGATATGCGAGTATGTCGGAAAAAACGTCCCCCCTCCATATCCCTCCCGAAAGAGTTTGTCATGTCACTCCCCTATGAAGTGACAGGTGTAGATTTTCAAATGGACCAATAATTTTAAAACCAAAAAAGGGTTTACAAAGTTTCCCTTTAAGGTGCACAACTGTTTTTTTCAAAAGTTGTGCTACAACTAGAGCATACAACCCAGAAATAGCCCACTGACATGCTGCGGAAGCCTTTTTTCAAAATTTTTCCGACGGTTTGCAGCCCGAAGATCATGTCCCAAAACTGATGATTTTTTAGACAATGCAACGAACTTTGTTCTGGGGCTGCTTTTAAAAAGCAAGATCTTTTAACAACCCGAAGTACAACAATGCAAAACAACGCAGTTGTCGGTTTTGGGGATACATTCCTCCAAAAACCCATGCACGGGGGGATTTTAAAGAAAGAATAACGGGATTGTAAAACGTTGTTTAAGGTAGACTCCTTTATCGTCCAAAAAAAACGACTTAGAAGAATTCCGTACAGTTTGGGCTGAAATGAAAATAGAGTCCCAAAAACCCAAACCCCTAACTTATTTACCTTATCTGGACAACTTAGAAGTGTTTTAAATCCATCTCTTTAAATCAATGGGAGAAGGGTCGAACCTTTTCCTCTCAAGAATGATAAAAAAAACAAAAAGGGTTTCCCACTTATTTCGAACCTTTTCAACCCCAGACGTAAAATTTAAACCCCCTTAATAAAGTGATTGAAAATTTTGGGGGAAAAATTTTGGGAAAAAGACTATCTCACTTCATTTAGAGAACACTTCTATGGGGCTTTTTGTTCCCGAAAATCATAAGCCCTTACAAGACCCGGTACATAGGGTTATTTGGGCCAAAGATGGTCCCCAAGGGCCCCCAAAGGCCACTTTGGGAAAAAATTTTACCATAAATCCTGATGCAAATGGAATCATCAGGAAAAGTTTTATGTTTTGAGGGAAAAGTGTAGTGAATAAACGGGCAATAAATAAAATAGTGCTGTTTTTGAATTAAAAGCAAATTTTGAAAAAAAAATTAGTGGGTTCTCCAAAACCCCACAGACTAAAACCCTTTTAGAAAGACAACAGCAGTGGGGGCGAGGGGAGAAAAAACAAATTAATGTTAAGTGGTGAATAGTTCCAAACCCGCAAACAAAACCCCCGCCCCCCCCCCAAAGGGGGAGAAATTTTCTCCCCGGGGGGGGTATCACCCCCCTTTAGCCCTTTCCCCTTTTCAGCCCCCTTTTCAAAACCCCGAGGGGCCCAGCCCTCTCAAAGGGGCAAAAAATTTTTGTTGACTTTTTTTTCAGCAAGTAAATTTTATCCCAGATGCAATACATAGTGCGTGGTCAAGGACCCCGCCCTTTGCAAAACCAGTGTTCAAAGTGTGTTAATAAAAAATATCCTTCCCTTAGCAAACAATTAAGGAAAATCCGCTCCCACCTTTTTACCAGGGTAAAGAAGTGGACTTTGTTGTCTAGCTTAAGACAGCAAAAAATTAAGCATTCCCTTTCTTTAAGGAATTTTAGCCAAGAAACAAAAGTACTAGGTGCTTTTTTTTTATTTTCCCTAGGGCACGCAGTGGCTAGGAGGCTTAGGAAATTACTTTCACCCTACTGGGTTCACAGATGCGGAAAACCAACAAAGAACATGACTGTAATTAAGTTGAATAAAGTTGTTCTCACAAAACAACATAAACTTACAGAAAAGGTGTTCAGCTTCTTTAGTGATAAGATGTGAAAATAAAAAAACTTAGTGGAACTAGTAGTACAGTGGCTAATCCTAGACATGGAAGATGTAACATCCAAGGACATTTCAGCTCTATCAATCGTTATTAGTAAGCCATTTAAGCCAGGGTATCTCTCTTATCAATTTTCTGACCGACTAAGAAGCCTACTGTTAGGCAAACGTTTCGAATATAAAGATACCTAACTGTTGCATGTTCTTCCTAAACATCGTGATTTAACCAATTCAATGTCATCTCTAACCTGCAAACAAAAGGTATCTGGTACAACCATCAACATCGAACAAGACTTTTAGTGAAAAAAGGGTTAAAAAGTTTCCCTCCATAGCAACTAGTCATCTCCTGGCAATAAAAGCCTCACTGTCACTTTCACTTCAATTGTTTCGGACAATGGAACAATGCCTTCTCAGACTGAGGGACTGGGAGACCACCAAACTTAAGATGATGGAGTGATTACATCGCTCTAAGTATCATCTGCTTCTACAACTTTTCTGTACTCGCTGAAGAAGCCTATGTGTAGGCGAAACGTTATCGAAAATAAAATAACCTAACCTGTGGCTATGTGCCTTACCTAAAATTCTGTATTATACATTTCAAGTCATTCTATCTAAGTCACCGATACCTGTCGAGGGTGTAAGAAACACCATAGCTCACGCTACAAGAGCAAGGTAGGTTATGAATTTCTTGTAGTACGGGGCTGCGCAGTTCTTGTATCACAAGAGTTTGTAACAACCTAAGTCTAGTGAGGTGCGACTTTTGAGTCCACACACGTAATTTTGTCAGCAATCAGTGAATGAAATATGCTGACATAACACCTGCTAGGGGTAATTTATAATCATACCTAATAACTTTAATTTCAGCCTGTTGCGAAGTGGTCAGGAGAGCTTCTCAGACTTCGCCTGCAGGGTCGGCTGTGTGGGCGATAGCCGTCTTATCCAGATAAGTTCCTCCTAATAAACTTTAACCTTAGCTGGTAAACCATTTACCAACACCACCCACCACATTCCACCCACTGCATACCATCCACCAGGGTAAACCAACCTTAGAACAGAAATCAGGAACTTTTGCATTGTCTCAGGGGGAATGTACCCCGAATGGGAGTCTATGTGTTGCTTTTATCTTTTTTTAACAGCCGTCTCCCCCCCCGGGAGGCCTGTAAACCCCTGAAAAGAAGAAACACTTTTATAAATCACTTACTCCATCACTGCCCTTGGGCCAGGGGGGCGACGATACTAAGTTCAAAACTGCATAACCCCACCTCCCTTTTAAAGAGGGGTAGGCACTGTACTTAAAAACCCTCCAGGACCAAAGGGCCCAGCAAAAACCGTTTCCCCTGTTTCACTTCATAAATGATATTTTGCTCACACTCAACAGCACCCCAAAGTCAAAAAAACCAGTTGCTCTATTTTCCTGTCTAACTTGCTTACACACGTTTTGCTGGATGTCTAACCCCCTTTGGGCAAAAAAAACCCCACCTTAACCACAACCACATCCCAAACCCACCAAAATCCCACATACCACCCACCACGTGCCACTCACCAAACACCACCCAAACCACATACCCCCCCACCACAACCCCTCCCCCCAAACCACCCACCACATTCCACCCACCACATACCCCCAGGAAAACACGGGTTTTTAAATAATGGGTTGTGGAGGGAGTGGAACAAACCCCCCAAGTACGGTTATTGAGGCTGAAACGTTGTGAAATTTTTAAAAAAAAGGTTGGGATAAATACATGAGTGGGTGGGGTTGGACCGACTACTTGTGCTGTTTGGGTCTGGTGTCTTTGGCCCTTTCCCTTTTGGGGGGAGGTGGCCAGACTGGGGGGGTCATTGGGCTAATCCGGGGGGGAAAACCCTTTGGACCTGCCCAACAGGGGTCAGTAGGCCTGTTGCAGTGTTTTTTTGTTTCTTAGGGTTTTATGTAAACCATCTCCTCCCAAACGTTCCCTTGGACACCCCTCCCCTTTGGGCCTTCTTTCCACAACTGATTTATACGCCCTGAAACCCTCTTTCTTTTTGTTCCATCTTTCTAAATGTTAAAAACCATTCGCACCTTTTCCCACCCCCCACTGAAAAATACTTGTAAGTAACCCGCACCTTTTTTCTAATCCAACACTACAATTCCCCCTGAAAAATATTCACACGACACATTACCCTCACCACGACCCCCCCCACCCCCAGCCTTTTTGCTAAAACATCCATAACCCATGCTTCACACCCATTATAACTTTCTTTGTCCGCAGTAAAACCTTCCCATCTTTTCTCCCCACGTCAGTGCTATGGTTCACCTCGGGCTTTCATAGACCCATCTGCAGACAAATATCTGAAAACATTAAAATGTGGCTATCAAAGCAAAGAAATGGGAAAAACCCCCCAAAGGGAAAGACAACAAGATAAATATCACTAAACACAAAAAAAGTTTTTCATTCTTTCTTTTCTTTCCTTTGGGGCAAATTTTTTTTACTGTATATCCATATTTAAATTTGGGGCAGTGATGACTAAAAAAAAATTTATTTTGGGAAAAATTTAAAGTTTATTTGAAAAATACACAAATTGAAAAAGAAAAAATAACTAATTTAATAGAGATATGACTACCCTTTTCTTTCATAAAGCATTAATACAAGCTTTGGCATAAAAACAAATTTTTAAGTTGCTCTCGTGGCACCAGGGCCCAATAACAAAAAACAGTTAGCTTCTCCAAAATTGCAATCCTGTTTCATGATCCTGCATTTGGTTATTGGGCCCAAAATTCCAAAAAAGGGTTGAAATCAAAAGAGTTTCCACGCCAATTTAGAACTTAGACATCTCTCCTTTTGAAAACGTCAGCATATTCTGGAAGTGTGGGGATGGAGCAAATCCTGCTTTGGGGGAAAGCTTTGCCATCATGAAAGTCTATCTACAAAGGAAAGCAAATGAAATTTTTCCACTTTCAACATTCCCTCACAATAACAAGCCACCCAGAGCCTTTAACAGTAAAACTAACCCAAACACATTCCTAGGTGGATTTTTTAAAACTTGTTGAAAGTGTCCATTTTTGAAAAGTTCACATTGCTCCTTCTCATTACCACTGATCCGTAACTCCTATACTCAAAAAGCCTTAATCCATCCGGAAATATAACTCTCTATTCTTTTGTCGTCCATCCCTTTTGATTGAGGGTCCACCACAGCCCTTTCTTCTTTAAGCAGTACCGTTCTTTTTCTTTACGGCTTTCCCGGCAGGTTTTTCCCGGGCCCCAAAACCTTGGTTAAAACGGTTTAAGAAACATCATTTTTCGCCCGTTTAACCAAATCTCTCTTAGATCCCTTTTCTGGGGTTTTGTTAAAAGTCCCCCATCGTTTTCTGGGCCCTTTTATGACAGCTGTTTTCCTAAATAACAAGAAAAAAATTTTTCATGGGTTTTCCCAAAAACGGGGGAAAAAATTTTTTTTTATTATTTTCCCCCAAAATTTAAAAAATTCCGCCTTTTTTATCCTGTTTCCTGTTGAGAAACAAATTCTTTTTTTTCCCTTCATTCTCCCTCTCTCTCTCTCCTCCTTTTCTCTCTTTTCTCCTCTTCTTTTCTCTCCTCTCTCTCTCTCTCTTCTCTCTCCTCTCTTCTCTCTTCTCTCTCTCTCTTCCTCTCTCCCCCTCCCCCTCTCTCTCTCCTCTCTCTCTCTCTCTCTCCCTCTCTCTCTCTCTCTCTCCTCTCTCTCTCTCTCTTTACACGGGGTTGACGGGTTTAAAGGGACCCCTAGCTTTATTGGAAGCTATTTACGGGTTAAGGTTTCCCTAACTTATTGGCAAGCTAAGAGCGTTCCACATCACTCTTTGAAAGCTTTTATTGTTGAACATACAATAGGGAACAATGAAGTTGGAGCTATCTGTGGCCACATTTTCTTTTGATCAACCATTTTATCTCTTTGACATCATTTTTGGTACAAGTGTTTCCATACTCGAGTCACCCTGGGTAACAGACCAATGGAGTATATCTGTAGAAGGGTAAGCAAAGTGAATTTTGCTGCTTTCTCCCCCTCTTGTGGTAAAGAAGTTTGCTTCACCTGCCCGAAGTGGACCAAGTGGGAAATTTTGACAATTTGGCCCTTGTACATAACAGTAAGGCCACCCACATCCCCCCTCCTGTGCTGAAGCCCGCTGAAATGACAGATCTATCCAGGATTCCGGCGAAGATGGACGTCTTGCTCTTTTCTACTCGTCACAGTCGTAGATGAAGCGGGGGGGCAGAAAACCCAAAAAGTGGAGCATACTCAAGGTATAGCGTACTTGTGCCTCTACAGAATCTTGCAAACCCCTACTGCAAGCAGATTGAGAAGGGCGAAGTGTTTCCCGCTGCCTTTTTTTGAAAATTTTTAAAAATAGGGGTTCTTCATGTCATTTTGGGAGTAAAATTTCACCCCAAGTATATCAACTTCTTCCCAGGTGCCAACACCCTCCCATTCACCTTACTACGCACTAGCTTTACCACATGTGCCTAAGACATCATCATTTGCGTTTTCTCGGGTGAAAAGTTACTTGCCATCTATTTCCCCAAAGCTGAAAAGTTCTTAGCGGGGATTGATGTACCTAAGCAGCGGGCATTTCTTTTTTGGTAATAAATTTCAGTGAAAATTCGCATTGCAGGGGATTCTGGGATGAATGAAGCTCATTGAAGTAATTTTACATAAAAATGGTCCCACACTTTCCTTGGGGAACACTTGCCCCAATAGGAGTCTTGCGATTCCTTTTCCATTGAAAATACCCTTAGAGATCACCATGAGGAAAATCACTGGGGAAATTTTAGCATAAGCCGAAATTGCCATGTTGAAGTTTTGAAAAGGCCCTTTGGGTGCCACACCCGCAAAAGTACCAGCAATGTCCATGCACCACACAGCTGATTTTGGATTCACCATGACTAGTGCCACTTGGGGAGAATTTTAAAACAACAGATCACAGCAGAGTACCTTTCCTGAAGCCATGTTACGGCCCACAAAGTGTAGGGAGAAAAAAACCTGTCATTTGCTTGAGATTATTGTCTCAAGGATCTTACCATGATTGACAGAAAAACACTGGCCTTTGTTTTTTTGCCAATTTCTGTCGGGTCTTCTTTTGTGAACAGAGACTACTTTTGCCTCTTTCCCAGAGAGGCCATTTACCCTGTACCAGACAGTGCTGAAAAAACGAGTTAAAATGCTGCTAGCTGGTCTGCACATTTTCTCACAATTTTGGAATAAACCGTCGGCCCACAGCTTTTCCTTGTCAAACGATTTAAAAAGGGAAATGCACCTCCTCCTGCTTTTTTGTCACCACTGACATTTTGACACTTTCTTGCAGTTACCAAGGAGGGTCCCTTGCGGGATCAGGAACTTGCTTTTTTAGTAGAAAAGGGGGTTCAGCAAAGGGGGGGGGGGGGCTTTCTCGACTACAGTAAGGGGTCCCATCCTGTCGATTTAAAGGGGTGGAATGAGTCATCGGGCGATAACCTTGTCTTCCCTTTGACCGGGGACGACCAGGTTTTGGACCCCCCCTCCTGATGCTAGCTTTCTTTTTTTCCCCTCCCTTTGGGGGCAATGGCCCACTTTTGAACTCCCCATATCCTCGGGGTTTTTGCCTGTGCAAGTTCCGTTATAGGGGTGGTGTCATTAAACCTTGCCCAGCTTTGTACTTGGGGAGTAGCAGCCCTCTACAACGATGGGAAGTCCCTTTTAAATGTAGTTTAAGGATTGTCCAGTAAAGGTTTCATTTGGGTTTTGTCAACTCCCCTTGGGGGGGAAAAGCATTCCCCCAAACGGTGGTGGGGAGCTCAGACAAAGGGGTGGCCAATTTCCTCTTTTCCCCTAGTCAGGGTCGTTTTGGGCTCCCCACCTCATTATGTTGGGATCTTAAGTTCTAAAAACAGCCTTTGTGGCAGTGATCCAACGTAGCCGAGGGGGTTTACAAGTGACTTTTCCCTTCTGCAATCCCTAAAACTGTCAAGGGGGGCCAGAGAGTGAGTAGGGAAATCAAAAAAGTTTCCAGTCAAATACTGCAAAAAGGTCATCAAAGTCCTTCTGTAAAAAGGGGTTGGTTGAGGCCCAACAAATTAAATAGTTTACAGTTGTGTTGTAGCAGAAGGGGGTCAAAAATTTTTATTAGGAAATTGAATGGGGCTCAGTTGCCATGGCTGTACATTCACATGCTAGACAGAGGGATTAGTGTTTATGAAACTTAAGAACATTTTTCAAAATGATGGGGGGGCAACATCAATTGCTGGGGATGAACACTTTTAGAGAACACACAACAACACCCCCTCCTTGCCCTTGCCCGTCTCTTTTCATCCATGAGGGTCCAGCAATTTTGCAAAAATTTTTTGGAATCCTTCGTCCAAAAATGTTTCAAAAACAGCCACATGTCGGGGCGTCGATGTTTTACAAAACTATTTGTGAGCTCCCAACATTTGTAAATGAAACCTCTAATGTTAGCCGACAGGAGCTGATAGACTGACTCCTCGTGATGTGGTCAGCCATGGATTGCAACCCTTACCTCCCCGAAATTTGTAATTCAATCCTTCTCATTTTTTTCCCCCGAATTAGGGGAATTTAAACTTCAGCGTCGTGTCTCCATCACTAACCGTGGCTAACGCGACGGTCTGGAGTTTTGAAACTCTCTGACCGCGGGGGTTTAAACCCCCCCGAGGTATTTTGTTTGCAGAGGTCATTTAAAAGAAACGTGAGTCAAGTCGAACACTAACAGTGACGTAAACTCTTCCCCAAGATGCTGTCACCTCTAGAATTCCTTCTGAAACCGAGAATCGTAATTATTTGAAATTTCAAGGAAAAAGAATTTTTTTACTAAGCAGAAAAAATAATCAGCAAAAAAAAACACAAATTATTAAGACACAGTTTGTCCCCTTTCGGGGGAAAAAAAAACCCAAAAAAATTTTTTCATTTTCGTGGGAAACCCACAAGAAATTACTCCATAAAACTTTTCATTCTCGAAAATCTTACGATAATACTTGAAGAAAGGGTTTATTTTTATTTCTGATAATTTTTTTAAAGGGACGGATTTCTTGGATCCATCACCTATCCTGGGCCACCCTAGGGTCTTATGTCCTTTTATTTAAAAAAATTATTGATCCCCAAGGGTTTTTAAATTAAATTATGACAATTATTTGAAATTGTCCCATTTTCGGTGGGGTCTTCTGGGGGGACACAACTGTCAAGGGGTAATTTTCTTGGCCTTAAAAAAAATCATTAAAACCACCCTAGGGACAAACCCCTTAAATTAAAAAAAAAAAAGCTTTAAATAGCGGGAGAGGGTCATGAAATTTCATACCATGGGAAAAACCAGGGACTAGACCAAACTTGCACACGAAAATCATCCCTAAAACCCCTGGCACTTCAACGCACTGGACCCCACCTAAATCGGTACCTACCACCAGGGGTGCTTGTACGTTGGTTGGGCAGCCCAGTAACCCCTGGTTGATTAGGCCTGATCCAATTGAACTTGGGCACAGACCGGGGCCCCGGGGGGGGTTGCCCCCGAACCTCTCCAGGGAAACTCCAGGTGGACAATTCGTTATTACTACCAAGTTGGGTCCTCAACACGGATAAATAAAAACATTTATTTAGAAAATAAACTTTTTTTACAAACACTACATATCAAAAATCCCCAGCTGGTTACTTGTTGAAAGTCCCCAGTAAACCAAGATGCGGCCCTCCTGCCAGTAAACCAAGTAGGGGCTCACCCCTCCCAGTAAACCCAAGTATGGGGCCACCCTGCCATTAAACCAAGTAGGGGCTCCCCCTCCAGTAAACCAATACGCTCACCCCTCCAGTAAACCGATATGCGGCTCACCCTGCCAAAAAACCGTATGCGTCACTCCGCCAGAAAACCGATATGCGGCTCACTCCTGCCAAAAAACCAATATGTGGCTCACCCCTCCCATAAACCGAGTATGGGGCTCACCCTCCGGAAACCGAGTATGGGCTCCTCCTCCCAAAAAAAGGGGAGTATCGGCTCACTCCTGCCAAAAAACCAGTACGGCTCACCCTCCCAGAAACCAAGTATGCGGCTCACTCCTGCCGTAACCGAGTATTTGGCCACCCCCTCCCGTGAACCAAGTATGGGCTCACCCCTGCCAGAAAACCGAGTATGCGGCTCAATCCGCCAGAAACCCAAGTATGCGGCTCACTCTGCCAGAAAACCGAGTATGGGGCCACTCCTGCCGAAAAACCGATATGGGGCCACTCCTGCCAGTAAACTGAGAATGCCTCACTCCTCCCAGAAACCGAAATGCGTCCACTCCTCCAGAAACCGAGTATGCACTCACTCCGCCAGTAAACCAAGTTGCGGCTCACTCCTGTCAGTAAACCAAGTATGCGGCTCACCCCTCCAGAAACCAAGTAGCGCTCACCCTCCATAAACCGAGTATGCTGCTCACTCCTCCATAAACCGAGTTCGGCTCATTCCGCCAGAAAAACCGAAAGCGGCTCACTCCTCCAGTAAACCGAGAATGCGCTCACTCCTGCCATAAACGAGTATCGCTCACCCGCCATAAACCGAGAGCGCTCATCCTCCAGTAAACCAAATATGACTCACTCCTGCCATAAAGCAAGTATCGGCTCACCCCCCTGCCAGAAAAACGAGTATGCGGCTCACTCCTCCATAAACCGGTTTGCGGCTCACTCCTGCCAGTAAACCGAGAATGTGGCTCACCCCTGCCAGTAAACCGAGTAGCGGCCACCCCTGCCAGTAAACCGAGAATGCCGCTCACCCCTGCCAGTAAACCGAGTAGCGGCCACTCCTGCCAGTAACCTAGAATCGGCTCACTCGGGGGGTACACCCCCTTCACCCTTTTCAGCCCGAGGGGGTTAAGCCCTCCAAAAGGGGGCGAGCGTTTTGTTTACTGCAAGTAGTAACTGATCACAGAAGCTATGCCACGTAGTCAAGTGCCCTGCTCCTTGCACGGTGTTGCAAAGTGTATTTTTATAAGAGACAGTACATCTCTTACTTAGCAGTACAATTAAGGAAAATTTTGCTCCCACTTTATTACCATAGTAAAGATAGGCACATTGTTGTCTACCCTTTTAAGAAAACCCAAAAAAAAAAACTTTCGCGCCACGGGAGGTAAAGGATGCAAGGTCTAGGTAAAAGCGTTTTTTTTGTGTCCCGGGGCAGTGAGGGCAGGGGAGCCTGTGGCGCGGGCAGACTAATTTTACTATCTAGATGACACTGACCCGGATAACACCAAAGAACACTGACTGTGCTTTAGGTGAACAAAGTGTCTCAAACAAAATAAACATAAGAGAATGTGATCATTTCTCTTGTATACATTGTGAACAAAAAAGACAAATCTTGGGAACATAGTGAAACCAGTGGGGGTTTCCTAACAAGGGAAAAAGACTTGGACATCCAAGGGACTTTTCCAGCTTCTACAAGTCACCGATACCGCAAGGGTTGAGAACACCATAGCTCACTTTACAAAGAGCAGGTATGTTACGAATTTTCTTTAGTGGGGGGTTGCGCAATTTTTGAGCCCACAAGGAGTTTGTAATAAAACCTAAGTCGGCAGAAGGGTGGACTTTGAGTCCAAAAAAGTAGGTATTTCGCAGCCATCACGAATGAAATACTGACATAAACCCCCCAGGGGTAATTATACTTACAAATTGTATCTCTTGACAGTCCAATGTGTATGGTTTCGACAGTTTCTAGCCTTGTCTCAGGGCGGCGGGTAACGATTTCGTCATTTATCCTAATTGTTCATTATATATAGTTAAAATTTTAAACAACAGGTGGGCCCAAAATCTTCAACAGAATTTGGTCCTTCGCCCGGGATAAAACCCACTGTGGCCCAAATTTGTCTACATGTACAAATAACCTATGACCCCAAGGTCCCTTCAAAAAAGCTTTTAAACTATGTTTTACAATATAAATCAGTAAAAAGTCCCTCCAACCAATCACAGAGAATGAGCACCAAAAGAAAAGGGGGGGCGCCACCCAGCGTTCACCCAACGAAAACGGGAGCGGGGTGACTCACCCCAACAAGAAGAGGGGGATGGTACCTCACCCCCATAAAACGCCCAATTTTGAAATCGCTGTTTAAGCATCAACCCAAGGATGTTGTTTTCTGACGTATATATTATACGGGTTTTTATAATGTTTATAGACAAAAATTTAAGAGAAAGTTTGTTTTAAAGTTTGTTTTTTATAGACCCTCCTGTTATTTTAAAAAGGAACTTATATATAAAGGGAAGTTTTTAAAATATCATTAACAGTGAAATTTATATATGGTAAGAATATTCAAGGGGGTAATTTACATTTATAAGTGACATTTATATTTAGTGAAGAAGTGTAAAATATCGTTTTTTAAACGATTAATCACCGGTCAGGCGACACGCAAACTCAACCAAAAACCCAGACACATGTATGTGCCCCTTCAGTCATTGACCCTGGGGTTAACTTAGTGGGTCAGTGTTCGGGGCTCGTTTATTGCGACTTAAGATAAAAAAAAACTCAGCTTCTAAGCATACAGTGTTTTTTAAACACTAAGTGGGGTGCTAAATTTTCATATCCTTTAAAAGGGCTTGTTTGAAAACTCAGTTTCACCTTTACAGACAAAGTTTTACACTTTTTGAAAATCTAATTTCATCGTATAGGTTTAACTAAAGATACAAAACATAGTTTTTGATGACTTGGGAAATTTTGAATTATTTTACACAACGTATGGAAAAAATTTTAATTCAGACTATACACTTAAAAATAAATTTCTTGAATCAGATCCTTTGGGAGAAATTAAAAATGTTTTGGATCTTTTAGGGATAAACAATTAAGGGGGACAGGAGTACAGGCTATTCCGTAAAACCTGCACAGAGATTACTTAACTAGGGGTCAAACACCTGTTACACCTGTAACAAAAAGTGCCCCTTTACCAAGCTTATCTACATTGTCATTACTTTTTTTTCCAAGGTCAAAATTATGAAGAATTCATTAGGGGTTTTCATCCATAGAAAATTCACGAACTGACATAGATGAGATTGCTAAGTTCAATTATTTTAAAATGTTTTGTAAGGAGAACCCAAAAACTATTTAAGTCTTTTTCCGGGGTTAAAGGTAATTACAAATAGCCTTTTCGTGTCTACAACAATTACTTCGATGCTGACAAGGGTAGAGTTAGACATGCGTCCCTTTTATCAAGCTTTAAGCCACCCAAACATTGTTTTTCAGACTTTCAGGCATTTAGAATCACATTGACAATAGTCTCAACCTCTAGGGGGCTAAATATACCTAAGGCAATGTATTGGGTTTTCATTTTGGGATGTACAAGATAAGTTTTTACCACAAATATGAACGATTAAAATTATGTTCATAAACCTATTTCCTTGTGAAAAAAATTACAAGGTTTTACAAACAATGTTCATGATGCAAGCAACGAACAAGAAAAAATCCCAAAACCCGGGGAAATAAAACCTTCAACCATTAAAAAGAGTATACCACTCCCACTAAACCACATAATGGAAATCCCTATGGGGTTTTTCAAGCGTGAATACAATAGACAGAAACAGACTGTCTAATAAAAGTACTCCAAAATGTTACTTTGTGACGGAACACATTTTTGGGGACAGTATTGTAGTCAATACACATCAATGGGGGGCACGTAAACAACGGTTTTACCACAAAAAGATGCATCAATGTTTAGTGAACACAAGGGGGAAAATGCTCACTGAAGAAGTGTTTAAATCAAGGGTATGCATCATCAGCATTTTGCCCAAATACTTTTGCTAACACAGCAACTTCCACAGAATCAGGAAGTCAAAAAGCAACAGCATTTTAAAAGTGGAAAATAATTTTTAAACAACTGCCCTCCCGATGCCGAGGGTTGAGTTTTCTAAAAAAATTACACAAAACCAAAGTGCTAACACTATTTTATCAAGGCCACAAAAGGGCCTTCTAAAAGAAAGGTTGCAGAAACGAATAACAACCCTAGCCAAAAAACAGTTAATATAGCTGGTTTTTTTTTCCCAATTCTGGTAAACAGACAATGACCTAGCCAAATCACTGTTGGCTAGGAAACAGGAAAAAAACATAAAGCTGTGGAGTAGAGATTTGCCTAAGTCTGGCAGTCCAGGGATTAAAAGAAACATTGCAGCACAAAAACAGCTAAGGTCAAGTTTGCCTGGCTGACAACAGACGGACACAAATTTTCCAATTGATTTAACATTGGAAGTGATTTTTATCACTGTTTTTTGCAAAATATATAAAAAATGATGTTCACTTGCGAAAACACAGGAGGCCCCATGATTTGGTCCCCCTTCCCCCTCAAATGGGAAAGAAGCTGATATTGATTTGGTGGAAAATGTACTATTACGAGAATAACCCTGATCATGTACCACAGCAAAAATTATCATTTCTGGAAAAAGAATGAACCATTGATAAGTTGTGGGGTTTAATCGAAGGTATTTATGTAAAAAACCGCCACAAGAGCTCAGACTTTTAACCAATATTTGGACACTGCAAAATAAAGAGGGCAGTATTGGGTTTGGTTACAATGGAAATTAAATCCACCACATCTGCCTAGCAAATTTTCGCATGGCTTTCGGACAGATGAAAGCACAAATACATACTCAGGAAGAATCCAGATCTACGACGTCAAAATAAACATACAAAACATTGGACAATAAATTTATTGGGAAATATCGAAGATAATTGAAGACAAACCTCATTTTATCCCCGCACCAGGGGGGTCAGAAAAGATTTGAAACCACTCCACTACGTTTTATTATAATTTTGCAGCGCACGTGCAAATAAAATGAGCAAGTCTTAATGACGTCTATGACCAGGGGCCCCCAATGAGGGAAACTTGGAACGTGCTTAGAAATTTCGCACAAACCCATTGCCTACACGGCGGATATTTCCAAAGCTTCTTAAAAGGGAGACTACAAAAAAAGATTTTAAAATTATACTCGATTCTTGTGGCCTGAAAATCCCCATGACTTCAAAGCCTGTGAAAACACGTTTCAAAACCCGTATTTTTTGGGGCAACATCCTCTCCATTCTTACTAAAAGCACTCTAAATCACATTTTAAGAAATCTGAAAGCCCTTCAAAGAAAAACTTAAAGGGAAAAATTTTCCATGTGGGAAAACTTCAAGGACTGTGAAAAAGAGGAGATTTGAAATCCTTTACAGGAAGCTAACAAAGGGAAAGAAAGAACAAACATGCCCTAAGGGTTTGGAATACAAATTCAAAACAATTAAGGAACTTATCAAAGAAGATTTCCCTAAACGGGGAAATTTCCCGATTCAACAATTGCGGGATTAAAATTTAACACCAGGAAGATACCTTGAGTCCAAAAAGATAAAAAAAAATCATGCAGTCACTCCTAAACTAGTTTTTCTGTCAGAGGTATCACAAGTTTTGATCCTCTAGGACTCGTCTCACCAATTACCCTAAAGGGGAAAAAGCTTATGCAAGATGCTGGAAGCCAAAATTGGATGGGATGGGAAATTTTCCCCAGAAAGAGCAAGCATGGGATGAAATACCCAAAGGGGTTAAACAACTTTTATCAATTAAATTTTTTCCCCGGCAAAAAGGGCAAGAGGGGGAAAAAAGTAACCCCTTACATTGTTTTGTATGCGTCAACCAAGGTTATGACGCTGTAGCTTACATGAAATAATGCTAAGGGAAATACCAATTACTACAAAGGCCAGGTCGCACCCTTGAAGGTCAAACGTACCACAATTGGAACGACAGCACTTTTTGTAGGTACAAAAATTTGCGTCAAACAACAAAGTACTTGATCATCTCAAAAGAGAAAACCCTATCTGGAGTGATAATGAGGCGTTCCCAGTGGTTTAAAAAAAAATAAAATAGTTTTTTTCAAAGTACAGAACAGAGTACAAATAAAAGAGAGCAGAAGATTTTCTTTTCTCCAGTCCTACCCAAGAGAATCCACTGACATGTTTTCACGTGGTGTCCCACTCAAGAAAATTTTTGGATAATAAATTTGGGTCCACGGGCCGAACTGGCTCTCTAATGAAAAAACTGGGCCCCAGCAAAAAGCTCACATTATGCCCGAAGAAACGTCTCCTTGAACACTGCAGAAATAATTGGAAATACTGCAGACCAACAGAAATATCATTGAGGACTAAATACCCCCATCTTTTTGGGGTTTATCTTGTGTTTTAGAAATTTATATTCTTAAGAAAACATCTTCTGTATTAGTTTCACCCCCGTATTTAATGGGTCAAGATATTCATAATCAGGTTTTTTTCCTTTAATGAATTTAAAGACAAGAGCTGAACTCTTAAGAGTTACCCAAAGAGAAATATTTAGATCCTCAATGACTCTTTCTGTTGTGTCTGCATATTTACACAAATTATTTCGCTGTGTTTTTAAGCAGACTTTTCTTTTGGCATAAGTGACTTTTTGCTGAGGCCAGTTTTTTTTCATTTGAGAGCCAGTTCGGGTCCGTGGGGCCCGTTGATGGAGGGGCGGATACCATCCCCCCGTCCTTTTTGGGGTGAGTCACCCAGTCCCGTTTTCGTTGGGTAAACGCTGGTGAGCGCCCGTTTTTTTTTTGGCTGCCCACTCTGTGATTGGTCGGGGGGGACTATTTATACTGATTTATATTGAAAACACTATTTTTAACACTTTTTTCGAAGCACCTTGGCTATGGTTATTTGTACACTGTGTACAACAAACTGGGCCCCAGGTGGGCTTTAAACCGGTTCGAGAGGGCCAAAAATGAAGAAAAGCTCGCCCCTTCGAGAGGGCTTGGGCCCCCCAGGGGTGAAAGGGGTAAGGGGGGTGATACCCCCCTCCTGGAGAAAATTTCTCCGACTGGGGGGTGGCGGGGGTTCGCTGCAGGTGAAATATTCACACTTTAAAATTAAAGATGTTCTCATCGCCACCCCTGCTGCTTGTTTTTCTGAACACTTTGTCGTGCGGTTTTTTGGAGAATCATAATTTTGTTTTCAACACGTGAATTCTAACAGCACTATTTATTTATTGTCCCCTTTTTCACACACCTTTTCTTTAAAAAATCAACTGTCCTGAAGATTATTTGCATCGGATTATGGTCCAATTTTTCCCCAAATGGGCCCTTGGGGCCTCGGTCACCAGGCTTAAGGACTTTTATTTTCAGGGGGCACCGTCCATAAAGTGTTCTCTCAAAGAATAGATATCTTTTCCCAAAAATTTTCCCAACGTCAATCACTTATTTAAGGGGGTTTGAATTTTTCGTCTGAGTTGCTAGGTTCGAAATAACAGGGTCCTTATGATTTTTTATCATTTATGGGAGGAACAGGTTTGAGCCTTTGCCATGGAGTAAATGAGATGGACTTAAAAACTTCTAATTGTCCCCAAACATCGGTAACAAAGTTAGAGGCTGTTGGACTCTATTTTTTATTTCCCTCACAGCTGTACGGAATTCTTCTAAGTCGATTCTTTGACGATGAAGAGTCTTCCTTAAACAACGTTTTACAATGCCGATCATTCTTTCATAAAATCCGCCGTGCCATGGAGATTTAGGAGGAATGTATCTCCAGCGACAACTGCGTTGATTCAGCATCTGTTGTACTTCTGGTTGATCAAAGATCTTGCTTATATAAGCAGCACCAGCAACAAAGTTCGTTGCATTATCTGAAATCATCAGTCTGGGACATGCCCTTCTGGCTGCAAACCTTCTGAATAATTTGATAAAAGTTTCAGCAGACATGTCAGTGGCTACTTCTAGATGTACTGCTCTAGTTGTAGCACAAGTGAACAAACAGATGTACACCTTGATGGGAACTTTGTCAACTGTTTTGGTTAAAATTATTGGTCCAGTGTAATCTACACCTGTCACCTCAAATGGAGTGATATGACAAACTCTTTCAGAGGGATATGGAGGTGGACCTGGATACTGACATACTCGCATATCGTACTGACGACAAGTAATACAGACCTTTATTTTTTTTTTCACACTTTGTCGACCTTGAGGTATCCAGTAGGATTGTCGTATATGACAAAGTGTGTCAGCTACCCCACCATGTAACACGTTACTGTGGGCGTTTTGCACAATCAGTTTTGTTAGGCAATGATTCTTGGGGATCAATATTGGATGTATGGCTTCTTTAGGTAGTGAAGAATTATGAATTCTTCCTCGACATCTTATAATCTTTTCTGAGTCGAGATAAAGTCCTAAAGAATTAATCTTGCGGCTCACTCCTGCCAGTAAACCTAGAATGCGGCTCACTCCTGCCAGTAAACCTAGAATGCGGCTCACTCCTGCCAGTAAACCGAGAATGCGGCTCACTCCTGCCAGTAAACCAAGTATGCGGCTCACTTCTGCCAGTAAACCGAGAATGCGTCTCACTCCTGCCAGTAAACCGAGAATGCGGCTCACGCCTGCCAGTAAACCGAGTGTGCGGCTCACTCCTGCCAGTAAACCGAGTATGCGGCTCACTCCTGCCAGTAAACCGAGTATGCGGCTCATTCCTGCCATTAAACCGAGAATGCGGCTCACTCCTGCCAGTAAACCGAGTATGCGGCTCACTCCTGCCAGTAAACCGAGTATGCGGTTCACTACTGCCAGTAAACCGAGAATGCGGCTCACTCCTGCCAGTAACCGAGTATGCGGTTCACTACTGCCAGTAAACCGAGAATGCGGCTCACTACTGCCAGTAAACCGAGATGCGGCTCACTGCTGCCAGTAAACCGAGAATGCGGCTCACTCCTGCCAGTAAACCGAGTATGCGGCTCACTCCTGCCTTCACACTCCCCTCGTCAGCAGCAGGCCAGGAGCCTGTTAGGGTCTTCCTTAATAAACATCATGCATTAACTACGACCTGGTCATCGCCACAAAATACCACACATAAGGATTTTTATCTGCTACATGTTAGCCATCTTCCCACGCTCTTTCTCCTCTTGAAAAGTGCCCACAAAGCGCCGACTTAATTTACAATTTCTTGAGCCTTTTTTCCACATTATAAGCAACTTATTATATATTACAATACTATAAATAAATTTAGAGCAATATGGCAGTAGCCTGCATAGCATTAGGTTTGCCAGAAATAGAAGAACACACTGAGTGTCCGGGGTTCGATCCCTGGTATGAATGGAAAAACAATGGGCAGGTTTCCTAACGCCTGCTACTCCTGTTCACCTAGCAGTAAGTAGATACCTGATGTTAGGCGACTGGTGTGGGTCGCCTCCTGTGAAGCTTTACCATTAACCGAGGTAGGATAGCAGTTCTTGGACCCGAAAAATTGATTTGTGTAAAAAAAAATATTTAGCGGATTTCCCTCTTTAGGAAATAATGCCAGTGTCATATAATTGCCTATTTCTGTTTTTATGTTTATAATAACATGGGTTACCAGTGCACTAATTTTGGATAATATTGTTTTCTGATTTGAAAACGAGTCCTGAAGCAAATGTTTAAGGTGTTTTGTTGAGAATTTTGGCAACAATATCCTCACAACATTGATCAAAATTAAAGTTGACAAGTTCTTCAACCCTTCAGATCTTGACTTTCTTCATCAAACTTGATGTTGCTTCATGAGATGCTGAATCCTCTCATCTACTTCTTTCAGTTCATGACTCAGTTCGTGACTCATCTGTTACATTGGCATAGAAATCATTGTTGAATCGGGATCTGGAAATACTGAGTATCGTGTTGTAGTTAGTGTTGTAACTCTCCAGCCTAATTATTGCTGACAATCTGCGAGTTGCTTGTGTCTTTTCCGGTGTCAGAATCTTGGATAACTCTAAACTTTACTGATTAAATGTTTCAAATATTGTACTTGAAAATATTTCTGAGACAAGACAATTTCTATCATTTAAACGTGCTGTTATTTCCCAAAATATTTTCAGCAGAAACGAGAACTCATTAATTTGTTTCTATTTACGTCAGTCAAATTACAGTAAGTGTGTATTATTTAAGCAATATATTGCAATGTGTTTTATGTTCACATTAGCAAGCTAACAGTACATGCCATAGACACATTCTGAAAGAGCTTGTGTTTTCAAGTTGATTTTGTTTACTGCAGGATAGAGGAGAATGACTGAAGTGGCTAGCAATGATGTCTTATTATTTTCTTCTCCAGAAAACAATCATGGATAACTAGTCGAAGTGTAAGTAGAAAAATGCTAAGTTGTTGTATCTTGTCCTTCAATTCCTTTGACAACAATGTCATCATCATCTCGTGCTGTCAAATGTATTTTGCAAACTGGTATATTGAATTCATGCATTGATTCTTGAATAATCATAAAAATGTATGCTGCTTTGTAGATTCCAGGAAATGGCATCCCACCATGGACAGCAGTTTTCTAAATAAAGAATTTTCTCAGTCACATGTGACGGTGTGTACTCTGCTTGTATAAACTTATATATTTGGCTCCGCCTCTCAGCTTGCCATTTTCCAGATGTCCTTCCCCCCTTTCCCCCCACCCACCTTCCCCCCACCCCCTTTCCCCCAACCTCTTCCCCCCACCCCCTTCCCCCAACCCCCTTCAAACTCCCCCTTCCTCCACCCCTTCCCCCCAATCCCCTTCCCCCACCCCATTCCCCCACCCCATTCCCCCTCCCCTTCTCCCACCCCCCTTCCCCCAAGCCTCGTGGGCCCTACGTATCTCCTCTTAAAACTATGTATGGGACCTGCTTACATATCTTCGTCAAGATTATTCCACGTCCTAACCACTTTGAGACAGACGTACTTCTTGATATCCTTATGACTAATCAGTTGCTTTATCTTCCAGATATGCTCCTATGTACCTCTTTCATCTCTCTGTCTGTACCTACCCTATGAGTTCTGCCGAGTATTTGCATGCTGCTGTCATGTCTCCAGCCCCTTAATTCAGGGACCAGTATCGCTACATACCTTTGAAATTTCTTGAGTTTCTTAACATACTTCGTCATGGTTATATGCTGGTGCTTTAAAGCAAGATGGGCCTAATATATGTTGTAAAGTTTCCTAGAGTTTAATCTCTCGTTGGCCACACTAGTACTGGATGCAAATGTTATTCGGCTGATTTGTGCCTCCAACGATATGCTTGACTCTATGCTCACTCCTAGGTCTCTCTGAGTGAGGTCACCAGTCTCTGTATCGCGACTCAGTACTCAGTGTCCTCTTCAAGAGGGGTTCCTTGCTCTAGGGAAATGGATATTTTTGTCTACTTCATATCAAATCTAATTGTCTCCCATTTCTCCCTTCACCACCCCATCTTTCTCATCCCAATTCCTTTCCCCACGCATCCCCTCCCCTCTCCTCCCTTCCCTTCCTACATTCAGCCTTGTGGGATTTTCCGTTGAAAACTATGACTCCTAGGTAGAGGAAGGAGAATCGCTGTTCATCCCATTTAGCTGAGGTCCTCAGTGATGGTGTTGTGGAATCTGAATTATCTAGGATGTGATGATCTGCCCTCCGGAATTTCATAGGGCGGTTTTGGGTGTTCAGAAGGTGACGAGTACATCTCCGGAGGCTGCCTATCGGTTCCAGGAGATGTCGGCTAAGAGGAATATGCTTCTCGGCGAGGTAGCTCAGTGGATGTGAGGTAATTATTCTGGATTGCTGGTTTACTAGCATAAAGTCTATGGTAGCGAGCGGGTTCCATGCAGAATCTGCACTACCAGCAGTGCAGAGGACTATATACGGTCTCTCAATGTTTCTCATTGGAGCTATTTCCCCACACTGCCCCCTTCCTTTTGTTTTAGAAGAAAATAACAAATCAGAAAGGAAATAACAAAAAGAAACCTTGTCATGGACTCATTCGCCAACTCCCTCCTCCAAGGCCCCTTTCATCCTCGGGGCATCCTCACATGACTTCAGAACGTTATCATACCTTCTATGGGCCTTCTTCGGGTAAGATCTCGTTGCCCGACTCTGATATTGAGGTTCCAACTGATATTTCGATACGTCTGACCTGTGCTCGACATTGACAGTGTTTCCAACAGACAAACTCCAGACCTCAGTCTAAGCGACCTTGACCTGTATCACATATAACTAACAGAACAAACCATACCACGGATGAGGTTTGAACTCGCGGTCAGAGAGTCTCAAAATTCCAGACCGCCGCGTTAGCCACTGGACCAGCTAGGTTCAATAGTGGCTAACGCGACGGTCTGGAGTTTTGAGACTCTCTGACCGCGGGTTCAAACCCCACCCGCGGTATGGTTTGTTTGCAATCGTGTCATTACGATTTCGTGAGTCATAAGGAACTCAGTTACTGATATCCCTCATTCATTTTCTCAGAAACAATCTGCTCGAAATATCTCCCCTAAATAACAAAAAGGCACAATACCGTGACTGGAACAATACACAAATAACCCGCACAAAAAAGAGAGAAGCTTACGACGACGTTTCGGTCCGACTTGGACCATTGACAAAGTCACACTAACAGAGGTGGAGCAGGACGGCTATATATAGGCAGGAAGAGGTGGTAGTAGTAGTAGTAGTACAAGAATTGTATATAATACCGACAGGATGAAATTAAGACACATGCACAACACCCGGGCATCCCCATCGTAGACGTTTCGCCATCCAGCCAGCCACTGGATGGCGAAACGTCCACAACAAAGACAGCCAGACGCCGCACATGTGTCTTAATTTCAACAGTAGTTGTAGTAGAAGAAGAAGAGGTAGTAGTAGTGGTAGCGGAAGAAGTGGGAAATAAGGAAGACGAGCCAGTCAAATACAAAGGAAGGGGAGCACTGCAAGAGAGCTAGATGCCCACAGAGGGAGAGCAAGCGCACAGAGGTGCGTGAAAGGGGAAGTGGTGAAATAAAATAAATGAAGAAGGAACAGAAACACGAGACAGGAGAGAGAAAGACAACCCAGGTTGTCATAGTTCTAGCTGTCCAGATGACTTATATTCTAAACAGAGAAATTAGGTCAAAAAAGAGGCATTTACCAGCAAATAAGAATGGGAGAAGGGCAGTTATGAAATCAATATATTATTTTAAAAAGAAAATAAAAAATAAGAAAAGCGAAAGGAGATTGTGAGGTTAAAGTCACAAAGGATTTGAGGATTAACCCAAAAGGTTACTTTCAGGTACATAGGAGTAAGATTACGGACAAGATAGGCCCACTCAAGAGCTACTTGGGTCAGCTCACTGACAGTAAAAAAAAAAAAATGTGTAGAAGCTTTAGCACTTATTTCCTCTTAGTTTTTATGCAGGAAGAAACTAGCGAAATTCTAGAAATAATAAATTATGTAGATCAGGAAGAAAATAAGTTGTTCACAAACAAAATCACTAGTGATAAGGTCCTCAGACAAAGCAGGAGTCAAGTCCTTAGCCTCGAATTATAGACCAACAATCCTAACCTCCTTAGTGGGAAAATTGATGGTAATAGTAATTGTCAAGGCTGTTCAAAGTCACCTTGAAAGACAAATTGATTAATGAATCTCAGTACGGTTTTACGAAGGGCTGTTCTTGCATTAGGGATATACTAAGTTCTTTCGCTAAGGTATTTTAGGAGGTAGATTATGGTAATGAATATGATACTGTATATATGGACATCAGTTAGGCTTCTGATACAGTTCTACAACCGACGTTGTTGAGGATTAGGAGAAGAATTTTTTCCTGGACGGAGGTACTAGTGACAGATAGGCAACAGAAAGTTTGCATAAATGGAGAGAAGTCACCGTGGTGTTCCACAGGGGTCTGTGTTGGGCCCTTTTTTGTTCACAATTTAAATAAACGACATTGATGAAGGAATAAATAGCGACATAAGCAAGTTTGTCGACAACTCAAACTAGGCTGTTGGATTAATTCTCACGAGAACACAAGAGCGCTGCAGTAAGAACTGAATAGATTCATGCAGTGGTAGGAAAAGTGAGAGATGCAGTTTAATATAGAGAGATGCAAAGTTCTTAGCATTGGAAAGGAAAATAACCATGACACTTATAAACTAAATAATGTAGCTCTTAATCATTCTGATTACGAGAAAGATTTAGGAGTCCTGGTTAGCTGTAATTTACAACCAAGACAACAGTGGCCAGGTGTTCGCAATAAAAAAACTCATGGCTTCATATCAAGAGGTATAAATAACAGGAATCCACAGGTTTTTCATGAACTCTGATATCGTTGATTAGGCCTAATTTAGATTATGCTACACAGTACTGGTCGCCGAATTATGGAATGGATATAAATGCGCTAGAAAACGTACTAGAAAGGATGGCACTGAGGGTCCTGAATCTGCACTCTCTAAAAAGTCATAGAATTAGGGGGGATATGACTGAGGTGTATAAATGAAAAACAGGAATATGTAAAGGGAATGCAAATAACGTGCTAAAAATTTCTAACCTAAATGAACATTCAGCAATGGGGTCAAGATGGAAAAATATAGATTTATAATGGATATAGGAAAGCACTAGTTTGGTAATAGAGTTGTGGACGAGTGGAACAAACTCCCGAGTAGCATAAGTTGAAGCTAAAATATTGTACGGTTTTAAAAATCTATTGTTATTTCTTCTGTAAATTCCATACTGTTTCTAAATATTTTAATATTTCTCCCTCTGTATTCACAGTGGCAGTGGAGGGTCGGAAAGCTTCCTCTGTCTTTGACTCATACACCTGTATAATACACGATGATCCTTAATCTAGATATAAGTAGATAGTTTTTAACAGAGAGCTCTGATTTGGACTTAAATCTATCTACTCTCTCTCTCTCTCTCTCTCTCTTTCTCATACACGTTCCCTGAAATAACCACATAACCTAACCTTTATTTTACTTTAAAAAGAGAAAATGCATGATTAGATATTTAAATTATACTGAATGATTTATACTTAAAACTTACTGATATTTGTAAATATAATTATCGAAATGGAAAGGAGTTTCTTCAGGAGACATCTGCTCTTTCCTTGTGTAGGTAGCATATGGGTTTCTTGCAAAATTAGACACTTGAAGCGCTTGATCTGTGAAAATTACGTAAATTCTTTATAAATTTCTCTGATTCACTCAACAATTTTTTCCCCTAACACACAGAACAAAATACAAATTATCGATATATCTGTGAATCACAGCTGAGCACTCACATACTCTGTTTAGGCTCCCGATGACAATATGGTCTTGAGCTGTGTTAAAATTCCTGAGGTAATACTCCCTCTGAACTTAGCTCTTCCTTAGGATTATCATTTCCTTTGACACATCTTAGATTTTCGAGGAGAGTAAACCTGACTTTGTCCAAGTTCCACAACGTTCTTCTGACTCTCTTTGAGTTCTTCTCTGGTGAGAACTGCACACATAACTATAGTCAAAACAATAATTTCTTAAGGTCGACGCTTCTACCAAAGATTAAAATTTGCTCTACTAAAATCACTACTGACAATATTAGGTTTTCTAATTAAAGTCCCAAATAAAAAAAATATTTAAGTCATATCTAATCAGTAAAAAAAAGTCATAATTTTTAAACAGTGATTGTAAACAATGTAAAATCAAATTAACTTAGAATTAATTTAATTTTACTGTAATGTATGAGACGCAATTTATGATGCAAGTCATTCATTAGAGATTTTATTTTCACCTCACTCAGCAATTAATAACTATTGTTATTCCTTTATAACGCTTTATTTAATGACACTGTAAAATTGCTGTGTATATCTGATCAGTTTCCATTATGTAATACTAAGTCTGTTGTGCCTCAGAGGGCAGAGTGACTCCTCGTGTAGCGAGACATCTTTGACTCCTCCCAAGACTCTTCATCCACCCTCGGCTTTCTCAAACTCAAGAGAATTTTCTGAGGCAGAATGTGACAGAGAAATACCAGAAGGTCGAGGAAGTGGTGTGGGTAATGCTTCACCAACAACAAATTCCAAAGGAAAGTATAGCTGTGAAACCACTCCTGCTGAGGAAGTTGCGCTGCTGCAGCGCTACGAGAAGCAACATCCTGCTCAGGAAGCTGCGCTGCTGCAACGCTACGAGAAGCAACATCCTGCTCAGGAAGCTGCGCTGCTGCAACGTTACGAGAAGCAACATCCTGCTCAGGAAGCTGCGCTGCTGCAACGCTACGAGAAGCAAAATCCTGCTCAGGAAGCTGCGCTGCTGCAACGCTACGAGAAGCAACATCCTGCTCAGGAAGTTGCGCTGCTGCAGCGCTACGAGAAGCAACATCCTGCTCAGGAAGCTGCGCTGCTGCAGCGCTACGAGAAGCAACATCCTGCACGACAGAAAAATCAACAAAACCTTAATCAAGAGATACAGAAAAATCCTTTCAGTATTAATGTTTGATTCTACCATCATTACTATGTATAAATATTTGGAAGATTTTTTTGTTTAGATTGTGGTACAGATGTTTACATCCCTGTGTGATCAGCTTAATTAATGTTTATAATTCTGTGACATTTATAAACACACTGAATGTTTAATTGTAGATGTAATAACAATTAGACGTAATGTTATGGTTTTTTTTAATTACTTTGGGATTTTGCATACAAAAATTTTCTAAATATAATGAGGTCTACTTTAGAAAAAATATTTTCTCAAATTGTATTGTTAAATCTTAGTTAATGAATAAGCTTATATCTGTATAACATCAATATTTTTAATAGGAAGTTTCCTAGATTTTATGATTCAAAAATTATTCAGTTATTTTAGATTGAAACAAAGTTATTTAAGCTTTATCGTCGTACTAAAATTTTGCCTCACAGCTGCATGTTATATTTTTGAGTTATGAATTAATTTAACACTTCCAATAGTTTTTAGTATTTAGACGTATCAAAGCCGTTCAATATCTTAATAAGATCTCCCAGTCTCAGCTTCCTGATTTCTTTCTAATAGCTTAACCACAAGAGTCAATGATAATATTTAACAGGAGTTTCGGATAATTAACATGCTAAAAACAGTTATAACTCACCATAATTTTTAAAGGGGTGGACTGGTAAGCCAGCGGAAGGCCTCGGTTAGATGACCAAAAGCTACAATGGAGGATCATCATCTGACTAAGACCCGCATCAGGAAACACTTGTCCTGTTTCCTGATGAATCTTACTTAACCTATCCTCAGATAATTAGACATTAAATCATCACATCATGTAGTGAGCCCCAGTGAGTGCTGGCAATTACACTACATCATGTAACTACAAAGTTACTAAATGTAACTGAATCTTCACATAATATAACAAAAAGAAGAAAATAAGGGTCTAACAGAGCGTAACTAAGGTAAAGTAACTTTGACTTATCTATATATAATAAATATAATAAAATGTAACTGTAAGTTCATATAATGTAATAGTAATGTCACTTAATTTATCTACAGTGCTAAAGTAGCTGCTACAAAATACTTAACATCACTAACGTGTTAAATACAATTAAACATTGGTTATGTTATAATGTAATGAGGTGTTACGTAGATTTTTCTTAATGTAAATCCTTCCCATAACTAATTACAACACCAAAGTAACTTAATTAATATAAAAACCACAAGAGAATGGAAAATACTACGAACTGTAGTGTTTAATCACTGTCACCAGTGCTTAGTCAAGAGCCGAAGTTGTGTGTGTGTAGCTGCATCAGCTTCACAAGTTCCACTCTTGTAGCCCCATACAGAGTCACGGTGGGTACTCAGAGTGTTTTTCAAGAAGCAAAACATGTGGAATAGAAAACGGCAGAGAGCTCAAAAAGCCAAGTCAAATCAAATTCATTGTACATAATATCTAAGGGCATTGGATTTAATAGCCAACAGTTTTATAAATAATTTGTGAAGCAGTTGGAATAACGTTTGAAAGAGATATACATTACTTGCAGCCATCCCTCTAATTATGTTCACTTAGTCTGAAGAATCACCTTGAAGTCTGCAAAGGACATCAGTCGAATTACTTGTTAATAACAATCCCGTAGTTGTAAGCCTGTGGAACAGTTGAAATAATTCACGAATATTTACATAAACATCCCGTTCAGGTGGAGTTAGATTTCTGAATATTCCTTGAGGCCGAAACTACACGATTGAGATGACTTAATCCCTGGCCTTGTGTAACTACTGAACTAATCGGTGAATATATCTTCATTTCTACAAGTACATGTACAAGGTACACAGGTCTAGCTGACGTTAATGACATACTACTATGTAGAAAGCCGCTTGTTTTACAAAGCATTTCGGGCAAATTAGGTCAGTTTTGTCCCAGGATGCGACCCACACCAGTCCACTAACACCCAGGTACTCACTTTACTGATGGGGAACATAGACAACTGGTGTGTCTATGTTTCTACCCTACCTGGGAATCGAACCCACACCCGCGCCATGTGAAGCGAGAGCTTTAGTCACCAGGCTACGGTCCCTTCTTAGGCAGGTACAGCGGAAACAAAGCACCTTGATATATGCAAAGTAGCGCTTAGAGTTTAAAGTTTAAACTGTATTTCCAATTCATTTTTAAATTTAGTATTCCATGCCACAGAATGTTAATTAACAGTTAGGTGTCCCAACGGGGCGAGTCCTGGGGACCTACTTGTTCCAGAAGAAAACGTGAGACAGAAAATACGACACTCACTAGCAGACTTCTCTAACTGACGAAGCTAATATTAGTAAACAATGAAAATGAAAATGTTGATTTCCTCGCAAAACTTACAATGTGTGGTTTACATATTATAAAATATTAATTACAAATAAAGTCACTAGCGAATCTAGGCATTTCAGGCAGACAATATGGCAACGATCCTATATACTTAATCTCGAAGCTACGTCCAGTAACTGGAAATAAATCACTTTGTCTGACTTTTTTGGGTTATCGTAGGTAATCTACACATATGCTGATATATATGATAATTAATGTAATTTTATTTATGTAATTAATGCAATTTTATTTGTGATATGTATGATAATTAATGTAATTTTATTTATACTTAATGTCTACTGTCTTGACAAACGTTATTGCAACTACTGCACAAACTATTTATATTGCGTATCTGCTAGTTATTAAATTCTCTGCGCTTAGACATTAGGTACATTGATCTGGTTGTGTGAGTTTTCTCACACGTTCTATTCCGCATATTATGTTGCCTGACAACCGCTGTGGGTACAAATCCATATCCAGTATTTGAGTTATGGAAGGGGAGAGTGTGTGAGGTGATGCCGTGCCGGTCTTTTGACGTCGGGCACGACGCTGCCTACACACACACACACACCTCTGAGAATTTCAGGTACATTTATCACTGCAACCTTTTGCAACGTTGCATAGTTCCAGACGATGTACTGATGACAGTGCACAAGACTTTGAGCAGGAATTTTGGCTTGTTTTCCACATGTTTGATCGTTTTTTTATGATTGTCATGCGTTATGAATACAATCAGCAACCATCTTCCCATTTATCTCGTCTGTTTCCTTCAGCTATCACATCCTGCAAACATTCACCTAATAAATCTCACAAAGCTTCCCTCTAATTAGTGTTTCATACAAATGCCTCAATGAGAAGGTCCTTCCAAAACAGCTTCTTCATAACAGGTTGTTGAGTTTAGCAACGTTGTTCAATCAGCTTCACATTTTAGTACTTAAAAAAAAAATACTGGTGTAGAACGACACGAAATTATTTTTTTATATGAAGAGAACCAAAATGTAATTCTGTAACATGGTTCTTCCAAGCTGGCATGATTACTTATTGCATTATGTATATGATGAATTGACAGCAATGAGACATAACAGTGAATGCGTCTTATGCGTCACAAAGTGGTAGAACAACGCTGGCAAACTCAGAGTTGTTTTTATAAACCTAAACAATTATCAATAGTCATCTTCGGGCCAATGAGCTTTGGTGTTAATTTTGTAGACTCATAATCTGAAAAAAGATGGTGACTTGAGAACTGAAGTTTTTATTATGTGAATAGATGCTTTATGCCTCCTTGTCCCATCTGGCGATTCCTAACTGCCTAAAATTCACATCTCACGAAGGCAGATAAATCAAATACGTTCATAATAAATTGGATTATAGGTGAAAATTAAATATTTTACTTACTCATAATGAAACGTATGAGCCTCTTATTAAGAGTCATCCCAACCAGGTTAATAGTCAGTCTTAGAAACCCTTAAAAATGCTTTTCAAGGGTAATGATAAATTAATTAATCAGCTGTCAACTACGCAGGCATCCCTTCCTAGCCTAATATTACGTCGTAATATAAGCCAGGAAATCCACCTCACCTGCTACAAGTCAGGTGATTCAGCTATATATAACCTGTCTAAATGGTTGCCTAATCTTCTAAACCCCTTAGTAGGAAAGGTTTCGGATGCCCATGAAAAGAACTCTATAGATCTTACAGAGAGAATCCAGAATTTAAATGTCACAATCAGGTACACAAGTGAGTGTCGGAGTCACTGCCTTCCTCAGCAGTTCTTGACTCAGATTTGTTATCGTATCTGAAAGAGGAACTAAACGTTTCTCAATGCTCTGCCAAGTAAGTATAATAAACGAACTAATTAAGCTGTGCGTTACTGTGTATTTATTATGCTCAAAAACAAGGAATGGCACCGTGAAACCTACTTTCTCCCAGTCAACTCTCTATAGGAGAGCTTAATGAAAAATGATTCCTTAGATATATTCTCCCCTAGTGAAGGTAAATGGATTAGATATTTGAAAGATATTCTGTCATAGAAAAAGATCAGAATCTTGGTGAATTCTTAATTAATGTCTCGGCCTCCTCGATTAACTTTGCTCTCGAGCTAGAAAGGGATAGCAAACTGTCGTTGTTAGATGTTCTAGTCCACTGTGCCAACACATTAAATTAACAGTATATAGAAAGTCAACTTATGTGGCTTGGCATTTGCACTATTCCACTCAGGAAACCACGGTGAAAAGGAGAGTTTTACCTCACAATGTTTCTGTATTTACAGCCCGAAAATTTTGGACGATGGAAATGGCACGATTTTTGACACTGCCTAAAAACTGACATATTCCAGTGATTTTGTTGAGAAGACAATACCAGCAGCCAAGGAAAAAAATGCACAGGACGCAATCTGGGGTAATAACTCCCGGGTAAATGGTTCTGGTTTTACATTACAACCAAAATCTAGCAATTCTACCTGATACAGTGAAAAGGTTCAATATGAATGTTGACGCTCCAAACACAGGCTAAATAAAAATGCACCAATCAAAATAGATGAAGGTGCTTACAAGGTTGCATGCAGTGTGCTCCAGTCATTCCAATGTAGGACAATCAGGAAAACCCCATGAAGATTGATTTGAATATCACTACTTTGTCAGAATGGTTCAGAAGTCTGATGCAAACTTTAAACACTTTCGTGCTTGCAGTCACTCGCCAGATCAGGCAGCAGCCGAGGTCACTGTCTCTAAAAGTTTCACTGTGGAGAAAAACGCAATAACGTCCTCTGTTATAAAACATGGCAGTCAAGTTTTGTACACAAGTCATTTTTTAGTGCATGATCTTAGTCACGGGCGCTTTACGAAATCTCTGGGAATGCAAAATTTCCCTATAATAAATGATGGTTTTAAGAGAGGCCGACGTTCAGCTGGTATCCCGTAGCTCGATCGCTAGCGCACTCGGCTCACACTCTGAGGTCCAGAGATAGAATCTCCTCCGGTATGGCTGAAAAACATTAGGGACGTGTTTCCATAAGACACCTGCTGCCCCTGTCCCTGTTCAGCCATCAGTTGAAAATAGGTACCTTGGGTGTTAGTGGACTGGTGTGGGTCGCATCCTAGGACAAAACTGACCTAATTTGCCCGAAATGCTCAACATAATAAGGGGCTTTCCATATAGTAGTATGTCATTGATGTCAGCTAAGCATGTATACGTTGTATTATTATTATTATTAAAGATGAGCCGGTATTCTCCCGGCCCGGGCCTTTTCCAAGTGGTGGCCCGGCTTTGGCTCCCTCTAGGGAGTGTCTGAGACCTAAGTCTCCCATGGGAGGAGGCAAAAGTACCTCCTCATCTTTGGGACCAACTGTCCCCAGGCCTAGCCACAAGCTAGGCCTCTCTGGTCTGCCATCCCCGCCCCAAGGGGGCAAATGGGAATGACAGTCTTATGAGCTAAAGGCTCGGGCTCAGGCACCTACCCTACCCTAGAAGGGTTAGGCATGGTGTCGATCTATATGTTGTACATGTACTTGTAGTAAATACAAATATTATTATTTTTATTATTATTATTATTATTATTATTATTATTATTATTATTATTATTATTATTATTATTATTATTATTATTATTATATCTCCCAGACGTAACCAGAGCACACTTCGCTAATTGTAGCATGAAATTTATACATTGGAGCAAGTGATCATTTCCAGATTGCAATTAATTATGTTATTAATAAAGATAACCGGTAACATACAAGCTGTCCTGCGTTAGACTGGCGTCTTCCAGGCTTAAACACATTTGCTCGTACAAAATACAGCCTATGCTATATTAAGATTATAGACACAACGAAACGTACTTTAGAGATTATACAGTTTCGTTCTCATATTATTCTTAATCAAGCCACATCAGTTGGAGGAGTCTACCAGTGGTTTGTGCATTTTCTGTCTATTCCGGACCAGGTAGAAACGTAGACTTTAATATTGACAATAGCTACAACACTTCAACTTAATATTGTTGTGGCAATGAACTATTAACTAATATTACCAGTCAGAAATACAGTTGGTAATAATATTTTAACTATAAACTCAATACTCATTGTGATTTCTTCATTTATTAAATGGACGTAATTTCCGACATGTTCGTAAACAAACTCTAAAATAAAGAATAAAAAGGCACAATACCGTGACTGGAGCAATACACAAATAACCAGTGACTGTAAATGGTCCAAGTCGGACCGAAATGTCGTCGTAAGTTCCTCTCTCCTAAGTGTGGGTTATTTATGTCAACCTTGAAGTGTTCATTGGTTACAAAAGACCAACAACTGTGGAATTAATTGATGCAAATATTAACACATTTTGAGAGAATATTATTATTATTATTATTAAAGATTCGCCGGTATTTTCCCGGCCCGGGCCTTTTCCAAGTGGTGGCCCAGCCTTGGCTCCCTGTCTAGGGAGTGTCTGAGATCTAAGTCTCCCATGGGAGGAGGCATAAGGACCTCCTCATCTTTGGGACCAACTGTCCCCAGGCTTAAGATAAGATAAGATAAGATTTCGTTCGGATTTTTAACCCCGGAGGGTTAGCCACCCAGGATAACCCAAGAAAGTCAGTGCGTCATCGAGGACTGTCTAACTTATTTCCATTGGGGTCCTTAATCTTGTCCCCCAGGATGCGACCCACACCAGTCGACTAACACCCAGGTACCTATTTGCTGCTAGGTGAACAGGACAACAGGTGTAAGGAAACGTGTCGAAATGTTTCCACCCGCCGGGAATCGAACCCGGGCCCTCCGTGTGTGAAGTTGGGAGCTGTAGCCACCTAGGCTCTCTGGTCTGCCATCCCCGCCCCAAGGGGCCTAATGGGAATGACAGTCTTGTGAGCTGCAAGCTCAGGCTCAGGCACCTACCCTACCCTAGAGAATATTATTTATTATTAAAGATTCGCCGGTATTCTCCCGGCCCAGGCCTTTTCCAAGTGGTGGCCCGGCCTTGGCTCCCTGTCATGGGAGTGTCTGAGACCTACCCTGCCCTAGAAGGGCTGGGAGTTGAGAGAATATTCTATTCTATTCTATTTGATTCGCCGGTATGGTATCCCGGCCCGGGTCTCTTCCAGTTTGGTGACCCGGCATTGGCTCCCCGGGTAGGGAAGTGTCGTTTGTCTTTTCGTGCACATGCGTGGCAGTTCTTCAGCGGGAAGGGGGGTACCTCACCGGCTTTATGGCCAGATGACGTACCAAACGTTAGTATGCACTAACGGCGGCTGGTGTGTGATGTAATGGAGGCCCAAAGCAGGCCCTCACAGCGACTTCAGCGGAGGGTGGGGGGGGGGCGGGTGATGTGCAATGACTGGAAGTAAGGTTTCCAAGTCCCTGACCTCATCCTATCGGGCCTGCCCCAATGGGGACATTGGGAACTGTCTACGGCAAAGGGGCATCGTAGCCGGGCAGTCTGACAGGTAGTGCACCAAGGGCTTCGGAACCATTCGGTCACAATGGGCACAGAGCTCCTCTCTTGCCCATTCGACAATCCGTGCAGTGGTGGGATACCCTAAGCGTAGGTGGTGGACATGCACCATCAGTTCTCTGGACTGTGTCCGAATACTTGGAGGGGGTGCTCCTGTGGGTCGCCCTGACATACCAGCAGAGGCTCCATGAATCCCCAGGGTCAGGGAGTGGGTGCCTGGCCGCACCGGCAGCCCACAGGGCAATCTGGCTGAGGCTGATGGAGATTGCAGCACGTGGCTGTGCCTCGAGGGTTGCAGTCCTAGCAGCCTCATCTGCAGCATCATTGCCAGGGATACCCACATGGCTCGGGATCCAGTTGATGGTGGCCCTGTGACCCTGGACCATGAGTGTCTGCAGGTCACCCCGGATGGATGTGATTAAGTGTATGTTGTCCTTTGGCTCTCTGTGCATAATTGCTTGGATCGCTGCTTGGAATCAACGTGGATGACGGGGGAATGCTGATGGTCTGCAAGAGCATGCTGCAGAGCTTGTTGGATGGCAAAGAGTTCAGCCTGGAGGATGGTGCAATGGTCTGGGAGGTGCCAACCTGCTGTCAGATTGCTGTGGAATATCCCAGCAGCTGTACGGCCTGCCACTGGGTCTCTGGAGCCATCGGTGTAATATGGCACACACCCTGGGCCTTCCACACCCACAATGCTAGCCGAGGCAAGTCGTTGCAGAATGTCCTGGTTGCAATGCCTCTTGCTGTCTGGTAGGGTTGTCCAGTGCACCGCCAACAGCTCTGGTGCCCAAGGGGGCAGCACCGTGTAGTTAGCTGCCAGTCTGTCGCAGCCTCCCGCCTGGAGCAATGTTATAGGCAGGAGCTTCCTTGTGGCATCCGCTACCGACCACATCCATCGGCGGCCGGGGTGCAGTGGAATGACCTGTTCCTGGCAGACCCATAAATCCCTCATCAGTTTGTCTGTCAGCCCCTGGGAGTGGGAGATACTTTGCAATTCTCTTGGCAGCTACCAGTTGGATCCTGTCTTCAAGGGGCTGAAGCTGCACCTCAAGGTTCAGAGCCACTGCATTAGCCCACCTAGGAGCCCCCCTGCATGGCCTGTACAGCTGTGCTCTGGATCACACAGAGGGATTTCATGTTTGTGGGTCTGGCGTGAACCAGAGCAAGTGTCCCATAGTCAACGAGGGAACGTATTGCTGGATGTAGAACAACCTCATGATCTCGAGGCTGGCCCCTACCCTAGGGTTGGCCATGGCACTCAATGCCCTGACCATCTGCAGAGCTCTCTCTTTGATGTGGTGCACATGTTTCTGGAAGGTGAGGCGCCTGTCAGTGTAGATGGCAAGGAACCTATAACTGTGAACCCAGTCCAGGTCGATGCCCAGGACCTGCAGCAGGTGATTGGGTACCCTGGTGTGAAGGCTTTGGATTTTGCCGCAGATATCTTGAGCCTCAAGTGACGGCAAGTGGAACCAGCAGATCGAGGTCCTCCTGGGCATGCTGCAAAAGCCAGCGCTTCCTAGGTACGACAAGTGCCAGGTCATCGGCATAGCTGAGGAGGAAGATGCCTCTGGAGAAAGGCAGGCACACCAGCTGGTGCATCAGTACATTGGGTGGGACTAAGCACCCCGCCCTATGGAGTGCCATTGCCCAGGGTCTTGAGAGAAGAGGCATGCCCCTGGAAGCGTACCCGGGCCCGCCTGTCCTGGAGGTAGGAACGAAGCCATGAAAGCAGCCTGCTTTAACCCCCCTGCGGGCCAAGAGTGAGAGGATGGCAGGTGCACATGCTAGCTCAAAAGCTTTCTCAAGGTCAAGATAGACAACAATATGGGCTTGGGCGTCCGACCAAGTGCCAGGCAGTAGAGGTAAGGCTTTCGAAAGTGCCCACTCCTCTGGTGAAGCCATAGAGGTGTTTATGAGGAGGGCCAAGCTTCCACCTCAGGCGCTCCAACACCATCCTTTCAGACACCTTGGAGATGCAACTGGCGAGGGTGATGGGTCTCACACTGCCAGGATCCCCAGGCTTAGGAATCGGTATGATGTCAGCCTCCTTCCATACGACAGGGAGTTTGCCAGCTCGCAAAGTCCGGTTGCCGACCCCCAGGACAGCTGCATGTCCAGAATGACCAGACCGAGTGGTGCAGTGTCCCGATGAGATGTGAAGGCTTCCTGGAGCTCCTGCGACACTGCCCAGTGGCCAATCGTAACTTGGTCCAAATCTCAGATAAGGTGGAGGAGTAGCTGAGGGAGGCACACCACTCAAACCATTTAGCCTGCTGGACCCTGTGTGAGACATGGCGTTCATGTCGCACCACTTCCCTGAGCAGACGCATGGACTCAGCTGTGGGATTACGCCTGTGCATCTTGTGTACGACGTTGATGCGGTGGTTCTGCTCCCTGATGTCCTCATTGTAAAACTACCAGTCACGTTTATATGACCCTCCACCTGTAATCTTAGGTATGGCTGCCTCAGCTGCACATGTGAAGGCCACCTGCAAGCTTTGAGCTGGGTCTTCCAGAAGAGGAGACTGCCCACCAGTGCTCGATGACCTTGTGGAAGCACTGCCAGTCGGCCTTCTTTAGATTCCATCTGGGGTTAGGTGTGGGGAGCGGGCACCACTGGACCATCAGCGTGGTGACCTCTGCAAAGTGAGACGGGGGTGGACCTCCCATCTTGCACTCGAGAGCAACCGCCTCGAGATGAGTGTGACGTCCAAGGGGCAACCGTAGTGATGGGTTGGCTCACCATTGTTGAGGAGGGCGATTTCAGGGACCTCCTCCAGCACAGCCGCTGGTGCTTCCCAGGTGCGTTGGTAGGAGAGACAGAAGTAAGTATTGGGTGGTGGGCATTAACATCCCCAGCTACAACAAGACCCTCCCGGGGGGCGAATGCTGCCACCTCTGAAATGTCAGGGGTGTAACGAGAGCTTCTGTAAATGTTGCAAACCACGAGAGGTCCATCCGGCAAGTGTAGGGTGACAGCCTGAACCTCCACGCCCTCCCCACAGTTGATGGGGTCAGTGAAGATTGAATGAGGGATAGTGGTCCTGACACAGGTCACCGTGCCCCTGCCAGTCCCTTCCAGGTGCTGAAGATAAGCCGAGAATCCCGGGATACGTGGCTGCATTTGATGTGACGAATTGGTAAGTGTCTCCTGGAACAGGAAGACATCAACCTCATCCTGAACTGCAGCTTCAATCACTATGTGAATTTTCTGCTGAAGCCTGCAAATTTTACACTGGAGGATCTTCAAGGGCCGCAGAGGTGGCCCTCTGATTCCATCTCTGCATGGGACCCGTCGTCCGTTGTTGGCGACTCCAGGGCCTCCTCCACCACGGACTGGAAGGACTCCTGGATGATGGCTTGAAGTTCCGTTGCCTGCACTCTGAAGGGCGGTTGTAGGTGGGAGGGACGGTGCCTGCACTCTGAAGGACTGGTGCAAGTGGGAGGGACGGTGCATGCACTCGGAAGGAAGGGTGGAGGTGGGAGGGACGGTGCCTGCACTCTTAAGGAGGGGTGGAGGTTGTAGGTACAGTATCTGTGCTCTGAAGGACGGGTGGAAGTGGGAGGGACGGTGTCTGCACTCTGAAGGACGGGTGGAAGTGTGATGTACAGTTCCTGCACTCTGAAGGACGGGTGGAGGTGGGAGGGACGGTGCCTGCACTCTGAAGGACGGGTGGAGGAGGGAGGTACAGTGCGTGCACTCTGATGGACGGTTGGAGGTGGGAGGGACGGTGCCTGCACTCTGAAGGACGGGTGGAAGTGTGATGTACAGTTCCTGCTCTCTGAAGGACGGGTGGAGGTGGGAGGTACAGTGCGTGCACTCTGATGGACGGTTGGAGGTGGTAGGTACAGTGCCTGTGCTCTGAAGGACGGGTGGAGGCGGGAGGGACGGTGCCTGCACTCTGAAGGACGGGTGGAAGTGGGAGGTACAGTGCCTGCCTTCTGAAGGACAGGTGGAGGTGGGAGGGACGGTGCCTGCACTCTGAAGGAGGGGTGGATGTGGGAGGTACAGTGCCTGCACTCTGAAGGACGAGTGGAGGTGGAAAGGACTCTGCATGCACTCTGACAGACAGGTGAAGGTGGAAGGGATGGTGCCTGCACTCTGACGGATGGGGGGAGGTGGGAGGGATGGAGCCAGCACTCTGAAGGATGGGGGGAGGTGGGAGGGGTGGAGCCTGCACTCTGAGGACGGGTGAAGGGTGGGAAGGACGGTGCATGCACTCTGAATGACGGATGAAGGTGGGAAGGACGGTGCCTGCACTCTGAAGGACGGGTGGAGGTGGGAGGGACGGTGCCTGCACTCTGAAGGACGGGTGGAGGTGGGAGGGACGGTGCCTGCACTCTGACGGACGGGTGGAAGTGGGAGGGACGGTGCCTGTACTCTGAAGGACGGGTGAAGGTGGGAAGGACGGTGCCTGCACTCTGACGGACAGGTGAAGGTGGAAAGGACGGTGCCTGCACTCTGATGGACAGGTGAAGGTGGGAAGGACGGTGCCTGCACTCTGATGGACAGGTGAAGGTGGGAAGGACGGTGCCTGCACTCTGAAGGACGGTTGAAGGTGGAAAGGACGGTGCCTGCACTCTGAAGGACGGGTGGAAGTGGGAGGGACGGTGCCTGTACTCTGAAGGACGGGTGGAAGTGGGAGGGACGGTGCCTGCACTCTGACGGACAGGTGAAGGTGGAAAGGACGGTGCCTGCACTCTGATGGACAGGTGAAGGTGGGAAGGACGGTTTCCGCACTCTGAAGGCGGTTTTAAGGTGGAAAGGACGGTGCCTGCACTCTGAAGGACGGGTGGAGGTGGGAAGGACGGTGCCTGCACTCTGACGGACAAGTGAAGGTGGGAGAGACAGTGCCTGCACTCTGAAGGACGGGTGGAGATGGGAGGGACTGTGCCTGCACTCTGACGGAC
Organism: Cherax quadricarinatus; assembly: GCF_026875155.1. Lineage (NCBI taxonomy): Eukaryota > Metazoa > Arthropoda > Malacostraca > Decapoda > Parastacidae > Cherax > Cherax quadricarinatus. The sequence goes on along the minus strand of NC_069425.1, from coordinate 7,616,638 downwards.
AGGTGAAGGTGGGAAGGACGGTGCCTGCACTCTGAAGGACGGGTGGAGGTGCGAGGGGCGGTGCCTGCACTCTGAAGGACGGGTGGAGGTGGGAGGGACGGTGCCTGCACTCTGAAGGACGGGTGGAGGTGGGAGGACGGTGCCTGCACTCTGAAGGAGGGTGGAGGTGGGGAAAGGGCGGTGCCTGCACTCTGAAGGACGGGTGGAGGTGGGAAGAACGGTGCCTGCACTCTAAAGGACGGGTGAAGGTGGGAGGGACGGTGCCTGCACTCTGAAGGACGGGTGGAGGTGGGAAGGACGGTGCCTGCACTCTGAAGGACGGGTGGAGGTGAGAACGAGGGTGCCTGCACTCTGAAGAACGGGTGTAGGTGGGAAGGACGGTGCCTGCACTCTGAAGGACGGGTGGAGGTGGGAAGAACGGTGCCTGCACTCTAAAGGACGGGTGAAGGTGGGAGGGACGGTGCCTGCACTCTGAAGGACGGGTGGAGGTGGGAAGGACGGTGCCTGCACTCTGAAGGACGGGGTGGAGGTGAGAAACGAGGGTGCCTGCACTCTGAAGAAGGGTGGTTTGGTGGGAAGGACGGTGCCCGCACTCTGAGGACGGGTGGAAAGGTGGGGAAAGGGCGGTGCCTGCACTCTGAAGGACGGGTATAGGTGGGAGGGACGGTGCCTGCACTCTGAAGGACGGATGGAGGTGGGAGGGACGGTGCCTGCACTCTGAAGGACGGGTGGAGGTGGGAAGGACGGTGCCTGCACTTTGAAGGACGGGTGAAGGTGGGAGGGACGGTGCCTGCACTCTGAAGGACGGGTGAAGGTGGGAAGGAGGGTGCCTGCACTCTGACGGACGGGTGGAGGTGGGAAGGACGGTGCCTGCACTTTGAAGGGGGTGGAAGGTGGGAAGGACGGTGCCCGCTCTCTGAAGGAGGTGGAGGTGGGAAGGACGGTGGGCCCGCACTTGACGGACAGGTGAAGGTGGGAAGGACGGTGCCTGCACTCTGAAGGACGGGTGGATGTGGGAAGGACGGTGCCTGCACTCTGACGGACAGGTGAAGGTGGGAAGGACGGTGCCTGCACTCTGAAGGATGGGTGGAGGTGGGAAGGACGGTGCCTGCACTCTGACGGACAGGTGAAGGTGGGAAGGACGGTGCCGCACTCTGAAGGACGGGTGGAGGTGAGAAGGACGGTTTTGCACCTGACGGACAGGTGAAGGTGGGAAGGACGGTGCCTGCACTCTGAAGGATGGGTGGAGGTGGGAAGGACGGTGCCTGCACTCTGACGGACAGGTGAAGGTGGGAAGGACGGTGCCTGCACTCTGAAGGACGGGTGGAGGCGGGAGGGACGGTGCCTGCACTCTGAAGGACGGGTGGAAGTGGGAGGTACAGTGCCTGCCTTCTGAAGGACAGGTGGAGGTGGGAGGGACGGTGCCTGCACTCTGAAGGAGGGGTGGATGTGGGAGGTACAGTGCCTGCCTTCTGAAGGACAGGTGGAGGCGGGAGGGACGGTGCCTGCACTCTGAAGGAGGGGTGGATGTGGGAGGTACAGTGCCTGCACTCTGAAGGACGAGTGGAGGTGGAAAGGACTCTGCATGCACTCTGACAGACAGGTGAAGGTGGAAGGGATGGTGCCTGCACTCTGACGGATGGGGGGAGGTGGGAGGGATGGAGCCAGCACTCTGAAGGATGGGGGGAGGTGGGAGGGATGGAGCCTGCACTCTGAAGGACGGGTGAAGGTGGGAAGGACGGTGCATGCACTCTGAATGACGGATGAAGGTGGGAAGGACGGTGCCTGCACTCTGAAGGACGGGCGGGTGGGGGTGGGAGGGACGGTTTCTGCACTCTGAAGGACGGGTGGAGGTGGGAGGGACGGTGCCTGCACTCTGAAGGACGGGTGGAGGTGGGAGGGACGGTGCCTGTACTCTGAAGGACGGGTGAAGGTGGGAAGGACGGTGCCTGCACTCTGACGGACAGGTGAAGGTGGAAAGGACGGTGCCTGCACTCTGATGGACAGGTGAAGGTTGGGAAGGACGGTGAGTGCACTTTGATGGACAGGTGAAGTGGGAAGGACGGTGCCTGCACTCTGAAGGACGGTTGACGGTGGAAAGGACGGTGCCTGCACTCTGAAGGACGGGTGGAAGTGGGAGGGACGGTGCCTGTACTCTGAAGGACGGGTGGAAGTGGGAGGGACGGTGCTGCACTCTGACGGACAGGTGAAGGTGGAAAGGACGGTGCCTGCACTCTGATGGACAGGTGAAGGTATGAAGGACGGTTTCCTGCATTGAAGGAAAGGGTTTAAGGGGAAAGGACGGTGCCTGCACTCTGAAGGGACGGTGGAGGTGGGAAGGGGCGGTGCCTGCACTCTGCGGACAAGTGAAGGTGGGAGAGACAGTGCCTGCACTCTGAAGGACGGGTGGAGATGGGAGGGACTGTGCCTGCACTCTGACGGACAGGTGAAGGTGGGAAGGACGGAGCCTGCACTCTGACGGACAAGTGAAGGTGGGAGAGACAGTGCCTGCACTCTGAAGGATGGGTGGAGATGGGAGGGACTGTGCCTGCACTCTGACGGACAGGTGAAGGTGGGAAGGACGGTGCCTGCACTCTGAAGGACGGGTGGAGGTGCGAGGGGCGGTGCCTGCACTCTGAAGGACGGGTGGAGGTGGGAGGGACGGTGCCTGCACTCTGAAGGACGGGTGGAGGTGGGAGGGACGGTGCCTGTACTCTGAAGGACGGGTGGAGGTGGGAAGGAGGGTGCCTGCACTCTGAAGGACGGGTGGAGGTGCGAAGAACGGTGCCTGCACTCTAAAGGACGGGTGAAGGTGGGAAGGACGGTGCCTGCACTCTGAAGGACGGGTGGAGGTGGGAAGGACGGTGCCTGCACTCTGAAGGACGGGTGGAGGTGAGAACGAGGGTGCCTGCACTCTGAAGAACGGGTGTAGGTGGGAAGGACGGTGCCTGCACTCTGAAGGACGGGTGGAGGTGGGAGAACGGTTTCTGCACTCTAAAGGGACGGGGGAAGGTGGGAGGGGGCGGTACCCGCATCTGAAGGAGGGTGGAGGTGGGGAAAGGGCGGTGCTGCACTCTGAAGGACGGGTGGAGGGTGAGAACGAGGGTTTCCTGCACTCTGAAGAACGGCTGTTTGGTGGGAAGGGGCGGTGCCTGCACTTGACGGACAGGTGAAGGTGGGAGGGACGGTGCCTGCACTCTGAAGGACGGATGGAGGTTGGGGAAGGACGGTCTGCACTCTGAAGGACGGGTGGAGGTGGGAAGGAGGGTGCCTGCACTCTGAAGGACGGGTGGAAGTGGAGGGACGGTGCCTGCACTCTGAAGGACGGGTGGAGGTGGGAAGGACGGTGCCTGCATTTGAAGGACGGGTGAAGGTGGGAGGGACGGTGCCTGCCTCTGAAGGCGGTGTGAAGGTGGGAAGGAGGGTTTCCTGCACTTGACGGACGGGTGGGAGGTGGGAAGGACGGTGGCCGCACTCTGAAGGACGGGTGGAGGTGGGAAGGACGGTGCCTGCACTCTGACGGACAGGTGAAGGTGGGAAGGACGGTGCTGCACTCTGAAGGAGGGTGGAGGGGGAAGGACGGTGCCTGCACTCTGACGGACGGGTGTAGGTGGGAAGGACGGTGCCTGCACTCTGACGGACGGGTGAAGGTGGGAATGATGGTGCCTGCACTCTGACGGACGGGTGAAGGTGGGAATGACGGTGCCTGCACTCTGAAGGACGGGTGTAGGTGGGAAGGACGGTGCCTGCACTCTGACGGACGGGTGAAGGTGGGAAGGACGGTGCCTGCACTCTGAAGGACGGGTGGAGGTGGGAAGGACGGTGCCTGCACTCTGACGGACGGGTGAAGGTGGGAAGGACGGTGCCTGCACTCTGAAGGACGGGTGGAGGTGGGAAGGACGGTGCCTGCACTCTGAAGGACGGGTGGAGGTGGGAAGGACGGTGCCTGCACTCTGACGGACGGGTGTAGGTGGGAAGGACGGTGCCTGGACTCTGAAGGACGGGTGGAGGTGGAAGGACGGTGCCCGCACTCTGAAGGACGGGTGAAAGGGGGGAAGGACGGTGCCTGCACTCTGACGGACGGGTGGAGGTGGGAAGGACGGTGCCTGCACTCTGAAGGACGGGTGTAGGTGGGAAGGACGGTGCCTGCACTCTGACGGACGGGTGGAGGTGGGAAGGACGGTGCCTGCACTCTGAAGGACGGGTGGAGGTGGGAAGGACGGAGCCTGCACTCTGAAGGACGGGTGTAGGTGGGATGGACGGTGCCTGCACTCTGACGGACGGGTGAAGGTGGGGGGACGGTGCTGCATCTGAATGAGGGTGTAGGTGGGAAGGACGGTACCTGCACTTGCGGGGGGGTGAAGGTGGGAAGGGACGGTGCCTGCACTCTGAAGGATGGGTGGAGGTGGGAAGGACGGTACCTGCACTCTGACGGACGGGTGAAGGTGGGAAGGACGGTGCCTGCACTCTGAAGGATGGGTGGAGGTGGGAAGGACGGTACCTGCACTCTGACGGACGGGTGAAGGTGGGAAGGACGGTGCCTGCACTCTGAAGGATGGGTGTAGGTGGGAAGGACGGTACTGCACTCTGACGGACGGTGAAGGTGGGAAAGGGCGCTGCCCGCACTCTGAAGGATGGGTGGAGGTGGGAAGGACGGTAACCCGCACTCTGACGGACGGGGGGAAGGTGGGAAGGACGGTGCCTGCATCTGAAGGATGGGTGGAGGTGGGAAGGAGGTACCTGCACTCTGACGGGACGGGTGAAGGTGGGAAGGACGGTGCCTGCACTCTGAAGGATGGGTGGAGGTGGGAAGGACGGTACCCGCACTTGACGGACGGGTGAAGGTGGGAAGGACGGTGCTGCACTCTGAAGGATGGGGGGTGGGGAAGGACGGTACTGCACTCTGAGGAGGGTGTAGGTGGGAAGGACGGTGCCTGCACTTTTGAAGGACGGGTGAAGGTGGGAAGGACGGTGCCTGCACTCTGACGGACGGGTGTAGGTGGGAAGGACGGTGCCTGCACTCTGAAGGACGGGTATAGGTGGGAAGGACGGTGCCTGCACTCTGAAGGACGGGTGAAGGTGGGAAGGACGGTGCCTGCACTCTGAAGGAGGGGATAGGTGGGAAGGACGGTGCCTGCACTTGAAGGACGGGTGAAGGTGGGAAGGACGGTGCCCGCACTTGAGGACGGGTATAGGTGGGAAGGACGGTGCCTGCACTCTGAAGGACGGGTGAAGGTGGGAAGGACGGTGCCTGCACTCTGAAGGACGGGTATAGGTGGGAAGGACGGTGCCTGCACTCTGAAGGACGGGTGAAGGTGGGAAGGACGGTGCCTGCACTCTGACGGACGGGTGAAGGTGGGAAGGCGGTGCCTGACTTGAGGAGGGTTTAGGTGGGAAGGACGGTGCCTGCACTTGAAGGACGGGTGAAGGGGGGAAAAGGACGGTGCCTGACTTGAAGGAGGGTATAGGTGGGAAGGGGTGCTGCACCTGAAGGACGGGGGAAGGTGGGAAGGACGGTCCCTTTGCACTCTGAAGGAGGGTGAAGGTGGGAAGGACGGTGGCCTGCACTTGAAGGGACGGGTATAGGTGGGAAGGACGGTGCCTGCACTCTGAAGGACGGGTGAAGGTGGGAAGGACGGTGCCTGCACTCTGAAGGACGGGTATAGGTGGGAAGGACGGTGCCTGCACTCTGAAGGACGGGTATAGGTGGGAAGGACGGTGCCTGCATCGAAGGACGGGTATAGGTGGGAAGGACGGTGCCTGCACTCTGAAGGACGGGTGAAGGTGGGAAGGACGGTGCCTGCACTCTGACGGACGGGGTGAGGGGGAAGGACGGTCCCTTTGCATCTAAAGGACGGGTATAGGTGGGAAGGAGGGTGCCTGCACTCTGACGGACGGGTGAAGGTGGGGGAAGGACGGTGCCTGCACTTGAGGACGGGGTATGGGGGGAAAGGGGACGGTGCCTGCACTCTGACGGACGGGTGAAGGTGGGAAGGACGGTGCCTGCACTCTGACGGACGGGTATAGGTGGGAAGGACGGTGCCTGCACTCTGACGGACGGGTATAGGTGGGAGGGACGGTGCCTGCACTCTGAAGGACGGGTGGAGATATGTTGCAGTTTGTGAAGTGTAGTGTTGGTAAGCCTCTAGCAAGAGAGTTATGGAGTAAGTGATGATGAAAGTGTTTCTTCATTTTCAGGTCACCTTCCCTCAGGGGGAGACAACCATTGTTTAATAAACAAATGTAATAAAAATGAAGAAAAATTATTGAACACTATGAAGAATAAAGTTAAAACAAAAAAAAAATTAAAAACACATTAAAAATATATATCAAACCTTCAAATAAAATAAAAAAAATTATATATAAAAATAAAAAGTAAAATATATCTGTAAAAATAATAAATAATTATTGTAAAAACCAAGAAATATAATAAAACTTGAAGCCCAACAAAATTAAAATATAAATAAAAATATACATTGTGTACAAAATATTTAAAATCCAGGTAAAATATAATAAAGTAATACATTATAAACAGTATTTTTATTCAATGATTAAAATTGTGTTGATCTGAGGGAAATAAAAGTTTAAAGATCATTAATATAGAAGGAAATTGAGACAAACTGTGCTGATAGTAGCTTACAGCTATTTTGTTTGACGTCTTCTGCTGACAGCCACACAAAATACCCAGAGCTCACCTGGTGGAGGTGACTGTTCACTGTTCCTTTCTTAATAAGTTTGTTATATACGAGGATGTGACTGAGCATGTCCATCACACAGGCAGGTCATCATATATTAGACCAGGAACTCACCACAGACCTCATAGCATTGTATGCCACAGAGATGGTTCCTGTGGGGTGAAGATTCCTTGAGCTTTTCCTTCATCCTAGGAACTACTTCCTATGAAACGTCATCTCCTGAAACTTCCGCACAATCCACTCTGTCAAACTTTCCCCACAGTCGTATTCATAACTCTTATTGTCTTCCAAAATTTTTAACAGAGAACTCATGACGAAAGCTAAGTTTGGACGCTACTTCTCCTAGTCGTTCTTCATAAGCAGAGCTAGAGATTTTAGGTCTTTTGGGTAACCAAAATACCCCAGCATTTCACAGGTGTGAAGGATAATATCACCTAAAGAATAAACATCAAAACTAGTTGATGCTTTCCCTGGGTAGTGAGACTCAGGAGGGTAGTGGCAGCTTTTTTTCCTGTACATTCTTCGATTGGCTCCCAGGTTCCCAGCTAATCCGAAGTCAATAATATTGACTATAAAATTATAAGGATCATGCTCATTCTGAATCATGACATTATCCATTTTAAGATCTCCATGCAGGAGACCCATGGCGTGAATCTAGCTTAGGCGAATGGTCAACTTAATTAAGGTGAAAAGGCATTTCCTGAGTGAACACTATTCTATGAAATCATTCATGCGTGTGTTACCCCTATAAGACATCACAAGGATGGTAGGATGAATGGACATACATAGTGGGACAGGGGCACCACCAGCACCATCAAGTTGCTTAAGGAAGACCGCTTCTTACATAAACTATGAACTACATGCCTTGTAATTAGCCATCTTGGCGCACACTGTTTGGTACTCGAGGTTAATGCGGAATACAGTGGAGCTTCCTCCACTACCAACTTTCTGCCAGTGATAATGACTGTAGCGGTTTTCAAGTTCGGTGAAGGGAATAATAGAAAATTAATGAAACAACTCTTGTGAAGAAACTGATTCTGGCAGAACGTTCAGCAAAGACAAGCAGCTCTTCTCATCCACATACCTGGCAGCCTTCTCGCCCACACAACTGGTGATCTCCTCAGTTACACACCTGGCAACCTTCTCGGCCTCAAGTCTGGCAGCTTCCAGCTCACGATTGATGGCCTCAAACTCTGCCTCATTCTTCGTGGCCTTAAATTCAGCCTCATGCATAGCGGCCTCCACCTCACGATTGATGACTTCCGACTCAGCCTCATACCTGGCGGCTTCCAACTCAACACCATGCCTGGCGGCCTCCAACTCAGCCTCACGAATGGTGGCCTCCAACTCAGCATCATGCCTGGCGGCCTCCAACTCAGCATCATGCCTGGCGGCCTCCAACTCAGCCTCACGCATGGTGGCCTTCACCTCACGACTGATGGCTTCCAACTCAGCCTCATACCTAGCGGCCTCCAACTCAGCATCATGCCTGGCGGCCTCCAACTCAGCCTCACGCATGGTGGCCTTCACCTCACGACTGATGGCTTCCAACTCAGCCTCATACCTAGCGGCCTCCAACTCAGCATCATGCCTGGCGGCCTCCAACTCAGACTCATGCATGGTAGCCTCCACCTCACGATTGATGGCTTCCAACTCAGCCTCATACCTGGCGGCCTCCAACTCAGCATCATGCCTGGCGGCCTCCAACTCAGCCTCATGCATGGTGGCCTCCACCTCACGAATGATGGCTTCCAACTCAGCCTCATACCTAGCGGCCTCCAACTCAGCATCATGCCTGGCGGCCTCCAACTCAGCCTCATGCATGGTGGCCTCCACCTCACGATTGATGGCTTCCAACTCAGCTTCATACCTGGCGGCCTCCAACTCAGCTTCACGCATGGTGGCCTCCACCTCAATATTACTGGCTTCCAACTGAGCCTCATGCCTGGCGGCATCAATCTCACGATTGGTGGCATCCAACTGAGACCCACGCCTGACGGCCTCAAGTTCATTCTCACGCATGGAAGTCTCCAGCTCAGCCCCATGCCCAAAGACTTCCAGCTCATCCTCACGAAACGAGGCTTCCAGGTCAGCCTCACGCCAGGCAGCCTCCAGCTCAGCCTCACGCCAGGCAGCCTCCAGCTCAGCCTCGCGCCTGGCGGCCTCCAGCTTAGCATCACGCCAGGCGGCCTCCAGCTCAGCCTCGCGCCTGGCGGCCTCCAGCTCAGCGTCACGCCAGCCGGCCTCCAGCTCAGCCTCACGCCTGGCAGCCTCCAACTCAGCCTTACGCATGGAGGTCTGTAGCTCGGCCTCACTCCTCGCAGTCTCCAGCTCGGCCTCACGCCTGGCAGCCTCCAGCTCGGCTTCACGCCTGGAGCCTCCAATGCTGCCTCACGCCTGGCGGTCTCCAGTTCGACCTCACGCCTGGCCGTCTCTAGATCAGCCTCTCGCCTGGCAGCCTCTAACTCAGCCTTAAGCCTGGAGGTCTCCAGCTCATTCTTACGCCTAGAGGTCTCCAGCTCATTCTTACGCCTGGAGGTCTCCAGCTCATTCTTACGCCTAGAGGTCTCCAGCTCATTCTTACGCCTGGAGGTCTCCAGCTCAGCTTTACACCTGGAGATCTCCAGTTCATTCTTACGACTGGAGGTCTCAACCTCATTCTTACGCCTGGACATATCCAGCTCTGCCTTTTGCCTGAATGTCAAGAGCTCAGGTTCATGCCTGGAGGTCTACAGGCCAACACTCTAGGACCACTAAGGTCTAGTGACCACATGCCTGGAGGTCTACAGACCAACACTCTAGGACCACTAAGGTCTAGTGACCACTTCTCGATCTTACGAGACATTTTCTGACTATTTGAGATAATTCATGTTCGTTTATAACTTCATTTTTATAATAAGATTAAGTGCTCACTGAACTTGATTATTAAATAATGATATTCAGTGAAACAGAGCGAGATAGACTCTCATATCATAGTTAAACAATACTAACTTGCTTGGAATACCGACATATATATACCTGTATATATATATAAAATATATATATTATATATATATATATATATATATATATATATATATATATATATATATATATATATATATATATATATATATATATATATAATATATATATATATGTAGACAGAGAGAGAGAGAGAGAGAGAGAGACAGACAGACAGACAGACAGACAGAGAAAAGAAAGACAGAGTGAACTGCATGTGCTATGGTGAATTTCAGTGTATTATAGTGAAGATGTGTGTATCATAGTGAAGATGTTGTGTACTATAGTGAAGATGTGTGTATTATTGTGAAGGTGTGTGTATTATAGTGAAGGTGTGTGTATTATAGTGAAGGTGTGTGTATTATAGTGAAGATGTGTGTATTATAGTGAAGATGTGTGTATTATAGTGAAGATGTGTGTATTATAGTGAAGGTGTGTGTATTATAGTGAAGATGTGTGTATTATAGTGAAGGTGTGTGTATTATAGTGAAGATGTGTGTACTATAGTGAAGATGTGTGTATTATAGTGAAGGTGTGTGTATTATAGTGAAGGTGTGTGTATTATAGTGAAGATGTGTGTATTATAGTGAAGGTGTGTGTATTATAGTGAAGATTGTGTATTATAGTGAAGATGTGTGTATTATAGTGAAGATGTGTGTATTATAGTGAAGGTGTGTGTATTATAGTGAAGATGTGTGTATTATAGTGAAGGTGTGTGTATTATAGTGAAGATGTGTGTATTATAGTGAAGATGTGTGTATCATAGTGAAGATGTGTGTATTATAGTGAAGATGTGTGTATCATAGTGAAGATGTGTGTATTATAGTGAGGATGTGTGTATTATAGTGAAGATGTGTGTATTATAGTGAAGATGTGTGTATTATAGTGCAGATGTGTGTATTAAAGTGAAGATGTGTGTATTATAGTGAAGATGTGTGTATTATAGTGAAGGTGTGTGTATTATAGTGAAGATGTGTGTACTATAGTGAAGATGTGTGTATCATAGTGAAGATGTATGTATTATAGTGAAGATGTGTGTATTATAGTGAAGATGTGTGTATTATAGCGAAGGTGTGTGTATTATAGTGAAGATATGTGTATTATAGTGAAGGTGTGTGTAAATTTTAGTGAAGATGTGTATATTATAGTGAAGATGTGTGTATTATAGTGAAGATGTGTGTATTATAGTGAAGATGTGTGTATTATAGTGAAGATGTGTGTATTATAGTGAAGGTGTGTGTATTATAGTGAAGGTGTGTGTATTATAGTGAAGATGTGTGTATTATAGTGAAGATGTGTGTATTATAGTGAAGATGTGTGTATTATAGTGAAGATGTGTGTATTATAGTGAAGATATTGTGTATTATAGTGAAGGTGTGTGTATTATAGTGAAGATGTGTGTATATAGTGAAGGTGTGTGTATTATAGTGAAGATGTGTGTATTATAGTGAAGGTGTGTGTATTATAGTGAAGATGTGTGTATTATAGTGAAGATATGTCTATTATAGTGAAGATATGTGTATTATAGTGAAGATGTGTGTATTATAGTGAAGATATGTCTATTATAGTGAAAATATGTGTATTATAGTGAAGATGTGTGTATTATAGTGAAGATGTGGTGTATTATAGTGAAGATGTGTGTATTATAGTGTAGTGTGTGTATTATAGTGAAGGTTTGTGTATTATATGAAGGTGTGTGTATTATAGTGAAGATGTGTGATTATAGTGAAAGGTGTGTGTTTATATGAAGGTGTGTGTATTATAGTGAAGATGTATGTATTATATTGAAGATGTGTGTATTATAGTGAAAATGTGTGTATTATAGTGAAGATGTGTGTATTATAGCGTATTATATAGTGTATTATTACTGGTCCTCATATTGTAACCACTTAGTAAGATTCCTGAAGTCTCGCATATCAAGGAGATCAACAACGTGAACAGCAGCAGGGGATCGATGAAGAGCTTCTTTCGCAAGTCTGATAAGACTTTCCTCAGAAGGAGGACCTTCAACTAGAGCATTAACACGAGAACGAATGGCAGTAAACCATGCTTCAAGACTATGTACATGGCCATTGAATAAAGGTAACACATCAAGGGAATCACGAGTAAAACTGTAGTATCTCAGTGTCTGGGTCGGTCTGTCAGTCGCTAAGGAACTGTGAGGACTGATGACAGCAGCAGCAGTAGCCTGAGAGGTCTGAGTGTCGACATTCACTAAAGTATCACTTGACGGTATGTGAGACATAATGGCAAAGAAGTTGCACAAGAACAAATAAGGCAAAAATAATGAACAATAAAAATGATACAAAATGCTAAAATTAAAATAAAAGAGATGCAACTAATTCTGCAGAAGTAATAAAAAAATGTTTAAGATACACTGCAAGAGGAAGGACAACTCAATGTAAAGGACTGCTGGACAAGATAAAAAAAATACATTGAAACTTACAAGTAAAAATATATTACTGGAGACTGAATTAAATGCAAAATGAGCTGTCTGTACTCTTGCTAATAAAGAAATTAACTAATAAAATTGTAAATTAATGTAAAAAGTATAAAATAAAATCACTAAATTGTATGCAACGAGAGATAACTGGGAAATTTAAATATTTTCTAAGAATGCATAAAAATAACAATAAAAGAAAATAATTCACTGCAGAACAAGTGCAACAAAATAAGGCGCAGAAATAATCACTGCAGCAATAAAGTTACACTGGAAAAATGTAGGTTAAATAATAAAATAAAAATATAAAGAAAAACTGATTGAACACTTTAACTCTTAATTGTAAATTAGGCAAAACAATTTACTCAGAGTAAAGAAAACACTTTACGTTAAAAAAAAGAATTTGAAATTACACTAAGAGTGAATTTGCTCAAAGAAATATGAAAAATATGAATAAAAATAAAACGAAACCAAAACTGGAAGTGTAACACTTACAAGTGGCTGGGCACACAACACTTACAAGTGGCGTGGGCACACAACACTTACAAGTGGCGGGGCACACAACACTTACAAATGGCGGGGAACACAACACTTACAAGTGGCGGGGCACACAACACTTACAAGTGGCGGGGCACACAACACTTACAAGTGGCGGGGCACACAACACTTACAAGTGGCGGGGCACACAACACTTACAAGTGGCGGGGCACACAACACTTACAAGTGGCGGGGCACACAACACTTACAAGTGGCGGGGCACACACAACATATTCACTTATTCATTTTTTTTTAGTATATTCTTACAACAAAATCTTGCTGTGACTGATACGACAAAAATTGCTGGCAAAAATAATGGTACACAAGTCTGCGAAAAGATCAGAGAATGAGACACTGCTGGTGTACGAAAAAATGATACACAGAAATAAATGGATAATTTGGTAGACGACAAATACTGGAGAATACAATGCTGAAAGAATACAAAAAAAATTAATGAATTACTTCACACGGAGTGACTGATTGGTAAACTACAGAATAATACTTACTACAGACAGAGAGTAGCATAAAAAAAACACAGATAAAAATTATGAGATGAGCGATAACACTGAAAAATATTGCAAAAATAATGAGTCAAAGAAACACTGAGTCTACACTGAAAACACAAAGCTTAGAGTACACAAGAAATTCACTGTAAATGTCTCACACACGCAAATGTCTTGAAATAAATGCACGGAGTAGAAATGACTACTAGAATAATTGTCACTGACAGTCTGGACGCTAAAGTATAAGAACTAAGATATGAAGGAGGTGATCACTGTAGACCGGTGAATACAGCGCAGTCCTACAACTCACTACAAAATTGTCAGTCGGAAGGGATACACCACCCACTCTTCACCACCCACTCTTACAATACCTACCCTCACACCACCCACTCTCACACCATCCACTTTCACCACTCACTCTCACACCACCAATTCTCATGCCTCTCACTCTCCAACCACTCAATCTCACACCACCCACTTTCACATCACCCACCACCCACTCTAGCACCACCCACTCTCTCTACATCCACTCTCGCACCGCCCAGTCTCTCACCACCCACTCTCTCATAACCCACTCACGCATTCCCACACTGTCAGACCTCCCACTCTCACATGACCCACTCACATATCTCACACCCTCCCACCTCCAAGTTTCACGCCATCCACTCTTTCACCACCCACTCTCACCTACCCACTCTCACTCAACATCTCTTTCACAACCCAATCTTACACCACCCACTCTCCCACCACTCACTCTCAAACTACCCACTCTCAACCACCCACTCTCGCACCACTCTCTCTCACACCACCCACTCTCACACCACCCACTCTCACAACACCCACTCTCACACCACCCACTCTCTCACCACCCACTCTCACACCACCCACTCTCAAAACACCCACTCTCACACTACCCACTCTCGCACCACCCACTCTCTCACAACCCTCTCACGCTCCCTTACTGTCAGACCTCCCATTCTCACATGACCCAATCACATACCACCCACTCTCCCATCTCCCACTCTCACATCACCCACTTTTTCACCACCCACTCTCACCTACCCACTCTCACTCAACCCTCTCTTTCACAACCCATTCTTACACCACCCACTCTCCCACCACTCACTCTCACTACACCCACTCTCACACCACCCACTCTCACACCACCCCACTCTCACACCACCCACTCTCACCACGCACTCACACACCACCCACTCTCACACCACCCACTCTCACATCACCCACTCTCACACAACCCACTCTTACACCACCCACTCTCACACCACCCATTCTCACACCACCCACTCTCAAAACACATACTCTCACACCACCCACTCTGAGACCACGCACTCACACACCACCCACTCTCACACCACCCACTCTCTCACCACCCACTCTCAAAACACCCACTCTCACACCACCCACTCTCGCACCACCCACTGTCATGCCATCGAGTTTTCCAATGGGTAACGGAAAAGAATATGATGTTCAATGAGGACAAATTCCAACTACTCCGTTATGTAAAAGTGGACGAGATAATAACTCTGATCGTACAATAGAGCTCAAAAATAATGTGAGGGACATATGAGTGGCAATGTATGAGGATCTCACTTTCAAGGATCACAACAGTGTCAAGATCACAAGTGCAAAGAAACTGATAGGATGGATAATGAGAACATTCAAAACAAGAGATACCAAGCCACTGATGATCCTTTTCAAATCTCTTGTTCTCTCTAGGCTGGAATACTGCTATACATTAACATCTCCATTCAAAGCAGGTAAAATTGGTGATCAAGAGAATGTACAGAGATCCTTTACTGAACGTATAAGTTCCATGTACTGGGAACGTTTGGAAGCACTTGACTTGTACTCTCTGGAATGCAGGCGAGAGAGGTATGTCATAATCTACACTTAGGAAATCCTAGAAGGAATGTTTCTGAACCTGCACACAGAAATCACTCACTACGAAAGTAAAAGACTGGGCAGGCGATGCAAAATACTCCCAATGAAAAGTAGGGTCTCCATTGGTACACTAAGAGAAAGCACCATAAGTGTCGAGGGCCCAAGACTGTTCAACAGCCTCCCACCAAGCATAGGGGGAATTAATAATAGGCCCCTGGCTGCCTTCAAGAGGGAGCTGGACATATACTTGAAGTCGGTGCCGGATCAACCGGGCTGTGGTTGACACATTGGACTATGTGTGGCCACCAATAACTAAGAAGTTGAACAGGTTCTGATTCAACGGGAGACCTGGTCGTGGACCGGGCTGCGGGGGTGCTGATCCCCAGAATACCCTCCAGGTAGACTCCACCGACTCTCAACCCATCCACTCTCGCACTAGCCACTCTCATACCACCCATTATCGCACCACCCACTCTCATACTCCCCATTCTCGCACCACCCACTCTCATACCACACACTCTCGCACCACCCGCTCTCGCCCCACCCATTCTCGCACTACCCATTCTTATACCACCCATCCTCGCACCACCAACTCTCATACCACCCACTCCCGCACCACCCACTCTCATACCACCCACTCTCGCACCACCCACTCTCATACAAGGTACAGCAGACACGGAGAGACGGAGGAGGTAAGGTAGACCAGGGAGAGACAGGGAGGAGGTAAGGTAGACCACGGAGAGACAGGGAGGAGGTAAGGTAGACCACGGAGAGACAGGGAGGAAGTAAGGTAGACCACGGAGAGACAGGCAGTAAGTAAGGAAGACCAGGGAGAGACAGGGAGCATGGTAAGGTAGACCAGGGAGAAACAGGAAGGATGGTAAGGTAGACCAGGGAGAAACAGGGAGGATGGTAAGGGAGACCAGGGAGAAACATGGAGGATGGTAAGGTAGACCAGGGAGAAACAGGGAGGATGGTAAGGGAGACCAGGGAGAAACAGGGAGGATGGTAAGGTAGACCAGGGAGAAACAGGAAGGATAGTAAGGTAGACCAGGGAGAAACAGGGAGGATGGTAAGGTAGAGCAGGGAGAAACAGGGAGGATGGTAAGGTAGACCAGGGAGAAACAGGGAGGATGGTAAGGTAGACCATTGAGAAACAGGGAGGAATGGTAAGGTAGACCAGGGAGAAACAGGGAGGATGGTAAGGTAGACCAGGGAGAAACAGGGAGGATGGCAAGGTAGACCAGGGAGAAACAGGGAGGATGGTAAGGTAGACCAGGGAGAAACAGGGAGGATGGTAAGGTAGACCAGGGAGAAACAGGAAGGATGGTAAGGGAGACCATGGAGAAACATGGAGGATGGTAAGGTAGACCAGGGAGAAACAGGGAGGATGGTAAGGTAGACCAGGGAGAAACAGGGAGGATGGTAAGGTAGACCAGGGAGAAACAGGGAGGATGGTAAGGTAGACCAGGGAGAAACAGGGAGGATGGTAAGGTAGACCAGGGAGAAACAGGGAGAATGGCAAGGGTAGACCAGAGAGAAACAGGGAGGATGGTAAGGTAGACCAGGGAGAAACAGGGAGGATGGTAAGGTAGACCAGGGAGAAACAGGAAGGATGGTAAGGGAGACCATGGAGAAACATGGAGGATGGTAAGGTAGACCAGGGAGAAACAGGGAGGATGGTAAAGTAGACCAGGGAGAAACAGGGAGGATGGTAAGGTAGACCAGGGAGAAACAGGGAGGATGGTAAGGTAGACCATTGAGAAACAGGGAGGATGGTAAAGTAGACCAGGGAGAAACAGGGAGGATGGTAAGGTAGACCAGGGAGAAACAAGGAGGATGGTAAGGTAGACCAGGGAGAAACAGGGAGGATGGTAAGGTAGACCAGGGAGAAACAGGGAGGATGGTAAGGTAGACCAGGGAGAAACAGGGAGGATGGTAAGGTAGACCAGGGAGAAACAGGGAGGATGGTAAGGTAGACCTGGGAGAAACAGGGAGGATGGTAAGGTAGACCAGGGAGAAACAGGGAGGATGGTAAGGTAGACCAGGGAGAAACAGGGAGGATGGTAAGGTAGACCAGGGAGAAACAGGGAGGATGGTAAGGTAGACCAGGAGAAACAGGGAGGATGGTAAGGTAGACCAGGGAGAAACATGGAGGATGGTAAGGTAGACCAGGGAGAAACAGGGAGGATGGTAAGGTAGACCAGGGAGAAACAGGGAGGATGGTAAGGTAGACCAGGGAGAAACAGGAGGATGGTAAGGTAGACCAGGGAGAAACAGGGAGGATGGTAAGGTATACCAGGGAGAAACAGGGAGGATGGTAAGGTAGACCAGGAGAAACAGGGAGGATGGTAAGGTAGACCAGGGAGAAACAGGGAGGATGGTAAGGTAGACCAGGGAGAAACAGGGAGGATGGAAAGGTAGACCAGGAAAAAACAGGAGGATGGTAAGGTAGACCAGGGAGAAACAGGAGGATGGCAAGGTAGACCAGGGAGAAACAGGGAGGATGGTAAGGTAGACCAGGGAGAAACAGGGAGGATGGTAAGGTAGACCAGGGAGAAACAGGAGGATGGTAAGGGGAGACCAGGAGAAACAGGAGGATGGTAAGGTAGACCAGGGAGAAACAGGGAGGATGGTAAGGTAGACCAGGGAGAAACAGGGAGGATGGTAAGGTAGACCAGGGAGAAACAGGGAGGATGGTAAGGTAGACCAGGGAGAAACAGGAGGATGGAAGGTAGACCAGGGAGAAACAGGGGGGATGGTAAGGGTAGACCAGGGAGAAACAGGGAGGATGGTAAGGTAGACCAGGGAGAAACAGGAGGATGGTAAGGTAGACCAGGGAGAAACAGGGAGGATGGTAAGGTAGACCAGGAGAAACATGGAGGATGGTAAGGTAGACCAGGGAGAAACAGGGAGGATGGTAAGGTAGACCAGGGAGAAACAGGGAGGATGGTAAGGTAGACCAGGGAGAAACAGGGAGGATGGTAAGGTAGACCAGGGAGAAACAGGGAGGATGGTAAGGTAGACCAGGGAGAACAGGAGGATGGTAAGGTAGACCAGGGAGAAACAGGGAGGATGGTAAGGTAGACCAGGGAGAAACAGGAGGATGGTAAGGTAGACCAGGGAGAAACATGGAGGATGGTAAGGTAGACCAGGGAGAAACAGGGAGGATGGTAAGGTAGACCAGGGAGAAACAGGGAGGATGGTAAGGTAGACCAGGGAGAAACAGGGAGGATGGTAAGGTAGACCAGGAGAAACAGGGAGGATGGTAAGGTAGACCAGGGAGAAACAGGGAGGATGGTAAGGTAGACCAGGGAGAAACAGGAGGATGGTAAGGTAGACCAGGGAGAAACAGGGAGGATGGTAAGGTAGACAGGAGAAACAGGGAGGATGGTAAGGTAGACCAGGGAGAAACATGGAGGATGGTAAGGTAGACCAGGGAGAAACATGGAGGATGGTAAGGTAGACCAGGGAGAAACAGGGAGGATGGTAAGGTAGACCAGGGAGAAACAGGAGGATGGTAAGGTAGACCAGGGAGAAACAGGGAGGATGGTAAGGTAGACCAGGGAGAAACAGGAAGGATGGTAAGGAGACCATGGAGAAACATGGAGGATGGTAAGGTAGACCAGGGAGAAACAGGAGGATGGTAAGGTAGACCAGGGAGAAACAGGGAGGATGGTAAGGTAGACCAGGGAGAAACAGGAAGGATGGTAAGGGAGACCATGGAGAAACATGGAGGATGGTAAGGTAGACCAGGGAGAAACAGGGAGGATGGTAAGGTAGACCAGGGAGAAACAGGAAGGATGGTAAGGGAGACCATGGAGAAACATGGGAGGATGGTAAGGTAGACCAGGGAGAAACAGGGAGGATGGTAAGGTAGACCAGGGAGAAACAGGGAGGATGGTAAGGTAGACCAGGGAGAAACAGGGAGGATGGTAAGGTAGACCAAGGAGAAACAGGGAGGATGGTATGGGAGACCATGGAGAAACATGGAGGATGGTAAGGTAGACCAGGGAGAAACAGGGAGGATGGTAAGGTAGACCAGGGAGAAACAGGAGGATGGTAAGGTAGACCAGGGAGAAACAGGGAGGATGGTAAGGAAGACCAGGGAGAAACAGGAGGATGGTAAGGTAGACCAGGGAGAAACAGGGGGGATGGTAAGGTAGACCAGGGAGAAACAGGGAGGATGGTAAGGTAGACCAGGGAGAAACAGGAAAGGATGGTAAGGAGACATGGAGAAAACATGGAGGATGGTAAGGTAACCCGGGAAGGAGATGGTAAGGTAGACCAGGGAGAAACAGGGAGGATGGTAAGGTAGACCAGGGAGAAACAGGGAGGATGGTAAGGTAGACCAGGGAGAAACAGGAGGATGGTAAGGAGACCATGGAGGAAACATGGAGGATGGTAATGTAGACCAGGGAGAAACAGGGAGGATGGTAAGGGAGACCAGGAGAAACAGGGAGGATGGTAAGGTAGACCAGGGAGAAACAGGGAGGACGGTAAGGTAGACCAGGGAGAAACAGGAGGATGGTAAGGTAGACCATGGAGAAACATGGAGGATGGTAAGGTAGACCAGGGAGAAACAGGGAGGATGGTAAGGTAGACCAGGAGAAACATGGAGGATGGTAAGGTAGACCTGGGAGAAACAGGGAGGATGGTAAGGTAGACCATGGAGAAACATGGAGGATGGTAAGGTAGACCAGGGAGAAACAGGGAGGATGGTAAGGTAGACCAGGGAGAAACAGGGAGGATGGTAAGGTAGACCAGGGAGAAACAGGGAGGATGGTAAGGTAGACCAGGGAGAAACAGGAGGATGGTAAGGTAGACCAGGAGAAACAGGAGGATGGTAAGGTAGACCAGGGAGAAACAGGGAGGATGGTAAGGTAGACCAGGGAGAAACAGGGAGGATGGTAAAGGGAGACCAGGGAGAAACAGGGAGGATGGTAAGGTAGACCAGGGAGAAACAGGAAGGATGGTAAGGAGACCATGGAGAAACAGGAGGATGGTAAGGTAGACCAGGGAGAAACAGGGAGGATGGTAAGGTAGACCAGGGAGAAACAGGGAGGATGGTAAGGTGACCGGGAGAAACAGGGAGGATGGTAAGGGAGACCATGGAGAAACATGGAGGATGGTAAGGTAGACCAGGGAGAAACAGGGAGGATGGTAAGGTAGACCAGGGAGAAACAGGGAGGATGGTAAGGTAGACCAGGGAGAAACAGGGAGGATGGTAAGGTAGACCATGGAGAAACAGGGAGGATGGTAAGGTAGACCAGGGAGAAACATGGAGGATGGTAAGGTAGACCATGAGAAACAGGGAGGATGGTAAGGTAGACCAGGGAGAAACAGGGAGGATGGTAAGGTAGACCAGGGAGAAACAGGAAAGGGTGGCAAGGTAGACCAGGGAGAAACAGGGAGGATGGTAAGGTAGACCAGGGAGAAACAGGGAGGATGGTAAGGTAGACCAGGGAGAAACAGGAGGATGGTAAGGTAGACCATGGAGAAACAGGGGGGATGGTAAGGTAGACCAGGGAGAAACAGGAGGATGGTAAGGTAGACCAGGAGAAACATGGAGGATGGTAAGGTAGACCAGGGAGAAACAGGGAGGATGGTAAGGTAGACCAGGGAGAAACAGGGAGGATGGTAAGGTAGACCAGGGAGAAACAGGGAGAATGGTAAGGGTAGACCAGGAGAAACAGGGAGGATGGTAAGGTAGACCAGGGAGAAACAGGGAGGATGGTAAGGTAGACCAGGGAGAAACAGGGAAGGATGGTAAGGAGACCAGGAACGAGATGTAAGTAACCAGGAACAGGGGATGGTAAAGTAGACCAGGGAGAAACAGGGAGGATGGTAAGGTAGACCAGGAGAAACAGGAGGATGGTAAGGTAGACCATTGAGAAACAGGGAGGATGGTAAAGTAGACCAGGGAGAAACAGGAGTGGTAAGGTAGACCAGGGAGAACAAGGAGGATGGTAAGGTAGACCAGGGAGAAACAGGGAGGATGGTAAGGTAGACCAGGGAGAAACAGGAGGATGGTAAGGTAGACCATGGAAAACAGGAGGATGGTAAGGTAGACCAGGGAGAAACAGGAGGAGGTAAGGTAGACCAGGGAGAAACAGGGAGGATGGAAGGTAGACCAGGGAGAAACAGGGAGGATGGTAAGGTAGACCAGGGAGAAACATGGAGGATGGTAAGGTAGACCAGGGAGAAACAGGGAGGATGGTAAGGTAGACCAGGGAGAAACAGGAGGATGGAAGGTAGACCAGGGAGAAACAGGGAGGATGGTAAGGTAGACCAGGGAGAAACAGGGAGGATGGTAAGGTAGACCAGGGAGAAACATGGAGGATGGTAAGGTAGACCAGGGAGAAACAGGGAGGATGGTAAGGTAGACCAGGGAGAAACATAGAGGATGGTAAGGTAGACCAGGAGAAACAGGAGGATGGTAAGGTAGACCAGGGAGAAACAGGGAGGATGGTAAGGTAGACCAGGGAGAAACAGGGAGGATGGTAAGGTAGACCAGGGAGAAACAGGGAGGATGGTAAGGTAGACCAGGGAGAAACAGGGAGGATGGTAAAAGGTAGACCAGGGAGAAACAGGGAGGATGGTAAGGTAGACCAGGGAGAAACAGGGAGGATGGTAAGGTAGACCAGGGAGAAACAGGGAGGATGGAAAGGTAGACCAGGGAGAAACAGGGAGGATGGTAAGGTAGACCAGGGAGAAACAGGAGGATGGTAGGTAGACCAGGGAGAAACAGGGAGGATGGTAAAGGGAACCAGGAGAAACAGGAGGATGGTAAGGTAGACCAGGAAAACAGGGAGGATGGTAAGGTTAGACCAGGGAGAAACAGGGAGGATAGTAAGGTAGAAGGGAGAAACAGGAGATGTAAGGTAACCAGGGATAAACAGGAGGATGGAAGGTAATCAAGAAACAATTGTAGTTACCAGGGTGAAACATGGAGGATGGCAAGGTAGACCAGGAGAACAGGGTAGGATGGTAAGGTAGACAGGGAGAAAAGGGAGGATGGTAAGGTAGAACCGGGAAAAATAGGAGTGGTAGGTTAGTCCCAGGGAGAACAAGATGTAAGTAGACAAACAGGGAGATGTAAGGTAGACAGGATGAAAAGGAGGATGGTAGTCCAGGAGAAACAGAGATCTAAGTTTACCAGGGAGAAACAGGAGATTAGGTAATCAGGGAAAACAGAGGATGGTGTAGCCAGGAGAACATGAGTGGTAACTAACCATAGAAACAGGTATGATTTGTAATGTACACAAAAACCAAAGGATGGTAATACCAGACAAACAAGAGGTAAAGGTAGACCATGGAGAAAACAGAGATGGTAAGGTAGCCAAATGAAAAAACAGAATGTAGTAGACCAGGAGACCAGGCCTGATGGGAAGTAGCTCAGGGAGAACAGGGAGATCGTACGTAACAAGAACGGGAGATGGAAGATAGACCCAGGAGAAACAGAGATGGTATTAAGACCAGGTAGTATACCAGGGAGGATTAAGGTAGACAGGCTAGAACAGGTAGTGATGTAAAGTAGCAGGGAGAAACAGGAGGGTCCGTAAGCTATGACCGGAGAAACATGGAGATGGTAAGGTAGACCAAAAACAGGGAGGATGAAGTAGACCAGGGAAAACAGGGAGGATTAAGGTAGACCAGAGAAACAGGGAGATGGTCAATACCATGGAGAAACAAAGATTAAGGAGACCATGAAACATGAGGATGTAAGGTACCAGGGAGAAACAGAGATGGCATAGGTAGACAGGAAACAGGAGGATGGTATACACCAGGGAGCCAGGAAGGTAAGGGAGACCATGAAAACATGGAGAGGTACAGTACCTGGCAGCAAAAGGTGAGATGGAACGGTGACCAGAGGAATCAGGAAGGAGGTTAAGGTGAGACCATTGAAAACATGGTGATGGAGGTGACCATGAAACAGGCAGGGCTTAAGTGACACTGAACCTGCTGGAGGGACTCAGTACGACGGCAGGATTAAGGGGACCAAGAGAAACGGGAGGATGGTACGGGAGACCATGGAGAAACATGGAGGATGGTAAGGTAGACCAGGGAGAAACAGGAGGATGGTAAGGTAGACCAGGGAGAAACAGGGAGGATGGTAAGGTAGACCAGGGAGAAACAGGGAGGATGGTAAGGAAGACAGGAGAAACAGGGAGGATGTAAGGTAGACCAGGGAGAAACAGGGAGGATGGTAAGGTAGACCAGGGAGAAACAGGGAGATGGTAGGTAGACCAGGGAGAAACAGGAAGGATGGTAAGGGAGACCATGGAGAAACATGGAGCATGGTAAGGTAGACCAGGGAGAAACAGGGAGGATGGTAAGGTAGACCAGGGAGAAACAGGAGGATGGTAAGGTAGACCAGGGAGGAAACAGGGAGGATGGTAAGGTAGACCAGGGAGAAACAGGAAGGATGGTAAGGGAGACCATGGAGAAACATGGAGGATTGTAGGTAGACCAGGGAGAAACAGGGAGGATGGTAAGGTAGACCAGGGAGAAACAGGAGGATGGTAAGGTAGACCAGGGAGAAACAGGGAGGATGGTAAGGTAGACCAGGGAGAAACAGGAAGGATGGTAAGGGAGACCATGGAGAAACATGGAGGATGGTAAGGTAGACCAGGGAGAAACAGGGAGGATGGTAAGGTAGACCAGGGAGAAACAGGGAGGATGGTAAGGTAGACCTGGGAGAAACAGGGAGGATGGTAAGGGAGACCATGGAGAAACATGGAGGATGGTAAGGTAGACCAGGGAGAAACAGGGAGGATGGTAAGGTAGACCAGGGAGAAACAGGGAGGATGGTAAGGTAGACCAGGGAGAAACAGGGAGGATGGTAAGGTAGACCAGGGAGAAACAGGGAGGATGGTAAGGTAGACCAGGGAGAAACATGGAGGATGGTAAGGTAGACCAGGGAGAAACAGGAGGATGGTAAGGTAGACCAGGGAGAAACATGGAGGATGGTAAGGTAGACCAGGGAGAAACAGGGAGGATGGTAAGGTAGACCAGGGAGAAACATGGAGGATGGTAAGGTAGACCAGGGAGAAACAGGAAGGATGGTAAGGTAGACCAGGGAGAAACAGGGAGGATGGTAAGGTAGACCAGGGAGAAACAGGGAGGATGGTAAGGTAGACCAGGGAGAACATGGAGGATGGTAAGGTAGACCAGGAGAAACAGGGAGGATGGTAAGGTAGACCAGGGAGAAACATGGAGGTGGTAAGGTAGACCAGGGAGAAACAGGGAGGATGGTAAGGTAGACCAGGGAGAAACAGGGAGGATGGTAAGTAGACCAGGGAGAAACATGGAGGATGGTAAGGTAGACCAGGAGAAACAGGGAGGATGGTAAGGTAGACCAGGGAGAAACATGGAGGATGGTAGCGTAGACCAGGGAGAAACAGGGAGGATGGTAAGGTAGACCAGGGAGAAACAGGGAGGATGGTAAAGTAGACCAGGGAGAAACAGGGAGGATGGTAAGGTAGACCAGGGAGAAACAGAGAGGATGGTAAGGTAGACCAGGGAGAAACAGGGAGGATGGTAAAGTAGACCAGGGAGAAACAGGGAGGATGGTAAGGTAGACCAGGGAGAAACAGGGAGGATGGTAAGGTAGACCAGGGAGAAACAGGGAGGATGGTAAGGTAGACCAGTGAGAAACAGGGAGGATGGTAAGTAGACCAGGGAGAAACAGGGAGGATGGTAAGGTAGACCAGGGGAGAAACAGGAGGATGGTAAGGTAGACCAGGGAGAAACAGGGAGGATGGTAAGGTAGACCAGGGAGAAACAGGGAGGATGGTAAAGTAGACCAGGGAGAAACAGGGAGGATGGTAAAGTAGACCAGGGAGAAACAGGGAGGATGGTAAGGTAGACCAGGGAGAAACAGGGAGGATGGTAAAGTAGACCAGGGAGAAACAGGGAGGATGGTAAAGTAGACCAGGGAGAAACAGGGAGGATGGTAAAGTAGACCAGGGAAGAAACAGGGAGGATGGTAAGGTAGACCAGGGAGAAACAGGGAGGATGGTAAAGTAGACCAGGGAGAAACAGGGAGGATGGTAAGGTAGACCAGGGAAAAACAGGGAGCAAGGAAGCTGTTGTGATAGAATGCTTGTTGTTTAAGATAATAATAATAATAATATTAATAATAATTAATATAATAAAAAGAATAATAATAAAAATAATAATAAGATCTTTAGTTCTATAAGTACATGTACAAGGTGTACAGACCACAGCTAACATCAGTGGTATACTACTATACAGAAAGACCCTGGTTATGCTGAGAATTTCGTGAAAAATTAGGCCAGTTTTGTCCCAGGATGCGACCCACACCAGTCCACTAACACCCAGGTACCCATTTTACTGATTGGTGAAAATGGTCAGCAGGTGTCTTATGGAAACACATCCTAATGTTTTCCAGCCGTACCGTGGATTCGATCTCCGAACCAGAGTGTGTTCTGAGTGTGCTAGCTGACACTCCCTTTTAGACAGTTTTATATTTTTGTCTATCAAATATTTTCCAAAATGATATCAGACAAACAATAAATGACATATAAACATAATGTAGGTGCCCAAATGAATAAATACAGCTATATTCTACCACCAGGCCCTGTGGCGAAAGCTCTCGCTGAGGGTTATCACTACTGCTGAGTGATAACCCTCAGCAGCTTCAAGGTCTCCCTTAAGGCTGCCAGGTAGTGATGATGCTCAGGAGGTTCAAGGTGTCAGTTAAGGCTGCCAGGTAGTGATGACGCTCAGCAGCTTCAAGGTGTCCCTTAACCCCTTGAACCTGCTGTAGGTCATCACTACCTGGCAGCCTTAGTGACACCTTGAACCTGCAGAGCATCATCACTATCTGGCAGCCTTAAGGGAGACCTTGAAGCTGCTGAGAGTCATCATTACCTGGCAGCCTTAGGTGACACCTTGAATCTGCTGAGCGTCATCACTACCTGGCAGCCTTAAGTGACACCTTGAACCTGTTGAGGGTCATCACTACCTGGCAGCCTTAAGTGGCACCTTGAACCTGTTGAGGGTCATCACTACCTGGCAGCCTTAAGTGACACCTTGAACCTGTTGAGGATCATCACTACCTGGCAGCCTTAAGTGGCACCTTGAACCTGCTGAGCGTCATCGCTACCTGGCAGCCTTAAGTGACACCTTGAACCTGCTGAGCGTCATCATTACCTGGCAGCCTTAAGTGACACCTTGAACCTGCTGAGCGTCATCACTACCTGGCAGCCTTAAGTGGCACCTTGAACCTGCTAAGCATCATCATTACCTAGTAATCTTAAGTGACACCTTGAACCTGCTAAGCATCATCACTACCTAGTAACCTTAAGGGACACCTTGATCCTGTTAAGGGTTATCACTACCCGTTGTAAAAGCTTCCTCACAGTCTGTTACTATACTCTTGAGACGAGTGCACCCTGCACCACTCAAACACCACTCACACGCCATCTATGCTGTACCTCGGACTTTCTGGCATATGCTGGGTATTTATAGTTTTTTTATTTGTTTCAGGGCAGGCGAGATAACCTTCACCCAGTCCTCTTCCCAGCAGTGAGGAGTTAAGTATCACTTACACTGTGTTGGTGAAGAGTGAAACATTACATACAGTTAACAAGAGCAAGCATCTCAGTGTTATAACCGATTTCTGGCATATGGTCAGTGGGTATTATAGGTGGAGTGATTATTGTGTCAGTGAAGATGACGATGATGCAACTTCAACCTCTTACCTCGAAATGAATGTGGTAAGTCGACTTACAACTGTACTAAGATATCATTAATACATTGTTATACAATGGAGGAAACACTAAGGGTGTAACATTAACAAAGATTTAATGGCTACCGGTTAGTCAAAGGGAAGATAAGTAGGTCCTGGGTAGTGTTATGTGGGACAAATAATTTACAGGTTGCTCGA
Source organism: Cherax quadricarinatus (assembly GCF_026875155.1). Taxonomy (NCBI): domain Eukaryota; kingdom Metazoa; phylum Arthropoda; class Malacostraca; order Decapoda; family Parastacidae; genus Cherax; species Cherax quadricarinatus. The sequence goes on along the minus strand of NC_069425.1, from coordinate 7,589,641 downwards.
TTGTTTGTAACATTTTATGCCCTTACTGGTAAGTCACTATTGATGGGTAACCAATCATTTAAGTTGCCTTTATTTCATAATTTAAGGTTCTTTTTTTGAGGTAAACAGCTAAGGATGAGTAACATTGGGAACAAATAATTTAAGGCTTACCCTGGTAGTCACTATGATGGGAACAAATAATTTAAGGCTTGCCCTGGTAGTTGTTATGTTGGGAACAAATAATTTAAGGCTTGCCCTGGTAGTTGTTATGTTGGGAACAAATAATTTAAGGCTTGCCCTGGTAGTCCTATGATGGCTACAAATAATTTTCACTAAAAATCTGAAAATGATCCTGGACCATTACAAAATCACTTGATATATATGCAAGGACTCCAGTTATTTAGACGAGAAGTTTCTGAAGAAACAGCGTCGTGTCTAAGATTTATGTTAGGTGATGATGTGTTAATATAGAGTGACTCTTTAAATTACTTCTGTGAAGCTGCAAAAAGCGAGAGAAAATTTTCAAAAGTTTCGACTTAGGGAATAATTGTATTCAGTCTATCCAGAGTGAAAACAGAATGAACTAACAAATTAAATTTGAAACTCGAGAAACTCTTGATAACTTGGGGAAAAGAGAAGAAATAAATGAGCTTGTAGCTTGCTTCTTGATGTCACCTAGAGCCATTTAATTTATTAATTCTATATTTTCTCAACATTTATTTAATATTTTTTTTCAGTCTGCGACTTTAGTGTGATTTGCTACAGCTGTATTGTGACTACAGATTTGTTATTATGTTCTTAGAAGAACGGCACAATGCTGATGCAGATCAGTATGAACAGATAAGCATAAGTCTAACTGACTAAGACTAATGCACACTTATTTCCAATTTGAGCACAGGAACTTCTCTGGGAAAAAAATTGAACACACTATAATACATCAGTAAACAGTGTTATTCCTTTAGCAGCATCTTAGAATTACCGCCATGTATTACGAACATAAGTGTATAATGACTAACACATAGTGTAATAATGCAATAAATAGTAGAGCAGGCAGAAGACAGCAGAGTTTACTTGACTTGTATTTCCTTCACCAAAGAAGCAAGCTGCTATTTACAAGATGTTATTTACAATATACCATGTACATGTGCATGTAGTAAATAAAGATATTATTATTATTATTATTATTATTATTATTATTAGTATTATTATTATTATTATTATTATTATTATTATTATTATTATTGAAATGTACAATAATGTAAGAGTAAGTGTACAACACAGTGGTCATAAGACGCACAAAGCAAGAGCCAGACACAGCACCGTGAGCGACCAGCACCCCAGACAAGTCTGGTAAAACTAGTGTTACAAGTGAACCACATCGATTCACAGCTCTGGTGGGCTTGTCTGTGACTCGCCAATGAACCGAGTTGCTGATATAACGGAGCCCTTATTAGAATTTTAAATCCTTAGCACCTGGTTAGCTGGTCAGGAGGCAGCCTATATGGGTGAGCGACATATGTTGAACAAAATGTAACATACTTATAGCATGAGATACCGTGGTAACCGTAACTCTATTTCTAGCACTCCCAGCAGATACACTTAGGTCCGTGTCTGATCCCTGGTACGGGTGGAAGCATTAAGAAGTGTTTACTTAAGACACCTGCAGTCCTTCTTCACCTAGCATCAAACCTGAGTGTTAGCCGATTTGTATGGATCGAGTCGTGGGAACAAAATTTACCTAATTTTCCCAGAAAAGTTTTCATAACAAAGAGTTTCGTATATAGTATGTCACTGATGTCAGCTATGGTCTGTATACCTTGTACATGTACTTGTAGAAATAAAGATTACTATTATTATTATTATTATTATTATTATTATTATTATTATTATTATTATTATTATTATTATTATTATTATTATTATTATTATTATTATTATTATTATTATTATTATTATTTTTTATTATAACATCTGGGACTAACTTTGAAAGTAATTCACTACGTGTATGTGTTTCAACACCCTCACACATACACACAAAAACACACACACACACACACACACGATCTCATCAACAGCAGCCAACATGGTTTCAGGGACGGGAAATTCTGTGTCACAAACCTACTGGAGCTCTATGACATGGTGACAGCAGTAAGACAAGAGAGAGAGGGTTGGGTGGATTGCATTTTCTTGGACTGCAAGAAGGCGTTTGACACAGTTCCACACAAGAGATTAGTGCAAAAACTGGAGGACCAAGCAGGGATAACAGGGAAGTCACTACAATGAATCAGGGAATACTTGTCAGGAAGACAGCAGCGAGTCATGATACGTGGCGAGGTGTCAGAGTGGGCGCCTGTGACCAGCGGGGTCCCACATGGGTCAGTCCTAGGACCAGTGCTGTTTCTGGTATTTGTGAACATAACGGAAGGAATAGACTCCGAAGTGTCCCTGTTTGCAGATGACGTGAAGTTGATGAGAAGAATTCATTCGATCGAAGACCAAGCAGAACTACAAAGTAATCTGGACAGCCTGCAGACCTGGTCCAGCAATTGGCTCCTAGAGTTCAACTCCACCAAGTGCAAGGTCATGAAGATTGGCAAATGGCAAAGAAGACCGCAGACGGAGTACAGTCTAGGGGGCCAGAGACTACAAGCTTCACTCAATGAAAAAGATCCTGGGGTGAGTATAACACCAGGCACATCTCCTGAAGCGCACATCAACCAAATAACTTCTGCAGCATATGGGCGCCTAGCAAACCTCAGAACAGCATTCCGACATCTTAATAAGGAATCGTTCAGGACCCTGTACACCGTGTATGTTAGACCCATATTGGAGTATGTGGCACCAAGCATGTAAAGAAACTAGAGAAAGTGCAAAGGTTTGCAACAAGACTAGTCCCAGAGCTAAGGGGTATGTTCTACGAGGAGAGGATAAGGGATATCGACCAGATGACACTGGAGGACTGGAGAGATAGTGGGGATATGATAACGACATACAAAATACTGAGAGGTTTTGACAAGGTGGACAAAGGCAGGATGTTCCAGAGATGGGACACAGCAACAAGGGGACACAGTTGTAAGTTGAAGACACAGATGAATCACAGGGATGTTAGGAAGTATTTCTTCAGCCACAGAGTATTCAGGAAGTATTTCTTCAGCCACAGAGTAGTCAGGAAGTGGAATAGTTTGGGAAGCGATGTAGTGGAGGCAGGATCCATACATAGCTCTAAGCAGAAGTATGATAAAGCTCACGGTTCAGGGAGAGTGACCTAGTAGCGACCAGTGAAGAGGCGGGGCCAGGAGCTAGGGATGGACCCCTGCAACCTCAACTAGGTGAGTACAACTAGGTGAATACACACACTCACACACACACACACACAGCAACAAGTTGGAAGTTGAATTCAAATTCAAATTCAATTCAATTCAAAGTTTATTCTCTATAAGGATTACAATGCTGAGTTTACAGAAATTTGGTTATTGTGTGGTTTACATGTAGTAAAATTGTGATTACAGAGTGTACCACTAGAACGCTTAGCATGGCTAGGCATTTCGGGCAGACTTCGTTTTATTCTTAATTGTAAAATATTACAAATTATGAGGTAAGTTGGTATTATGGCTAAGTGACTAAATACTAGTTTGTGAGTTTAGCAATGTGAATGCTTTTGTTTTGGCACAGTACATAGTTTCAGTATTGGAGTATCACAGGATTCATTATTTTAAGATTGAGATTAATATTTCTGTTTATGGTCAAATGAGTGAGTGAGTGTAAGTGTGAACCACCAGGTGGTATTCGTGTAGATAGTTGACGGGGTGTATCAGGGAGATAAGATGTTTTCTAATAGTAGTTTTGAAGGTGATGAATGTGTCTGCACTTCTAGAGTTCTCAGGTAGGGTATTCCAGATTTTAGGGCCTTTGACATACATTGAATTTTTGTAAAGGTTTAGTCGGACACGGGGAATGTCGTAGAGATGTTTGTGTCTGGTGTTATGCCTGTGGGTTCTGTCACAACTATCAAGAAAGCGTTTTAGGTCAAGGTTGATATTAGAGTTTAAGGCCCTGTAGATGTAGATTGCACAGTAGTAAGTGTGGATGTACTGAACTGGGAGTAAGTTTAGGTCTATGAAGAGTGGGGGGGTGTGTTGCCAGGGATGGGATTTAGTGATTATTCTTACTGCAGCTTTTTGTTGGGTTATTATTGGCTTTAGGTGTGTTGCTGCAGTTGATCCCCAAGCACAAATAGCATAGGTGAGGTATGGATAAGTAAGTGAGTGGTATAGTGTGAGAAGGGCATAGGATGGGAAAAACCAATCAACAAAATGGGGAACTACTCAGGCATGAGGAACTTCCTGCAAGACATTCAGTGGGAGAGGGAACTGACAGGAAAACCAGTACAAGAAATGATGGACTATGTGGCAACAAAATGCAAGGAGGCAGAGGAGAGGTTTGTTCCCAAGGGAAACAGAAATAATGGGAAGAACAGAACAAGTCCTTGATTCACCCAAAGGTGTAGGGAGGCAAAAACTAGGTGTACTAGAGAATGGAAAAGGTACAGAAGACAGAGAACTCAGGAAAATAAAGAGATTAGCCGAAGAGCCAGAAACGAATATGCACAGAGGCAAGTCTGACCCGAAGCTGTTGTATAGCCACATCAGGAGGAAAACAACAGTCAAGGACCAGGTAATCAGACTGAGGAAGGGTGATGGGGAGTTCACAAGAAACGACCGAGAGGTATGTGAGGAGCTGAACACGAGATTTAAAGAAGTATTTACCATGGAAAGCAGTAGGACTCCAGGAAATCAGAACAGGGGGGTACACCAAGAAGTGCTGGATGAGGTACACATAGCCAAGGAGGAGGTGAAGAAGCTGCTATGTGAACTTGACACCTCAAAGGCCGTGGGACCAGACAGCATCTCTCTGTGAGTCCTTAGAGAGGGAGCAGAGATGCTGTGTGTGCCATTAACAAAGATCTTCAACACATCCATTGAAACTGGGCAACTCCCTGAGGTATGGAAGATGGCAAATGTAGTCCCAATTTTTAAAATGGGAGACAGACATGAGGCGCTAAACTACAGACCTGTATCACTAACGTGTATAGTATGCAAAGTCATGGAGAAGATCATCAGGAGGAGAGTGGTGGAGCACCTGGAAAGAAACAAGTGTATAATTGACAACCAGCACGGTTTCAGGGAAGGAAAATCCTGTGTCACAAACCTACTGGACTTTTATGACAAGGTGACAGAAGTAAGACAAGAGAGAGAGGGGTGGATCGACTGCATTTTTTTGGACTGCAAGAAAGCCTTCGACACAGTTCCTCACAAGAGGTTACTGCAAAAGCTAGAGGATCAGGCACATATAACAGTAAGGCACTGCAATGGATCGGAGAATACCGACAGGGAGGCAACAACGAGTCATGGTACGTGACGAGGTGTTAGAGTGGGCGCCTGTGACAAGCGGAGTTCCACAGGGGTCGGTCCTAAGACTTGTGCTGTTTCTGGTATATGTGAATGACATAACGGAAGGGATAGACTCAGAAGTGTCCCTGTTTGCAGATGATGTGAAGTTAATGAGAAGAATCAAATCGGACGAGGATCAGGCAGGACTACAAAGAGACCTGGACAGGCTACAAGCCTGGTCCAGCAACTGGCTCCTTGAGTTTAACCCTGCCAAATGCAAAGTCATGAAGATTGGGGAAGGGCAAAAAAGACCACAGACACAATATAATCTAGATGGACAAAGACTGCAAACCTCACTCAAGGAAAAAGGTCTGGGGGTGAGTATAACACCGAGCATATCTCCTCAGGCGCACATCAATCAGATAACTGCTGCAGCATACGGGCGCCTGGCAAACCTACGGATAGCATTCCGATACCTCAGCAAGGAATCGTTCAAGACTCTGTATACCATTTACGTCAGGCCCATACTAGAGTATGCAGCACCAGTTTAGAATCCACACCTGGTCAAGCACGTCAAGAAATTAGAGAAAGTGACAGGAGGGCCAGGGGAGACATGATAACGACATAAAATACTGCACGGAATAGACAAGGTGGACAAAGACGGAATGTTCCAGAGATGGGACACAGAAACAAGAGGTCACAATTGGAAGTTGAAGACTCAGATGAATCAAAGGGATGTTAGGAAATATTTTTTCAGTCATAGAGTAGTCAGGCCGTGGAATAGCCTAGAAAGTGAAGTAGTGGAGGCGGGAACCATACATGGTTTTAAGGCGAGGTATTATAAAGCTCATGGAGCATGGAGAGAGAGGACCTAGTAGCAATCAGTGAAGAGGCGGGGCCAAGAGGTATGACTCGACCCTGCAACCACAAATAGGTGAGTACAAATATATGAGTACACACACACACACACACACACACACACACACACACACACACACACATAAAAACTACAACAACAACATCAACAACAGTAAGACTAGTCCCAGCGTTAAGGGAAATGCCCTAAGAAGAAATGTTAAGGGATGTCGACCTGACGACACTGGAGGACAGGAGGGTTAATGGAGACATGACAGTGACAAACAAAATATTGTGAAGAATTCACAAGGTGTACAGAGACAGGATGTTGCAGAGATGGTACACAGAAACAAGGGGTCACAATTTTAAGTTGAGGACTAAGATGAGTCAAAGAGATGTTAAGAAGTATTTCTTTAATCATAGAGCTGTCAAGAAGTGAAATAGTCTGGCAAGTGACGTAGTGGATGCAAGAACTATAAATAGTTTTAAGACGAGGTGTGATAAAGCTCAGGGAGCAGAGAGAGAGAGGATCACAAATAGATGAGCACTAGTTACTAAGTACAGACACACAAATGGAGAGAGTAACAGGAGTAGGATGGGAGAAGCCAAACTACTAAAGGGGGGACTTCACATGCACGAGGAATTTCCTGCAAGAGGTTCAGTGGGAAAGAAAATTGGTGGGAAAATCAGTAAACGAAATGATGAACTATGTGACAACAAAACGAAAGAATGCAGAGGAGAGGTTTGTTCCCAAGGGCAACAGAAATGAACATCAAAATGGTATACAATACCGACAGGTTGTTAGGTAAGACACATATGCAACAGTTAGACAACTTTATTCCGAAACGTTTCGCCTACACAGTAGGCTTCTTCAGTCGAATACAGAAAGTAGGCAGGAACAGTAGTTCCTGACTATGGAACTGAACTTCTCCAGGCCGAGGGACTGACAACCTCAAATTCTACGACTTCAAGGGTGATGGACTGATTACATCGTTTTCACATCTCTACTGTTCCTGCCTACTTTCTGTATTCGACTGAAGAAGCCTACTGTGTAGGCGAAACGTTTCGGAATAAAGTTGTCTAACTGTTGTATATGTGTCTTACCGGCAACAGAAATAACAGGATGACCAGAACGAGCCCTTGGTTCACCCAAAGGTATAGAGAAGCAAAAAGCAAGTGTGTTATAAATTGGAAAAAAGTACAGACTACAAAGTATCCAGGAAAATAAAGAGATTAGCCGGGAAGCCTGAAACAAATGTGTAGAGATAAGGAAGGATGCACAGTGGCAATCCAAAAACGACATACGTAGCATCAAAAACCGAATCTCGCCCAAAGCTGTTGTACAGCCTCATCAGGAGGAAAACAACAGTCAAGGACCAGGTAATCAAGCTGAGGAAAGAAGGTGGGAAGTTCATCAGAAATGGCTGAGAAGTATGTGAGGAGCTCAACATTAGATATAAATATAGTGGCGACAGGAAGGACTCCGGGCAGCCGGAATAGTGGGGTACAACAACAAAGGATACACCAACAAGCGCTGGACGAAATATACACAACCGAAAATGTGGGGATGAAGCTGCTAAGTGAACTAGGAACCTCAAAGGTGGGGAGACCGAAAAAAATCACTCACTGAGTCCTTAAGGAGCAGAGACACTGTGTGTGTCACTAACAACAATCTTCAACACTCGCATTGAAACTGGGCAACTACCTGAGGAATGGAGGACTGTAAATGTAATCCCAATTTTTAAGAAAGGTAATATATATGAGGCATTAAACTACAGACCAGTGTCATTCGCATGTATAGTATGCAAAATCATGGCGAAGATTAACAGGAGGAGGAGAGTAATGGAACACCTAGAAAGGATCAAGCTTTTACATGACAATCAGCACGGTTTCACGGAAGGGAAATCGTGTTTCACAAATTTACTGGAGATTTTTGACAAGGTAACGGAAGTAACACAAGAGAGAGAGAACGATGGGTAGATTGCATTTTCTTTGGACTGCAAGAAGGCATTCGACACAGTGCAACACAAGATATTAGTGCAAAACTAGAGGATCAAGTACATTTAAGAGGAAAGTCATGACAGGGAGGCAACAACGAGTCATGGTACATGACGAGGTATCAGAGTGGGTGTCTGTGACGAGCGGGGTTCCACAGGGGTCAGTCCTAGGACCGGTGCTGTTCCTGGTATATATGAACGACGTGCCAGAACAGGTAGACTCGGAAGTTTCCTTGCAGATTATGTAAAATTAATGAAGAGAATTAAAGGAAGAGGACCAGACAGGACTACAAAGAGACCTGGACAGGCTACGAGCCTGGTCCAGCAAGTGGCTCCTGGAATTTATCCCCATCAAATGCAAAGTCATGAAGATCAGTGAAGGGTAAAGAAGATCGCAGACAGAGTACAGGCTATGGGTCCAAAGACTGCAAAGCTCACTCAAGGAAAAGAATCTTGGCGTGAGTATAATACCGAGCACATCTCCTTAGGCGCATTTCAACCTGATAACTACTGCAGCATATGGGCGCCTGGCAAATCTAAAAATAGCGATCTGATCCCTCGTTCAAAAATCTGTTCACTGTGTATGTCAGGCCCATACTGGAGTATTCAGCACCAGTTGGAACCCACTCCTAATCAAGCACACCAAGAAATTAGAGAAAGCACAAAGGTTTGAAACAGGGTTAGTTCCAGAGCTAAAGGGAATGTCCTACGAAGATAGGTTAAGGGAAATTGACCTGACGACACCGGCGACGTAAAATGCTGTGAGGAATTGAGAAGGTGGACAGGGACAGGATTTTTCAGAGAAAGGACTCGGCCAAAAGGGGTCACAATTGGAAGCTGAAGACTGAAATGAGTCAGAGGGATGTTAGGAAGCTTTTCTTCAGTCGTAGAGCTGTCGGGAAGTGGTATAGTCTGGAAAGTGAAGTAGTGGAGGCAGATAGGGGACCTAGTAGCGACCAATGAATTGGAGGGGCCAGGAGCTATGACTAGACTGCTGCAACCATAATTAGGAGAGTACAATTAGGTGAGTTCTTGCACAGTCTTAGAAATGAAGCTGAAGATGTGATACACAGACGCAGATGGAATTCCAAATTAGAGTCAGGTGTGGCTGGAATGAATCACTGAGGCATCCCTGGATCTCATAGCAGTCACAGAGACAAAGCACACATAAATAATAAGAGATGCAATCTTCCCGTATGTTTATCAGATCCTGAGGAAAGACAGGGGAGCAGAGAAGGAGGTGTTGCACTGTTCATTAAGGAAGAGATGGCAGACTATGATAGGGGTAGCATATAGGTACCTAGCAGGAGTACTGCATAATGGAAACCAAAAAGTGATGGGAGCCATGATTTATAATGTGTCACTGAACAACAGGAGGCCAGGACAGGAATAAGATGAGAGCAACAGAGTGATGGTGAACACAATAGCTGAACATTGCCAGAAGGGCCCACATGAGCAGGGAAAAGTTACTCATCATCGGGGATTTCAAATGGAAGAATCTGGAGCCACATCGGGGACAAGAGACATGGAGATTTAAGATGCTGGAGGCAGTGCTAGGAAACTTCATGTGCCAACATGTTAAGGATGCAACAAGAGAAAGAGGAGACAAAGAACCAGCAATGCTAGAGCTCGTATTCCCCTTGGGCATTTCAGACAGAAGATATCACACACGAAAGGCATCTAGGTGCTAGTGACTTTGTTGTCTTGGGTTTCGAATGCAGAGTGCAGTTAACAATGGAGAGTGAAGCAGCACGAAAATGATGGGAAAAGCCAAACTTCCAAAAAGGAACTACACATGTATGAGATAATTCTAACATGAGGTGCAGTGGGTAATCAAACTAGAGGGAAAGACAGTAAATGAAATGATGGAACACATGACCACAAAGTGCAAGGAGGCAATAGAGAAGTTCGTACCAAAGTGTAAGAAAAACAGAAGATCAAAGTGAGCCCATGGCTTACCAAGAGGCCAAAGTAAAGTGTGCAATAGCACGGAAAAAATGTAGAAGGCAATGGACCCAGGAAAACTGGCAGTTGAGTCAAGGAGCAAAAATGAATATGCATGGATAAGAAGAGAAGTCCAGTGTCAATACCAGAATGACAGAATCGGAAGCCAAATCTGATCCAAAGTTTCCATACAGCCTCATTAGGAGGAAAGCAACAGCCAAGAACCTGGTAATCGGGTTGAAGAGGGAAGAAAGGAGGGAAGCTCATAAAGAACGACCATGAATTATGTGAACAGCTCAGCTCAAAATTCAGAGAGGTATTCACACTGGAGACAGAGAGGCTTCCACAAAACCGAGGTGGTAGGGCTCAAGAGCAAGTGCTGGACACACTGCACATAACGAGAATGAGGCGTAGAAACTGCTAGGGAACGAGATACTTCGAAGGCTGTGGAACTAAATATTATCTCTCCATGTGTCCTGATGGAGGAACCAGATGCACTGTGATAGCCTCCAACAACAATTTCCAATAAATCTATCAAAAAAAGGACAACTACCAGAGGCGAAGAAGACAGCAACTGAAGTCGCGATTTGTAAGAAAGGAGACAGGCAGGCTACACTAAACTGCAAAGGAGATTATCAGAAAAAGAGTGGTGGAGCACCAAGAATGGAATATCCTAATACATGACAACCAGCACGGATTCAAGGAAGAGAATTAATTCATAACTAACCTATTAGAGTTTTATGACAAGGTAACAGAAGTAAGAGAGGAGGGAGAGGGATGGGTACACTGCATCTTCTTGCGCTGTAAGAAGGCTTTGGACACAGTTCCACACTAGAGACTAGCTGAAAAACTAGAGCAGGCAGGAATAGGAGGAAAAGTACTTCATTGGACTAAGGAATACATGACAGTAAGGAAACAACGTGAGTTGGTCCGAGACGAGGTGTCAGAGTGACTGCATGTGTCGAGTGAGGTTACACAAGGGTCAGTCCTAGGCCCGATGGTGTTTCCTATATATGTGAATGATAGATATGACGGAAGAGATAGAGGCACAGGTGTCCCTGTTTTACCTCAACAAGTGTAAGGTTATGAATATTGGGGAAGGACAATGGAGACCCCAGATGGAGTACAGCCGAAGAGGTCGAAGGTGCAAATCTCACTTTGAAAAAGGATCTAGAGGTAAGCATCATACCGATTACATTGCCTGAGGCACTCATTAAACAAATAACACATTAACCAAATAACTAAGGCCTCATTCACAACACTGTACACTGTGTACATCAGGTCCATATTGGAGTATGCAGCACCAGTATAGAACCCATACCTGGTCAAACACGTCAAAAAATTAGAGAAAGTGAAAAGGTTTGCAACAAAACTAGTTCCGGAATTGAGGGGTTTGTCCTACGAGCAGAGGTTAAAGGGAACTCAACCTGAAAACACTGGAAGACATGAGGAATAGGGGGGACATGATAACAAAATATAAAATATCGAGGGGAGTTTACAGGGTGGATAGATACAGTGTGTTTCAGAGATTTTACACACCAAGGGGTCACAGCTGGATGTTGAAAACTCATATGAATCACTAGGATGTTAGGAAGTATTTCTTCAGCCATAGAGTTGTCAGGAAGTGGAATAATCTGGAGAGTGATGTAGTGGAGGCAAGGACCATACTTAGTTTTAAGAAGATGTATGATAAAGCTTGTGAAGCAGGGTGAGAGTGGACCTAGTAGCGACCAGTGAAGAAGCGGGGTCACTAGCTACGACTCGACCCCTGCAACCAAAATTAGATGAAGTAGGTGAGTACACACACACACACACACACACAGATTAGAGAGGCAAATGATAGTACAGACATGATGTCAGGAACATCTATACCAGTCACAGACAAGGGGACTGTAGGGATTCAGGAAAAAATGAGCACAATTGAGAGACCTGTAGACAATGAAGGAGCTATGACGCATGCAGAGACTCCAACAGACAACTGCAGTGGCAAAGAACAGGTGAGCAGGAAAGACAGTCCACTGAGCATAGAGGCTGCAGCAAGGGCAGGGACTGAAGGCAGGAACGTTTCGATGGAAGGAACTAAAACATCTCAGAGGATACAAAGGGAGACACAGTGGGAGTAAGAGAGAGAGAGGTCAGTGTTAGTCTATGGGCTCCAAGAAGTCGAAAGGGAAACCTACGATGAAAGAAACCAGGAGGAGAAGAAAGCAATCGAAGGTATCATGAAAGCAATAAGTGAGGGAGACATGACCCAGGTATCAAATTTTCAGAGAATTGAGTGGTTTGCGAGTGGAAGGAACTGGCCGGTCAAAGTAGTTTTCAAGGCAGAATCAGCTTGAAAACAGGATCCTGCAGGAGAAAGTACGACTGAGGGCCAAACCAGAGTTCCAGAGTGTGTACCTCGATTGCGACAGAACACAAGTAGAAAGGATGATACTGAGAGAGAGGGTGCAAAGACGAAAGGAGGAACGAGATGCAATGAAGATGAGCAGAACCCAGACTCAGGTGGAAGGGCAAACACACCTTACAGAAACACCTGCAGAAGGACTCCAATTACAACCCCAAAACAACTGACCAATCTAAACCAAAACCCACACACTGCTCCCTCTGCTCCCACCCCCACATCACAAACCTCACACCTACAGCAGCTCCCCAAGGACACTCTGCCCTCACCCACCCCAACACAAACCTCACCCACACTGCACACCCCCATATGCCCCCTCCATGGCTCCCACTCCCCAACCCCAAAATTTTCCCAGGACCACCTTGATAGATAAGACGTTGAAGGTGTGGTACGCGAACACAGATGGATTAACAAATAAATACAAGGAGTGGCATAAAATAATCAATGGGAAGTCCCCAGACATCATAGCAGTCACAGAAACGAAACTCACTGAGACAATTACAGACACAGTCTTCCCACTGGGATATCAGATCCTGAGGAATGACAGAAAGAGCAGAGGGGGAGGAGGGGTTGCACTACTCATAAAAAACCGATGGGGTTTTGAGGAAATGGAAGACATGGGCGAGATAGGAGAAAGGGACTGTATAGTAGCTACAATTCAGTCTGGGGAACATAAGGTAGTCATTGCAGTGATATATAACCCACCACAGAACTGCAGGAGGCCAAGAGAGGAATATGAAGAGATCAACAGAGCGATGGTGGACACGCTGGCTGAGGTGGCACGAAGAGATCAATCGTGCAGAGCAAAGTTACAGGTTATGGGTGATTTCAACCATAGGGAGATTGACTGGGAAAACCTGGAGCCTCACGGGGGTCCTGAAACATGGAGAGCCAAGATGGTGGATGTGGTACTGGAAACCCTCATGCATCAACACGTCAGGGACACTACCAGAGAGAGAGGGGAGGATGAACCAGCAAGACTGGACCTTGCATTCACCCTGAGCAGTTCAAACATTGAGGACATCACATATGAGAGGCCCCTTAGAGCAAGCGATCACGTGGCTCTGAGTTTTGATTACATAGTAGAGCTGCAAGTGGAGAGGGTAACAGGAGTAGATTGGGAAAACCAAACTATGAAAGGGGGGACTTCACAGGTATGAGGAACTTCCTGCGGGAGGTTCAATGGGACAGAGAACTGGTAGGAAAGTCAGTAAATGAAATGATGGAATATATAACAACAAAATGCAAGGAGGCAGAGGAAAGGTTTGTTCCAAAGGGCAACAGAATTAATGGGAAGACCAAAGTGGGTCCTTGGTTTACCCAAAGGTGTAGGGAGGCAAAAACTCAGTGCATTAGAGAATGGAAGAGGTACACAAGGCAAAGGACACAGGAAAATAAGGAGATCAGTCGAAGAGCCAGAAACGAGTATGCACAGATAAGGAGGGAGGTCCAAAGACAGTATGAAAATGACATAGCATCAAAAGTCAAGTCTCACCCAAAACTGTTGTATAGCCACATTAGGAGAAAGACAACAGTCAAAGACTAGGTGATCAGGCTAAGGAAAGAAGGTGGAGAACTCACACGAAACGATCAAGAGGTATGTGAGGAGCTCAACAAGAGATTTAAGGAAGTATTCACAATGAAGACAGGAAAGACTCTGGGAAGACACGACAGAGGGGGACACCAACAGGGAATACACCAACAAGTGCTCGATTATATACACACAACTGAGGAGGAGGAGGAGGAGGAGGTGAAGAAGCTGCTAAGTGACCTTGATACCTGAAAGGCAATGGGTGCGGGCAACATCTCCCTGTGGGTCCTTAGAGAGGGAGCAGAAATGCTGTGTGTCCCATTAACCACAATCTTCAACACATCCCTTGAAACTGGGCAACTACCTGAGGTATGGAAGACGGCAAATTTGGTTCCCATTTTTAAAAAAGAAGACAGAAAAGAGGTGCTAAACTACAGACCAGTGTCACTGAGGTGTATAGTATGCAAAGTTATAGAGAAGATTATCAGGAGGAGAGTGGTGGAGCACCTGGAACAGAACAAAAATATAAATGACAACCAGCACAGTTTCATGGAAGGCAAATCCTGTGTTACAAACATTCTGGAGTTTTATGATAAAGTAACAGAAGTAAGAGACGAGAGAGAGGGGTGGGTTGATTGTATCTTCTTGGACTGCAAAAAGGCCTTCGACACAGTTCCTCACAAGTGCAGAAACTAGAGGATCAGGCGCGTATAACGGGAAGGGCACATTAATGGATCAGAGAATATCTGACAGGGAGGCAACAACGAGTCATGGTAAGTGATGAGGTATCACAATGGGCTCCTGTGACGAGCGGGGTCCCACAGGGGTCGGTCCTAAGACCAGTGCTATTTTTGGTATATGTGAATGACATGAAGGAAGGGATAGACTCAGAGGTGTCCCTGTTCGCAGATGATGTGAAGTTAATTAGGAGAATTAAATCAGATGAGGATTAGGCAGGCCTTCAAAGTGATCTGGACAGGCTGGACACGTGGTCCAGCAACTGGCTTCTCGAATTCATCCCTGCCAAATGCAAAGTCATGAAGATCGAAGAAATGCAAAGAAGACCGCAGACAGAGTATAGGCTAGGTGGCCAACGACTGCAAACCTAGCTCAAGGAGAAAGATCTTGGCGTGAGTATAACACCGAACACGTCTCCGGAAGCACACTGATGTGTGCTTCCGGAGATTAGCATTCCGATACCTAAGTAAGGAATCTTTCAAGACACTGTACACCGTGTACGTCAGGCCCATACTGGAGTATGCAGCACCTGTTTGGAACCCACACTTGATCAAGCACGCCAAGAAATTAGAGAAAGTGCAAAGGTTTGCGACAAGGTTAGTTCCAAAGCTAAAGGGAATGTCCTATGAAGAAAGGTTGAGGGAAATCGGCCTGGCGACACTGGAGGACAGGAGGGATAGGGAAGACATGATAACGACATGCAAAATACTGCGTGGAATAGACAGGGTGAACAGAGACAAGATGTTCCAAAGAGGGGACAAAGAAACAAGGGGTCACTCTTGGAAGTTGAAGACTCAGATGAGCCACAGGGATGTTAGGAAGCATTTCTTCAGTCATAGAGTGGTCAGGAAGTGGAACAGTCTGGCGAGCGAAGTAGTGGAGGCAGGAACCATACATAGCTTTAAGACGAGGTATGATAAAGCTCATCTAGCAGGGAGAGAGAGGATCTAGTAGCATTCAGTGAAAAGGCGTGGCCAGGCGCTGAGTCTCGACCCCTGCAACTACAATTATTTGAGTACACACACACACACACATCTGTGTATCTGTATGTGCAATAACCCATTTGTGGTTGCAAGAGTTTTACTCACAGCTCCTGGTCCTGACTCTTTCATGATCATTACTAAATCCACTCTCTCCCTGCTCTATGAACTTTGACGAACCTCTTCTTAAAGTTATGTATGGCTCCTGCCTCCATAATATAACGCTCCATATCTCACTTTAAAACTCTATGATTGAAGATATACTTCCTAACATCCCAATAACTCATCTTTATTTTTAACTTCCAGTTGTGGTCCTTTGTTCATCTCTGAAACATTCTGTACCTGTCAACCTTATCAATTTTTGTCAGTATTTTATACATCATTATCATCATATCCCCCTATCACTATCTCCTCCGGTATCTTCAGGTTCATTTCCTCTAACCCCTCCTCATAGGGCATACTCATTACCACCGGGACTAATCTTTGCACTTTCTCTAATTTTTTGACGTGCTTGATCAGGTGTGGGCTCCATACTGGTGCTGCATACTCCTAAATTAGTCTGACATACTCGGTGTGTCATGAATGACTTTTTCCTTGGGTGAGGTTTGCAGCCTGTGATTCATGAACATGTACTGCAACTGTGGTCTTCTTTGTCCTTCCCCTATTGGTGGGTTTAAACTCCAGGAGCCATTTGTCAGACCAGGTTTGCAGCCTGTTAAGATCCCTTTAGAGTCTTACTGCTTCCTCATCCACTCTAATTTCCATATTAGCTTCAAGTCGTCTGCAAACATGGACATATTTTAAAGTATCCTTTCTATCATGTCACATATACAAGAAACAGATGCAGCCATAGGACTGATCCTTGTGGAACCTTGCTCGACACATGCACCTACTCCGACACCTCGTCATGTACCATTACTAATTAATTTATTACTTTCAGGAATTCCACGATATATTGCAATATTTTTCCAGCTATTCGTGCCTCCTCCTCTAGCTTTCGAACCAATCAATCTCTTTCGTGGAACTGTGTCGGAAGCCTTCTTACAATCCAAGAAAATGCAGTCTACCTACCACTCAGTCTTGTGTTTTCTGTCATCTTGTCGTGAAACTTAGTAACACTGGTCTATTGTTAAATGCTGCTTATCTGTCTCCTTAAAAACTGGGACTTCATTTGCAGTCTTTCTCATCTCAGGTAGTTATGATAGATGTGTTAGAGATTGTTGTTAGTGACGCACACAGTACCTCTACTACCTCTCTCAGGACCATTGGAGAGATATTGTCTGGGCACACCTACTTCGAGGTAACTAGAATGCTTAGCAGTCCCTTCACCTCCACCTTGGTTGTGTCCAGTACTTGTTGATTTACCCTACCACCCCAGTTTGCTGAACGCTTGTCTGTCTCCACTAAAAATACCTCCCTTAATCTCATGTTGAGCTCCTCACATACTTCCTGGCCATTTCTAGTGAGCTCTCCCTCCTTCCTCAGCCTTACTACCTGGACCTTTACTGTTGTTCTCCTACTGATATGGCTCTACAACAACTTTGGGTCAGATTTGGCTTTCGATGCTATGACATTCTAATATTGCCACTGAGCTTCCATTCTTATCCATTCATATTTATTTCTGGCTCTTTAACTCATCTCCTTATTTTTCTGGATACTTTTCCTTCAGTACTTTTTCCTTCAGTACTTTTTCTCTACACGTTTTTGTGAACCAAGGGCTTGTTCCGGACTTCGCACTGTTTCTGTTCTCCTAGGATACAAACTTCTCATTGCCTCCCTGCAATTTGTGGTCATTTACTCACCTAATTGTACATATTTACCTGGCCCCGCCTATTCACGGTTCGCTACTAGGTCCACTCTCTTCCTGTTCCATGAGCTTTGTCGCATCTTTTCTCAAAACCATGTATAGATCCTGCCTCTTCTATATTACTTTCAGACCGCTCCACTTCCTGACAACTCTATGACTGAAGAAATACTTCCTAACATCCCCGTGGCACACCTGAGTCTTCAGCTTGCAATTGTAACTCCTTAACGAAGTCCCGTCTCTCGAATTTCTTGTCCCTGTCCACCTCGTCAATTCCTCTCAGTATTTCATAAATCGTAATCATGTCCCCTTCCTTCCCTTATCCCTCCTGTCCTCCAGTGTAATCAGGTCGATTTCCCTTAACCTCTCCTGGTAAAACATACCCCTTAGATCCGGGAATAGTCATGTTGCAAACTTTTGCACTATCTCCAATTCCTTGACGTGCTTGACCAGGTGTGTGTTCCAAAATTGTGTTGCATACTCCAATATCGGCCTGACATATGCTGTGTACAGAGTCTTGAACGATTCCTTACTGAGATGTCGGAACGCTCTTCTTAGGTTTGCCAGTGGCTCATATATTACATCAGTTAACTGTGATAAATGGTTTAAAACCGACAAGTTGAAGATTGAGACACTTAAGCTACACATGGAAATCTTTATTGAAGAAACGTTTCGCCACACTGTGGCTTTATCAGCCCATACAAAGGAGAATAGTGAAGAACACGAGGGGTTTGAGGTAATCAGTCCCTCAGCCTTGGGTCGATGCAATGAGTGCATCAACCTTGAAAATAATATAGCATATGTATATATATATACATGTATAACGTTCACCAAGACCAGGGTCCTGGCACGGGTCTTAATCTTGAGAGATCCATCGCTGGCTCCCTAAGGAGAATTGATTCTTCATTGTTGCAGAATATGCTGCTCAAGCACTGTTCTGGACAGTTCAGCTAGTGTGCCTCGTAAGTGACTGTGATTTAGTACTGAAGTTACTCCACATCAGCTGTTTCCTGAGCTGGGGACTGGGCTCTGTCCTCTCTGAGAATCTGCAGATTCATGGCATCTACCGTCTCCTCCCCGGTCAGTAAGTACACCCTCAGGAGTGTGGTGACCATCTGCCGGAACATGCTCTGTTGTTCCGTTGAGTTGATTGTGTTGCAAATAATATCCGTGAATGCTTTGATGAGTGTTAAGAGATCCTCCCTGTTGAGGGCCTTCGTTGTCGGTGGGTTCGAGGTAGTGGATATTATCTTGGCTGTTGTGATCTGTGGGGACTGCTGTGGGTTGTATTTCCTCACTGTGCACACCGTGGCCTGTTGCTGTGTGCCAAGTTGGGTAGCCGGCATCTTGTGGAGAGGTGCAGGCATAACCAGGGAAACCTGCACAGTGGCTGTGCTGGGCAAGGACTGCCTGTGTTGCCGTGTTATGGCCGGTGGGGATTCGTGTAGTGCCCTCTGCTGATTGCGTTGCCCAGATGTTTCCTGTTGGCGCCGCTTGTTCCTTTTTTTTGTTGTTTCTTTGTTGAGGTAGGGGGGAGGAGACCCCTGTCCATGACGCCTGGTTGAGGCTTCAAGGGTCGGAAATTCCTCGGCATTGAGTTGGGTTGCCTGATGAGAGTTCTGCAGTAAGGCAGGATTCTCTGCACCCATCGTCTGCTAAGGGTGATGCTCTGCCGTAGTCTGCTGCCTCATTTTTGGCGTCTTCCAGGCCTCGCGAATTCTAGCGAGTCTCTCGGTGCATCGAGGGTTCCAGGCATGGTGTTTCTGCCTGCAGTTCGGGCATCGTGGAATGGGTGGCGATGCATTCTTCAGCTTGGTGATGCAGTGCTCGGTAGGGTGACGCTGGCTACAAACACCGCAGATTACTCTGTTCGGACAGAGTGTACCCAGGTGTCCGTAGCGCTGACATTTGAAACAGTGAACTAGTTCTGCCGTGAAGGCCCTGACATCGTACCTGCCCCAAGAACCGAGGTCCAGCTGGGATGGCAGCGGTCCTACATGCTGAATGAGGACCTGCCGGGTTGGTGCGTTGCCTGCCGTATTTGCCTTGAGACGTTGAGCTGACACCACACTGGAGTGAGCTGCTACTGCCTTGATGGGCATTATCAGCGGGTACCACATCACTACACCTTTGGTGATCTGCCGAGAATCCAGTTCCTCCAGGGAGAAGGAGAGGTCTGTCACCATGACTCTCTTCAAGGTGATGTGCATTTCCTTGTTGAGAGGAGTCAGTATTGGTTCTCCCCTCAGGTTGAACCATATCTTGAACCTCAGTTTGTGCCGTGATTCAAGGTGTGTATCCACGCCATAGTGAGTTTTGTGTTCCCCATAAGTCGTTACCTTGAATCTGCCAGGTGGTTTGAGCTGGTTTACCTGCTCCTTGGAGGGACGGCATGTCTTACTGTTGTTCACATTGATAAATCCTTCCGTATTCGCTGGCTGCATGGTTGGAGCTGTAAGATCTGCAGACTCTTCCTCTTCCTCTGATGACACGGAGTGGTCTCGTAACTTCTTCGCTAGGATTGCCCCCCACATTGCTAAATCCAAGTCCTCCGTCGTGTCCCTGGACCATCGCGACCTCTTCCTTTCGGCAGAAGTCATGTGGCTTATATACTGTAGCTTATATACTTATATGTGATACCTCCTACCTGTCTACAGCATATAAGCCACTTCTTTGCACATATGCTGTATTCTTTTAAAGACTGATGGACTGATTACATCGACTCAAGGCTGAGGGACTGATTACCTCAAACTCCTGTTCTTCACCATTCTCCTTTGTATGAACTGATAAAGCCATTGTATGGCAAAACGTTTCTTCAATAAAGATTCCCATATGTTGCATAAGAGTCTCAATCTTCAGCATTATTTGGTTGATGTGTGCCTCAAGAGAGGTGCTCAATATTTTTTTATATTTTATTTAAAACATGACATTACAAAAATATAATATATAAAACTCACGTAGGGCTATAAAATTAACACAATCCTACCTACAGCTAACATTACACACCACACTTACAACTCCCTGTAGGTACAACCCCCCCCCCTCTGTTCCCTCATCCTATCACTTAACCCAAACCTGTTGGAGCTAACCAACAGAATTACACAATATGAACAGCACTTTTATATACACATCCCTCGTAATGGTACTTAATAATCGACTACAGACCATGCAATTCATTGCACTGAACATATTACACAGACATATTACCCCCCCCCCCCCGTGGATATCCACCCACCCCACTATTTACAACCTAACATACTACAAACAATGGATGTTACCTAATCTAATGTCACACAGCAATGATCAAAACATTTATTTATGTAATTGTCCTAATGGTTCAGTTACGTAACAATATGTATCACACAACAATGGTGATATAGAAAAGTCACAAAGACATACAAAATTACTACAAAGCCATAGGTATAAACTTAGTCTCAAAAATCCAACACATGTAAGCTTGTAATAATGTTGGTAGAATTACCGACAATATGTAAAGTAAAAGGACACAAGTGCAACTAATGTGACATTTTATTGTGGCAACGTTTCGCTCTCCAGGAGTTTTATCAAGCCATTACAAACAATACATGGACACAGAGGGTATATAAAGGCTCAGAGTGAGGTGCAATACTAGTGAGGTACCATTTCGATGTTAACTAGTGGCAGTAGTGGTAGTAGTAGTGACAATATGGTAAAGCAATTAATTCGTACATGAGTAAAAGAATATAAAAGCTATTACTTGGGCAACATACAAATAGGTTGAACAAATATAGACTGGATAGAGAAGGTCTGTTTCAGTGTTCACTCTCTGTAATGTGCTTTGTGTAGTATAACAGGAGAGACTATGTGATGGCAGGGTTTACTGTTTTCAGGAGGATTCTCGCTAAGACTGCAGAGATGGTGAAGCTGCCTTTGTTTTGTTTAATTGTATTTGAAACAGTGATCAGTGCTGATTCGAGGCACTTGCGTCTTCGGAAATTAGTTTCTTTGATCACTAATTGGGCGTCCATGAATTTCATGAGATGATTGGTGTAATTTCGGTGTTGTACACAGGCGTTGTTCAAGTTATCGTTCCTACATGCGTAAATGTGTTCGTTGAGGCGGGTGTCGAGGTTTCTTGCTGTTTCACCTACATAAATCTTGTCACAGCCTCCACAGGGTATAGTGTAAACCCCTTCGTTGACTGGTTCCTGGTGCTTTGATTTTGTCCTGGTTAGATCCTTTATTGAAGTGCTAGAAGCGATGGCGACTCTTGTGTTAGCTTGTGAAAATACTTTAGAAACGTTCAGTGCAACCTGGCTGTTGGGAAGAGTTATAACTTTGTTGGGAGTGGTGTTGGTGCGTGGAGAATTAATGATCTGAAGAGCTCTTTCCTTGCAGTCTTTGATGAAAAAAGGAATGAAAATGTAACTCAGTGAAGGTTTGGTGAATGTATGTACATTCCTCGTCAAGAAACTCAGGACTACAAATTCGGTATGCTCTTAGGAAGAACCCGATGATGATGCCTCTTTTGGTCTTGGTATCTTGACTGGAATAGAAGTGTGTGAGATTATTTTTATTGGTGGGTTTCCGATAAACTTGAAATCTTAGGTTGTTGTCTACTTTGTGAATGAGGACGTCGAGGAAAGGTAGCTTGTCATTGGACTCTTCTTCTAGTGTAAACTGGATCGCCGGTTCAACTGCGTTGAGCCTTGCCTGAAGATTCCGTACATCAAAACGTTTGGGAGTTATTACGAGGACGTCGTCCACGTAACGTAACCAAGTGACGCTTGAAGGGATGATGTTGGCGAAGTGTTCGGACTCTAGGTGTTCCATGTATAAGTTGGCTAGGACGGCACTGATGGGGGACACCATTCCCATGCCGTATGGTTTGTTTGTAGAGATTTTTATTGAAAGAAAAACAGTTGAAATTAACACAGAGTTCAATCAAGTCAACAAAATCTCCGGGAGGAAGAGGAAGATTAAGGTCCTGGTTGACTTTACGTCGTAGAACCTCGATGGCTTTAGTGGTAGGTACTTTTGTGAAGAGGGAAGTCACGTCCAAACTGTTAGTTTCTTGTTATGGATGGAGAGGTTGCGGATGTGGTTGAGAAGATCGCCTGAGTGTTTAAGATGAGCGGGGCTGATGGTTCCCAGAAGGCAGGAAAGATGTTTGGCAAGAACTCCGGCTAGTTTGTGTGGAGCACTGCCTATACCTGACTTGATGGGTCTGAGAGGAATATTGTGTTTATGGGTCTTGGGTAAACCATACATGTGTGCTGGTTTACGGTTGCTTGGTAACAAGTACAGAAGTTTCTTCCCTTCTCTAGTGCGTTTCAGTATTTGTCTGGTTTTGTATAGAAAATCTTTGGTGAGTGTCTCCCACTGTTGAGTGCTGATGGGTTCGTATGTAGACTGATCACTCAAAAGATCCATCATTTTAGTGTTGTAGTCACTGGTGTTGAGTATGACAACTCCACCTCCTTCGTCGGCGGTGGTGACGATAATGTTGGGGCCATTGGTGAGGTCCTTAAGGGCAGTGATGTATGTCTAGGAAGATTAGAAGAAGGTTCACATAAAGCTGCAGTGAGAAGGCCCTGTAAATAACCCTTCTGGAAGTTGCTGTCACTGTGTCTATGGTTCCTGGTAACTAGTTTGAGTTGATAGTTAGGTTTGCGTATGTTGGTGGTAAATTTGAATCCCAAACTCAGTGCTTGTTTCCCGTAGTCAGTTAAGGTGCGTGACGATAAGTTGTTTATCAGGGATTCGCGTCCCATTTCCTTCCATCGACTGTTAGTGCATGTTACAAAAACGCGATTCTAAATGCTTAGAGATCTCCAGTGAATACTAGAAAGGACTGCCCTTCTAGCATCCAGCCTGTTACTGGGTTTTCGTAACAAGTAGTCAGTATCCTTGTCCAATTATCCATTAGAATTTAGTATGTATCAATAGTGCTTCAGGATTACAACTGGTAGGCTACTAACTAGAGAAATTAAAATTTAATAAATTTATTAAGTCTAGAGGTATATTATCAAATTAAATTAAATTAAATTAATCACAGTAATCAAAATAATATCACATCTCTCGAGTACAATATTATTGTGCTGAAAGCACATATCACATTTATAATTCTTAAGTACCGTCTGGTACATTAACATTTAATAAGATATTACAAATATGTACAAGTAAGTTTGTGTATGTATGTAAGTGCTCTAAGTAGTTCTCTGTCTCACGACTCGACTAGACTTAAACAAGTGACTGACAAAGTCCTCACATAAACTAACTTCTTGACCGACTGGCAACCAGAACAGTCTGCTTGAACAATAAAAAGAATGCTAAGCCCAATAGCAATACAACAAGCAACTGCGACACAATCAGGATCAAGGAGATAATATAACGACACTTAGTAGGGACCATCAGCAGATCCTCCACGAAAGTCATAAAACTCCTATAATACTGAATCTAAGTTCAGCATAAGAAAATCACCAGACTGTGATAATACACAGATACCAGTACAAGTTAGTAGGTCAGAAGCTACAGCTCAGGACCTGAGTTGCTCAGAGTGTCTATGCGACACACAACCTCAGTACAACGTCGAAAATCACTAAGTCTATACAAGGTTCTGTGAACAGAGTTCTACAGAACTAACAAGAATAATGAGACAGACAATCTGTCCAACCACCAAGAGAGTCTAGACCAGACTGAATACTTCAGGCGAGGTGAAGACCCCCCCCCCCTCGATCACGTGATAGCTCTGTGGGTCGCTGCCCAGCGAGAAACAGAAGCCGTCAGAATAACGAGCAAAGAGCGATAATTACAGTAGTTAGACAATCAAGACTTGAACTGAGCACATAATATGTTACATCCTACCTAACAAGTCAAATAACAATATAAAGCAATACATTTACGATTTAGCTATTATCGCAAATATAAGCAATATAAAATTAAATGAAAAGGTAATAATTATATATATACATAATAATCATTGCAACCCATTCAGGGGTTGCAACAGTGCAGAGGTACTGAAGTTTGCGATTGAGTTTAACCTAGTGAACATCGAAATGGTACCTCACTAGTATTGCACCTCACTCTGAGCCTTTATATACTCTCTGTGTCCATATACTGCTTGTATCGGATTGACAAAGCTCCTGGAGAGCGAAACGTTGCCACAATAAAATGTCACATTAGTTGCATTTGTGTCCTTTTACTTTACACATGTAAGCTTCTACACATTTAAACATGCAATTCCAAACGTTAAAAAACAATAACACAGCTTCAACATTCAAGCTCTATACAGCTTATACGGACATAACATAGTGCTGATGACAACAGTACAATACAACGTAAAATGTAACTATAACATAAGTAACTCCTAAAGACTGTGCCTAGCACGCACCTAACCACAAAAACCTATAACACCACTGTTGCCCAACTTTATTTACACTATCTGACGTACATTAAACTCTTTATTCTCAAAACAAAACTGAAAATTGCAGATCACCAGTGACGAACAATAATGCACAGACATTAATACAAACATATCACAGCATATCTCTGGACACCGTGCATGATCACAGCGTCAACACTATGCAGTGCAAGGCACCTAGAAACAATTTGGAGCAAATACATGCAATTATTGGAATAAAACCTCAAATTACAATGTCATTACCGTAAATCAACATTACCACACACAATATGTATAATAAAGCAGGAGATTATCAAACAATTGGCGTTAATCCTATTGGAGAAAACCTATTACACACCTCTTAATGTGTCACACTCAAAACTCACCTCAACATCCTTTCCTCACACAATTCCACACACACACAATCGACCTCTGCAACACACAACCCCCCCTCCGGGAAAGGCCAGCCCAATCATGCCCCTGACCGCTTGTAAAGTCCATAAATCCGTCAAAAGAAAGTCCCTATAGCCCTCCGACAAATTCCTCTCCCACCTCCTACCATATATTTCCCTGTTGCGACACTTTGTTCTATACAAGGATGCTGCTATGGCCATCCTACGTTCCTCCGCCCCCTTGTCTCTCATTGCCCATGATATAAACACGAAATCAACCACAAAGTAAGCCACTTCCCTTTGAACCTTTACCCCTACCCCACCTACATCTAAACTTAGCGCTCTCAAAACCGACAACCCTTTCCCCCCCACATACCGGATTACTTTCCTTAACCAGTCCTGCACAACCCCTAGGCTTTCGCAAAAATAAACTATATGAAAAGCTGATTCATCTATCTCACAAACCTGACACTCCCCACCCTCCCTTATTCGCCTATTTTGTAATACAACCCCAGACGGCAATATTCCGTGAAGAAACCTATACATTACCTCCCTCACGCACGGCCGGATGCGTAACCCTTTTAATCGACACCAAATGTCTTCCCATGCGTACATCAGGTACACTTCTTCCGTTGCCACTGCCACCTTAGGCCATGGACCCTACCCGCATGTTTCTCGGATCTCTGACCATCACCAATAGACGCAACAACTCCTCACCATCTCTCAAATCCTGTCCCTTCCACCATCTCCGAATATCTCCCTGCAGCATCCCCAACCCTCCACTCCCCTCCCCCCGAACCCTTAGAAAACCATGTTTCACATATACACACTTAAACCTTCTTTCCAAGTGAATTAACCCCATCCCTCCCAAGGCCACCAGAAGTGTTATCACCTCCCTTTTCAACCATTCGCATCCCAAACCCCAGATAAAACGGAAAACTCTGCTCAACAATCTTCGGACATCCCCATACACCAAAGGGTACAAAGCTGCCACATGCCATATTTTGCTGTACAAATGCACATTGACCACAATGACCCTCTGGTGTAGTGTAAGATGTGTCGGCCGCAATCCTGTCAATCTTCCCAATACTCTATCTACCACACCCTTTAAATTAACCTCCCTCGCCATCTGAGCATTACCCATATACACAACTCCACAAATTTTCACCTGGTCCATGACACACCACCTCATCCCCCCACCCCAGCCCTCCCGCTCTCCCGCCAATCCCATTCACCCAATCTCATGAGCTTTGATTTATGCACATTCACTGTCATACATGTTACCATCCCAAAAACATCTATAACTTTCTCCAGACCCTCCAGTCCCTCCCTCCCACTCACTAGGACAATTGTGTCATCAACATAACCTATGATACCGGGACTCCCACCTCGTATGTCCTCCCTTA
Organism: Cherax quadricarinatus; assembly: GCF_026875155.1. Classification (NCBI taxonomy): domain Eukaryota; kingdom Metazoa; phylum Arthropoda; class Malacostraca; order Decapoda; family Parastacidae; genus Cherax; species Cherax quadricarinatus. The sequence continues at coordinate 7,562,840 of NC_069425.1, read as the reverse complement.
CCCACTCCTGTATGCACCTTTCCACTGCACTATAAAACGGATTCTGTAAACATGCAAATAATATTTGTGACAACAGGCATCCCTGCCTCAATCTCCTGCCCATTTTCACATGCAACCCCACCCGCCCATTAATCTGTACACACATCCCGGCTCCCTGATATGAAGTACGTGCCCAATTTACAATGTCCTCCCGGAACCCCTGCCGCTCCATGATTCTCCACAGAGCCTCTCTCTCGAAACTGTCATACACCGTTCTCCAATCCAACGCCAATACCCCTCGTTTCCCCTCTCGCGAACCCTCAATAAGCCTTCTAATAACCCCATGCCCCTCATACATTGATCTCCCCGGAATCCCATATTGACCCCTCACTATTACCTTTCCAATGACTTTCTTTATACGATTTCCCAAAATTTTTGCAAAAAGTTTGTAGTCTGCGCACATGAGTGATATCAGCTGGTAATCTCTCACCGTGCACTGACTTTCATCCTCTGGCACCAAAACTACTAGCGCTGTCGCCTGCAACGGTCCAAACGCACCCCTCTCTTTCATGATATTAAATAATTGCACCAAAAAGTCTTTTACTACTCCCCAATGCTGTATGTAAAGCTCTGCAGGCAGCCCATCTATTCCCAGCACCTTACCCCTGCTTATGCTCATTAAAGCCGTCCACACCTCTTCCTCCACAATAGGTCCCTGTAACTGTTCCCTGTCATCCCTGTCCAGCACACACTGCACCCATCCCCCCATCTCTCTTAAAGCCCCCTCTCTCACACCCACACTCCTCATATATGCACAAAGCCAAGCATCAACATACCTTCCCATCCCCTCTGTTGTCACCAAATCTTGTCCCTCCATATAACCCTCGATGTCCTCAAGAACCCTCAAACCCACCATTTCCATTGCAACGAGCCAGTGTCCCTGCCCTCGCAGGACACACGCCGATGGTCTATCACCCCACATGACCTCCTCCAACCCCCCTAAAACCCTTGCCGCATCAAACCTTTCGTTTTGCACTTCGATTAGGCGTTCCTTCACTCCCTCTATGTCAGCAACTGGGGCTCCCATTCCTCCCTTCCTCTCTCATAATACTCCCTTAACTAACCCTCAAGATACCTAATAAGCCCATAAGCCAACTGATTCTCGTGCCATCCCTGTCGTACATAGAACTCTAGAATCCTCGTCTTCGCCGTCACATCCCACTATCTCAAAACATCCCACACTGACTTCCATCCCCTCCCATAAGCCTTTCCACCATTGTGCAAATAGAACCCTCCCCTCAACATCTTGAAGCAACCGAATATTCAATTTCCAATAACTCTTATACCTGTTCAGCCGACCCTCCCATCCCAAATCCACCAAAACACCTCTATGATCAGAAAAAGACACATTCAAAGCCCTTACACTCCGCACCACTGCTTTCCTTGTCACGTAGATCCTGTCCAGCCGTGCAGCATACCCTTGCCTCACAAAGGTGTGCTCCATCTCCCACGACGCCCCCCCTCCACATCCACCAACCCCACCCCGGTTACCAGGTCCCTCAGAACGCCAGAACAATGTCCTGCTCCCCTAGGTTCCACATCCCTGCGGCGTATGACGCAATTCCACCACAGCTAATGCTGGAAGCGACTGTAAGTGATACACCAACACTTCTCCTTTGTATGAACTGATGAAGCCACTGTGTGGCGAAACGTTTCCTCAATAAAGATACCCAAGAGATGCACATGTGTCTAATTCAACAACATGTCGGTTCTCTGAACCATTCATCTACAATCCTGTAAGACACTGCAACTTCTTGGAATCTTAATACTTGGGAATTCTTCACTTGCCTAACCCTTGGGCACGACCTACTCCCACATTGGACAAATGTGACCACCTACGACTGCTGCACCTCTCCTGTCTACGGTTTATAAGCTGCTTCTCCGTTCATATGCCGTATTCTATTCAAGATTGATGGACTGACCACATCGACTCAAGGCTGAGGGACTGATTACCTCATTCTCCTCCTGTTCTTCAAGTTTCTCCTTTGTATGAGCTGATGAAGCCACTGTGTGGCGAAACGTTTCATCAATAAAGATACCCAAAGTTGCACATGTGTCTAATTCAACAATATTATCTGATTTAGGAATATACCCGGGTATGATGTGCATATATATATTTATGTATTTTGAGTAATGTGTTGGGTAGGTAGGTAACAGCTGGCTAAGAGTTGAAACAAGGTATGTCCTTGGAGGGTAGTTTAGCCTACTATTCCCTCTCCCCTTTGGCGAGTTGATGTCATGCAGGGGTTAACTGTGTTAATTCATTTCACTCTCTCTGCCGACTCAGTGTGCATTGACTGAGCTACCCCTCCAGTACTCTGCCTTATTCTCACTTGGATAGAGAATTCTGTTGTAGAAACTCCTGAACCAGCTTGAGGTTTATTCTGAAGTGAAGTCTGCCGACAGTTATATACTGTTACCTTCAGTTTACGATAGCCCGGCCTGTGTCAAGTTTAGAACTTTAAATGATATATTCCTTATGCCAGGGAGTTACTCAGTGAAAGTGTCCATTCTCAATGTATATACTCGCGTACAAGTAATGTCATTATTGAGGGAGCAGTAATATTCCTCTGATTATTTAACAAGTGTAGTGACCATATTGATGTACATTCTATTTAAGCGTTTTCTTATGTGAATGAAAGTTTCTGACGAAGTGATATTTAATAGATATTTATGAATATCTAAAAAGTATTTAAGCTTTTAAATTAAAAGAAACTAGAAAAGACTGAGTAACTATTATTTGTGCCTTACATTTCTAAGTTTGGAAGTATCTTCTCATTCTATTAAGTGTATTGTTAGGGAGTGCACTAACCTGGCTAAAGATTAAGATTCGAACCGTAACAAGTGGGGGCCTGTTTCGGGAGCTTTGAACTTCTTGACCATGGATCGTGACATATCAGAGTTGGTGAAGGACTTAACTCCATATACGCTGAAGACTTTGCCACTACAACAATGCTGGCAAGTGGCTAGATATTTGGGAATTTCTTATAACAATGGTTATACAGCGAGTACCGTCCGTTCTATAATACAGAACATACTGTTTTCTCAGCGAGTCCAACACTGTCCCGAAGTTGGACTCGCATGGCAAGACACCCTCGGAGGAATCTTTGTCCCTAGGAGTAGCTCATTTGGTGGCTTCATTTGAAGGCCTCACTTTGGGAGCAGAGTCTCTGTGTCGGGAAAACGTGCCACCACCTGATAAGTGTAATGAGAGCCCATTAGCTAGCCCTGGTCGTATAGGGACGACCGGAGATGGAGCTCGTCCCAAGCTTCACATAGAGGGACACTCTCCTCCCACTCCTCCAGTACCTTTGACTCCTCTCACACTCGAACACTTTCAATGTCTTGAATATCTTATGAATTTGCAAACAGAGCAACCGGAATCTCAGTGCCTGCTGTATAAAGAAGAGTTCGAGAGGGAAGACATCCGATTCGAGAGGCAAAAAGGAGGAAAAGAGTAAGTCGTCCGCTACTCTAACCTTGACCTTTGACCTTCATAGAGCAGCCTCATTAGTGCCTAGGTTCTGTGAAACAGATTTGGACACTTCGACACATTTGAGAATCAGGCACGAGGGATGAGATGGCCTCGTGAACACTGGGCTACCTTACTTCACACAACACTTAAGGGTAAGGCACAATCATGTACTGCATCTCTCCCGTATGATAAGTATGCAGATTACGAGGCAGTTAAGATCATTTTAAAGGAGTATGACTTACTTCCCGTTAGTTATCAGCGTACCTTCCGCTCTCTACGAAGACTGCCCGGCCAAACCTGGGTAGAATTTGCCCGGCAAAAGAAGGTGGCTCTAGAGCGATGGCTGAGGTCATCTGGGTGTGATACTATGGAGAGTCTGATACAGTTGATCTTACAAGAAGAATTTCAGAACTCTCTGACGGGCGATGTACGCTCCTTTGTTATCGAACACCAGACTGCAGATGTGTTGGCCTCTGCTTCTCTAGCTGATCACTTTGAGATAACCTTTCAAATGCAAAGGAAAAAGGGTCTAGAGAGAAAGCCAGGTTATGTTCTTCTAAGAGTCAGCCTTTCTCTCCTTGGAAAATGGATCAGCAGACCTCTCCTCCTCATTCAGCAAAAGCCTACTCGAGTGTCGTCCATAGTAATGGTAAAGGAAGACCATCTTATGAGAGAGATGCAACAAGAAGAGGCCCAACTTGCTCTTATTGTCAGAAACCAGGCCATTGGAGGCGCTCATGTTTCCAATTAAGTCGAGACCGTAGGCGGTCAGGTTTCGAAACATTACCTGTACAGATAACGTCATCCTCAAAATCGAAGTGCCTAATTCCCTCTGAGTTGTTGGCAGACGAAGTTTCGGAAGCCATGTTGCCTTACTGTTTAAGGGTAAGGCTGGAATTAGAGGACCAAATGGTGGACATAGTATCCTATCGGGATACGGGAAACTACCTGGCCTTACTGAGAAAAGGAGTACTTCCTCTAATAATAACCTGGATGTTCTGCTAGAAGGTTACGGTGGCGCCATCACAAGAGTACCCCTTCATAAGGTGTATGTGAACGTAGATTCATATCAAGGAGAAGCTGTTGTGGGCCTTTCTGATACTGATTTTCCCATAAGAGTGTGAATCTATTGGTGGGTAATGATTTAGTAAGAGGAGGAATTTGCCGAGAACCTTGAGTTATAGAGAAGTTCTCTGGAAAGAATTACGCCATTGAAGGGTGTAAGGAAGGTCCTTGTCTATTCCCTCTTACAGCTATAACAAGGGCTATGGCTAAAAATTTGGAACCACTGCCTACTCCTGATGAACCCTCAGATTGGGGTTTGGATGCTATGTTCAGTGCCAGTGATCAACACGAAGTCAAAAATCAGCTTCCAAAATCCCAAGTGGTACATTTTGCCCCATTATGGAGCAACGACTTTAATCGGGAAAATTTAGTGAAAGAACAGCTTGAAGATCCGCCGTTGAAACAGGCAAGGGATCAAGCGCTTACTGAGATGGAAGCTGTGGGTAAGGAAGAATGTTTTTATTACTCTGACGGTATCCTGATGAAGAAATTTCCGTAGACTTCAGTTAATTCATGTCTCAAGCCAAAACAGCTTTTGGTTTTACCTGTCCGATTTCGGGAGTTAGCGTTGGCAGTGGCACATTCTAGCCCCATGGGTGGACATTTGGGAATAAGAAAGACTCTAGGAAAATTAGCCCGATATTTCTTCTGGCCCAAAATGAAGGATACCGTGACTGAGTACTTGAGAAACTGTGTTATTTGCCAGCTCATTGGAAAGCCTGCACAAAAACCTCCTGTGCCCATCTTACCTATTGCCGTAGAAGGCGAACCCTTCTCTCGGCTCGTAGTAGACTGTGTGGGACCTCTCCCAAAAACTAGGCTTGGCAACCAATATCTTCTTACTATAATGGATACGACTACTCGGTATCAAGAAGCTGTGACCCTACGCAAGATTAGTGCTAAGGCTATTGTGAGAGGTCTATTTAGATTCTTTGCACAGTTCGGATTCCCTAAGGAGATTCAATCTGACAGAGGGACGAATTTCACATCAAAGATTTTCCGTGAAGCTATGTCCAGGGTCGGAGTTAAACCCATTGTTTCAACAGCATATAGACCCCAAACCCAGGGTGTCATAGAGAGGTTTCACCAAACCCTTAAGATCATAATGAGGGCATACTGTGAGCAGTTCTCAACAGGCTGGGATGAAGGTATTCCTTTCCTCCTCCTTGCCTTACGAGAGAGTGAACAGGAAAGCTTAGGATATAGTCCTTTTGAGCTTATTTATGGCCATGCAGTCAGAGGACCATTAGTAATGCTAAAGGACGCATGGTCAGGAAAAGTGGAGCCTTCATGTTATCTCCCATGGCAATGCAAGAACACTTGGTTTTTACTCGGCAATTGGCCGCTGACAACCTCAGACAAGCTCAAAACCATATGAAACAACGTTTTGACAAGACTGCTGTTGAGAGTTCATTAAATGTGGGAGACAAAGTGTTAGCTTTAAAGCCGGTACCAGGCCATACCTTGCAACCCAAGTATGAGGGTCCAATGGAGGTGATAAAGAAGTTGAGCAAGGTAAATTATGTGGTAAAAACACCAGGAAGAAGAAAGATAGAGATAAGACTGAAGAACTCGAAAATAATGGAAACCTTAGATGATTATCTCGGTAACTTAGAAAAGGAAAGAGCAAGTGAAATCCGAGACTTGATTTACACCTATAGAAGTCTCTTTGGAGATATCCCAAGACAGTGCACCATGGGGATCCACGATGTGGACATGCAAGAAGCTGCTCCGGTTAAACAAACTACGTATAGAGTCAGCCCAGTAAAGAATAAAGCTCTGCAGGAGGAAATAAGTTTCCTGCTGAATCATGGTTTGATTGAACATAGCAAGAGCTCTTGGGCTTCACCATGTGTCCTTGTACCTAAGTCGGACGGTTCATTTAGGTGTACTGACTATCGGAGAGTAAATTCCCTGACGGTGCCTGATGGATTCCCCCTTCCTAGGATTGACGACCTAATAGACAGAGTCTCCAGAGCAAAGTATGTCAGTCGTTTGGACCTCTTGCGTGGTTATTAGGTGCCGTTATCGCCCCGAGCGCAGGAGATTTCTTCTTTCACCGTGCCTGGAGGCCTGTTTAACTGCAGGGTGATGCCCTTCGGGCTCTGGAACGCAGCCTCGACCTTCCAGAGACTTATGAATCAGCTGACATATGACTTGGAAGGAACAGAAGCCTACCTAGATGATCTGGTAGTATTCAGCGATGACTGGCCTCAACACCTGATTCGGCTGGAAGCGCTCTTGAAAAGGCTGGATGAACACCATTTCACCGTCAATCTTGCCAAGTGTGAGTTTGGTCAGGCCCGGATAAAATATCTGGGATTTAATATAGGACAAGTCATGGTTGCCCCCGTCAATGCAAAGATTCTTGCTATTATGGATTTTCCTGCTCCTCCCATAATGCTCTGCATAAAAGGGGCTTTGGCATGCTGCACTTCAAAAATTGTATTCCTTGTACTTCTCTGTATCATGTTCAAATTAATAAATAAATAAAATAAATAAAAAGGTGTACAGAGGTTCCTAGGGATGGCCGGTTACTACCGCCTGTTTTGCCCTAATTTTTCGCAAGTAGCGGCGCCCCTGTTTGAACTTACAAGTTCTAAAGTTCCTTTTAAATGGACGGCTACAAGTGAGTTAGCCTTTACTCGTCTAAAGCGTCTACTTGGTTCCTCTCCAGTTCTACAGAGTCCAGTGTTTGATGCTCCCTTTACTTTACAAGTGGATGCCAGCGAGTATGCAGTCGGTGCTGTTCTTCTACAACCTTCCTCCTCTTCTGATCTTTTACACCCAGTCTGTTATTTTTCTGTAAAATTGAAACCCCATCAATTAAGTTATGCAACCGTTGAAAAGGAGGCACTAGTATTGGTCTTAGCCTTGGAACACTTTGAGGTCTATCTCGGGACTACCCCTCATAAAATTAGAGTAAAACAGATTATAATCCCTTAACCTTTTTAAACACCATGAAGGCTAAGAATTCTAGAATACAAAGATGGTCCTTGAGGATACAACCTTTTTCTATAAGTATTAACCATATTAGAGGAGCTGATAACGTGATTGCTGACACTCTGTCCCGTCCTTAAGACATGTTATTAAATTTGAGTTTACAAAAGAGGGGATTTATGGTACATTTTTATAGAGATGTATTTGTTTAAAGCATTTTCTTAATGCTATTTGTTTACTTAGTTATCTGATTCTTGTAACCACTGAGGAGACACGTCACATAAGCCACCATATGGTATCCGGAACTTATTTCCGCAGTGGTTGTCTCCTGTTGTATTACCCTGACTTCTCCTGCTACCAAGGGTCACTTAAGGCCTTTTTATGGGAAACGCCTCCTCTACCAGAAGCTCTGGTTACTTGGTGTCTACACAAACGTGGGATGGCGACACAATACTTTTAATTTTCTTATTGGAGAAGCATCATTTGTCATCAGGGTCTTTGTCAGAGAATTGACATGTATTCTGGTTTATATGTTATTTTTGAAGTCCTCTTACGGCGAAGTTTAGTCGTCGAAAGAGGGTGGGGGGTGTTATGACCAAGGTCATAATGAGATTAATTTATATGTATTATCCACTTAATATTATACACGGGGTTTCTTTAATATTAGCTAAATTAAAGATTCCACTAGATTATAATATTACCTGATTTAGGAATATACTCGGGTATGATGTATATATATATATATATATATATATATATATATATATATAATATATATATATATATATATATATATATATAACAATTCGTAGTTTGGAAGTTAGGAGGAGGTGCGGGATTACCAAAACTGTTGTCCAGAGGGCTGAGGAAGGGTTGTTGAGGTGGTTCGGACATGTGGAGAGAATGGAGCGAAACAGAATAACTTCAAGAGTGTATCAGTCTGTAGTGGAAGGAAGGCGGGGTAGGGGTCGGCCTAGGAAAGGTTGGAGGGAGGGGGTAAAGGAGGTTTTGTATGCAAGGGGCTTGGACTTCCAGCAGGCATGCGTGAGCGTGTTTCATAGGAGTGAATGGAGACAAATGGTTTTTAATACTTGACGTGCTGTTGGAGTGTGAGCAAAGTAACATTTATGAAGGGGTTCAGGGAAACCGGCAGGCCGGACTTGAGTCCTGGAGATGGGAAGTACAGTGCCTGCACTCTGAAGGAGGGGTGTTAATGTTGCAGTTTAAAAACTGTAGTGTAAAGCACCCTTCTGGCAAGACAGTGATGGAGTGAATGATGGTAAAAGTTTTTCTTTTTCGGGCCACCCTGCCTTGGTGGGAATTGGCCAGTGTGATAATAAAAATAAATAATATATATATATATATATATAATATATATATATATATATATATATATATATATATATATATATATATATATATATATATAATATTATTATTTTGAGTAAATGTTGTAGGTAGGTAGGTAACAGCTGGCTAAGAGTTGAAACAAGGTATGTCCTTGGAGGGTAGTTTAGCCTACTATTCCCTCTCCCCTTTGGCGAGTTGATGTCATGTAGGGATTAACTGTGTTAATGCAGTTCGCTCTCTCTGACCACTCAGTGTGCATTGACTGAGCTACCCCTCCAGTGCTCCACCTTATTCTCACTTGGATAGAGAATTCTGTTGTAGAAACTCCTGAACCAGCTTGAGGTTTATTCTGAAGTGAAGTCTGCGGACAGTTATATACTGTTACCTTCAGTTTACGATGTGACGACCTGTGTCAAGTTTAGAACTTTAAGTGATATATTCCTTATGCCAGGGAGTTACTCAGTGAAAGTGTCCATTCTCAATGTATATACTCGCGTACAAGTAATGTCATTATTGAGGAAGCAGTAATATTCCTCTGATTATTTAACAAGTGTAGTGACCATATTGATGTACATTCTATTTAAGCGTTTTCTTATGTGAATGAAAGTTTCTGACGAAGTGATATTTAATAGATATTTATGAATATCTAAAAAGTATTTAAGCTTTTAAATTAAAAGAAACTAGAAAAGACTGAGTAACTATTATTTGTGCCTTACATTTCTAAGTTTGAAACTATCTTCTCATTCTATGAAGTGTATTGTTACGGAGTGTACTAACCTGGCTAAAGATTAAGATTCGAACAGTAACAGCTTTGCACTTGGTGGGGTTAAACTCCAGGAGCCATTTGCTAGACCAGGCTTGCAGCCTGTCCAGATCTTTGTAGTCCTGGCTGATCCTCGTCCGATTGAATTCTCCACATAAGCTTTAAAACGACTCCCCTCAAGGAAGGCTCCTTGACGCTGGTGAGGGGCTCTTGATCTAGGGAATTGGATCTGTGCTCCAGTTGGATCTGTGCTCCAGTTCCCTGAATTAAGCCTGAATGCCTTCCATCCCCCCATAGGCGCTGTATAATCCTACGGGTTTAGTGCTTCCCCCTTGATTATAATAATAATAATTTAAAACGACTGCACACACGGACACTCCTGAGTCTGTCCCTTCCAATATGGTAGTAAGATAGAAAAGCAACAGTTAGGTAATTTTATTCGGAAACGTTTCACCTACACAGTAGGCTTCTTCAGTCGAGTACAGATAGTGGGCAGGAGCAGGCTAAAGGACTGACAACCTCAAATATACGACTTCAAGGGTGATGGACTGATTACATCGTCTTCACATCTCTACTTTTCCTCCCTACTTTCTATATTCGACTGAAGAAGCCTAATGTGTAGGCGATACGTTTCGGAATAAAGTTGACTAACTGTTGCTTATGTGTCTTACCTACTAACCTGTCGGTATTGTATACCATTTTGATATTCACCCTTCCAACACATCTTTTATATGTACCAGAAACGGTGCTAGCCCTAGGACTGACCCCATTGGAAACCCACTTGTCATGGGATCCCACTCTGACCCGTCGTCACGTACCATGGCATGTTGTTGCCTTCCTGGCAGGTATTCTCTGATCCTTTGCAGTGCCTTCCCTGTTATACCTGCCTGATCCTCCAGCATTTTGCTTTAACCTTTCGTGTGGAATAGTGTCAAAAGCCTTCTTACAGTCCAAGAAAATGCAATCTACCCACTCTTCTCTCTCCTCTTGTTATAATCCTATCACCTTGTCGTAGAAGTCCAGTATGTTTGTGACAGAATATTTCCTTTACCGTGAAACTGTGCTGGTTTTCGTGAAGGTAATCCATCACTCTTCTCCTGATAGCCTTCTGTACGACGTTTCAGTCTTTGCATGTCGGTGATACTGGTCTGTAATTCAGTTCTCCATGTCAGTCTCCTTTCTTAAAAATTGGGACTATATTTGCAGTCTTCCACACCTCCGGTAATCGCCCTGTTCGAAAGATGTGTTGAAGATTGTTGTTAGTGGCACACAGCACATCTGCTCCCTCTCTCAGGACCCATGGAGAGATGTTGATCAGCTCCATCGACTTTAATGTATTAATTTCGCTTAGGAGCCTCCTCTCCTCCTTTGTATACATATGTCCAGCACTTGATACTGTATGCCACTACTCTGGCTTTCTTGCGTTCTTTCTATCTCCACTGTAAATACTTAAGTCTCTTGTTTAGCTGCTCACATATTTCTTTTTTTGTGATCTCTCCTTCCTTCCTCAGCCCGATTACTTGGTTCTGTTCCTGATGTGACTCTACAACAGACTTCGCTTTTGCTGCTATGTCATTTTCGTAATATTGCTGGGCCTCCCTCCTTATATTTGCATATTCATTTCTTGCTCTTCGACTAATCTTTTTTTTCTGGGTCGTTTGCCTTCTATACATCTTGCATTTTCTAGCAGTTTTGGCCTCTCTACACCTTCGGGTAAATCAAGGGCTCCTCCTGGACTTCTCATTATTTCTGTTACTATTCAGTACGAACTTCAACTCGGTTTCATTTGCATTTTGCTGTCACCTATTCCACTGACAGATTTTCCCTTCTAGTTGTGCCTTACATTTCTAAGTTTGAAACTATCTTCTCATTCTATGTACTACTTAAGTCAATGTGACCTGACCTGACTAGGTTGGGTGCATTGGCTTAAGCCGGTAGGAGACTTGGACCTGTCTCGCATGGGCCAGTAGGCCTTCTGCAGTGTTCCTTCGTTCTTATGTTCTTATGTTCATTCCCAATGAACCAAATGCAGAAAATTCCTAATGCCTGTGTAGTCCCCTTTTCTGTTTGGTTTCACTCGTCCTTCCTTTCCTGATTCCCTTTTCACTTGCAACTCTACTATGTATTCGATGCTCAGGACCACGTGATCACTAGCTCTGAGGGGCCTTCCATACGTGATGTCCTCAGTATCTGAGCTATTCAATGTGAATACTAGTTCCAGCCTTGCTTGTTCGTCTTCTTTCTACCTGGTAGTGTCTCTACTGTGCTGATGCAAGAGGTTTTCCAGTACCACCTCCATCATCTTAGCCCTCCACATTTCTGGGCCCGAATGTGGTTAATGGTTTTCCCATCCAATTTCCTTGCGAGTTAAGTCACCCACAAATAGTAGTTTTGTCCAGCTCATATGAGCCCTTCTTGTCACTTCAGTGTATTAACCATGTCTGTTACTCTCATCATATTCTTGTCTTGGTCTCCTACTATTCTGTGGTGGGTTATACAATACTGAAATCGCCACCTTCGGACCTCCAGTCTGAAGTGTTCTTATTATGCAGTCTCTTACTAGTCCTCTGTCTTCCCTTAACATCTCAGAATTCCATTTTTTTTTATAAACAGTGCGTCTCCTCCACCCTCTCTATTCCTTGTCTTTCCTCAGGATCTGATATCCAGTTGGAAAGATGGTGTTTATCATTACTGTAAGCTTGTTATCCGTGAGAGCAATGATGTCTGGTGATGCCTTTGTGATTCTTTCTTAGCATTCCTCTGTATTATTCGTTATTCCATCAGCGTTGGTCTACCATACCTTCAGTTTCCTCTCCAGCACTGTATTTTGGAGGGGTTTCTGGGGGTGTGGGAGTTGGATACATGGAAGGGCACAATAGGGTTCTACTGCGTAGGGTGGCATGAGGGCTATGTGTGGAGTGTGGTTTGTTTTGGGAGAATGTTTGGTTGCAGGGTTCTGAATGTGGTTCTGTTTTTGCTTCCTGCTCCACTTGACTGTAGTTGACCCCTACTGACTCTAGTCTTCCCTCTCCTTCTTTCTCCACTTGTCTTTGTGTCATCATTCTTAGTTTGTCATTCTGTTCTCAATCTGTCGTGATCTAGGAATACCCTCCGGTATGTTGTCGATTCCTTTAGCCGTAGTTTCTGCTGAAGAATCCTGCTCTACACTCTTGAAAATCAGTTTGACTGGTCGCTTTCTTCCCTTCGAGTTTCCCCCCCCCCCCCATTCTCTGAAAATTTGTCAGATCAGTCATGTCCTCCTTTCCCTCTCCTGAGACCCATGTATGATGAGTGACCTCTCCCTCTCCTCCTCCCATTGCTTTTTCCTCAGCATTTCTGGGTCTTATTTAAACATAACCATTGCCTCCCTTATTTCCTGGATCTCCAGGTGGCCTGTTTGAACTTCAGTGGGAGGTTTATCGCCTTCTCTACCTACACGTACCTGTGCCCAATAGCACGCCGCTTTCGTTCAACATTTCCTAGTGGTCAGAAAGTGTCTTAACATAGGTCTTATCTCCTTCATTTCCTATGAACCCCTCGTTTAACATTGGTTTACCTACTCCAGATGCCAAATCTCCTCTGGCCATTGGCGCTGTATATTGCTTCAGCATTTTAACTTCAGCTTCTAATTCCTGTATCCTGGCTGCTGCAGCATTACATCTAGTCTCCAACATTTTCTTCTTTCATGTGTGTATTCACCTATTTGTACTTACCAATTTGTCGTCACAGGGGTCAAGACATAACTCCTGGCCCCACCTCTTCACTGATCGCTCCTAGGTCCTATCTCTCCCTGCTTCATGAGCTTTATCAAACCACGTCTTAACACCATGTATGGTTTCTGCCTTCACTACGCCACTTTCCAGACTATTCCACTTCGTGAAAGCTCTGTGACTGAAGAAATAATTCCTAACATTCCTCTGGCTGATATGACTCTTCGACTTCCAAATCTGACACCTTGTTTCTGTGTCCCATCTCTGGACATCCTGTCAGTCCACCGTGTCAATTCCTTGCAGTATTTTATGTCGTTACAATGCCTACCGTAAACCTCCTGCCCTTCAATGTTATCAAGAAGATTTCCCTTAACCTTTCTTTGTAGGACATTCCCAGTTAGCTCTGGGACTAGTCTTGTTACAAACCTTTGCACTTTCTTTAATTTTTTGACGTGATTGACTAGAGTACCACTGGGGTTGTAACACTACCTGAGCGTCGCACTGGGGTTGTAACACTACCTGAGCGTAGCACTGAGGTTGTAACACTACCTGAGCGTCGCACTGGGGTTGTAACACTACCTGAGCGTAGCACTGGGGTTGTAACACTACCTGAGCGTAGCACTGAGGTTGTAACACTACCTGAGCGTAGCACTGGGGTTGTAACACTACCTGAGCGTCGCACTGGGGTTGTAACACTACCTGAGCGTCGCACTGGGGTTGTAACACTACCTGAGCGTCGCACTGAGGTTGTAACACTACCTGAGCGTCGCACTGGGGTTGTAACACTACCTGAGCGTAGCACTGGGGTTGTAACACTACCTGAGCGTAGCACTGGGGTTGTAACACTACCTGAGCGTAGCACTGGGGTTGTAACACTACCTGAGCGTAGCACTGGGGTTGTAACACTACCTGAGCGTAGCACTGGGGTTGTAACACTACCTGAGCGTACCACTGAGGTTGTAACACTACCTGAGCGTACCACTGAGGTTGTAACACTACCTGAGCGTACCACTGAGGTTGTAACACTACCTGAGCGTACCACTGAGGTTGTAACACTACCTGAGCGTACCACTGAGGTTGTAACACTACCTGAGCGTACCACTGAGGTTGTAACACTACCTGAGCGTACCACTGAGGTTGTAACACTACCTGAGCGTAGCACTGAGGTTGTACACTACCTGAGCTTAGCACTGAGGTTGTAACACTACCTGAGCTTAGCACTGAGGTTGTAACACTACCTGAGCGTAGCACTGAGGTTGTAACACTACCTGAGAGTACCACTGAGGTTGTACACTACCTGAGCTTAGCACTGAGGTTGTAACACTACCTGAGCGTAGCACTGAGGTTGTACACTACCTGAGCTTAGCACTGAGGTTGTAACACTACCTGAGAGTACTAATGAGGTTGTAACACTACCTCAGCGTATCACTGAGGTTGTAACACTACCTGAGCGTAGCACTGAGGTTGTAACACTACCTGAGCGTAGCACTTAGGTTGTACACTACCTGAGCGTAGCACTGAGGTTGTAGCGCTACCTGAGCGTAGCACTGAGGTTGTAACACTACCTGAGCCTAGCACTGAGGTTGTAACACTACCTCAGCGTAGCACTGAGGTTGTACACTACCTGAGCGTAGCACTGAGGTTGTAGCGCTACCTGAGCGTAGCACTGAGGTTGTACACTACCTGAGCTTAGCACTGAGGTTGTAACACTACCTGAGAGTACTAATGAGGTTGTAACACTACCTCAGCGTAGCACTGAGGTTGTAACGCTACTTGAGCGTAGCACTGAGGTTGTAACACTACTTGAGCGTAGCACTGAGGTTGTAACACTACTTGAGCGTAGCACTGAGGTTGTAACACTACCTGAGAGTAACACTGGGGTTGTAACACTACCCGAGCGTAGCACTGAGGTTGTAACACTACCTGAGAATACCAATGAGGTTGTAACACTACCTCAGCGTAGCACTGAGGTTGTAACACTACCTGAGAGTAGCACTGAGGTTGTAACACTACCTGAGAGTACCACTGAGGTTGTAACACTACCTGAGCGTACCACTGAGGTTGTATTACTACCTGAGCGTAGTATTGAGGTTGTAGCACTACCTGAGAGTACCACTGAGGTTGTAACAATTCCTGAGCCTACCACTTTTGTTGTAACATGTTACGCATTTTGTGTATAATTGAAGAAGGGTCAATTGATTAGTGTGTAATTACGGCTTTTTCACTTAGTATTATATTTCTGGAACCTTTATTCGTAGCTAAAATAAAGACTCCTAGTTTTATATTATCTGGCCATGAATTATTGATTTATTTTGTAGCATATTGTGTTTATATGTTGAACTGCCTTGTTGTGGTTTGTGCTTCACAAACTCACTCATTCCGAGGTGACGGCAAGCAAGGAAGTTTTACCCATAGTAGTTCATTCTCACCTCTGGTAGAGAAAGCACCCAGCCACGGAGCTCCCTTATTCTCTTGTTGCAAATCTCAGGAGAACCTTTGAACCAGGATTAGTAGGTTCAACCGAGGTTGCTTGGATTACTTCAGTCTGGGAATACTTGACGGGTTGTGTCTGTGCAGTCAGCCTTTTAGTGAAGCAATACACCACGTCTGTTCTCCAACCATTAAAGTCTCGTGATAGTCTCTAACCAGTTCTAGCTGTAGTGTATATAATTGATTGAGGTGTAAAGGCACCCTATCAAGTGTTTCATTGTTCTTGACTTTGATTATGAAACAACAGTGGTTGTGTACATATGAATATGTAAGAAAAGGTATACCTAAATTTTATCAATTATTTAATTTACTGACTATAAGCTTAGTATTATACTGAATAAAACCAGATAAAGCATTATAGAACTTTTTGCCTTACATTTATATATGTGCATTTAAAGAGTAAGAAGACCTGAGTGGATCTTCACCTGCTGTTACTAACGGGTCTCCTCTCTGAAAAGACTCAAAACGTAACATAACACTACCTGGGGCGTACCACTGAGGTTGTAACACTACCTGAGCGTACCACTGAGGTTGTAACACTACCTGAGCGTACCACTGAGGTTGTAACACTACCTGAGCGTACCACTGAGGTTGTAACACTACCTGAGCGTACCACTGAGGTTGTACACTACCCGAGCGTACCACTGAGGTTGTAACACTACCTGAGCGTAGCACTGAGGTTTTTAACACTACCTGAGCGTACCACTGAGTTGTAACACTGCCCGAGCGTAGCACTGAGGTTGTAACACTACCTGAGCGTACCACTGAGGTTGTAACACTACCTGAGCGTAGCACTGAGGTTGTAACACTACCTGAGCGTACCACTGAGGTTGTAACACTGCCTGAGCGTAGCACTGAGGTTGTAACACTACCTGAGCGTACCACTGAGGTTGTAACACTACCTGAGCGTACCACTGAGGTTGTAACACTACCTGAGCGTACCACTGAGGTTGTAACACTACCTGAGCGTACCACTGAGGTTGTAACACTACCTGAGCGTACCACTGAGGTTGTAACACTACCTGAGCGTACCACTGAGGTTGTAACACTACCTGAGCGTACCACTGAGGTTGTAACACTACCTGAGCGTACCACTGAGGTTGTAACACTACCTGAGCGTACCACTGAGGTTGTAACACTACCTGAGCGTACCACTGGGGTTGTATTACCAAGCGTACCACGATTTTACTACCTGAGCGCACCACTGGGCTTGTAACATACCTGAGCTTTGCACTGGGTTGTAACACTGCCAGCTGTAAGCCCTGTGCTATAGCGCTTCTTTTTGATTAAATATAATAATGAACACTGCCTGAGCGTACCACTGGGGTTGTAACACTGCCTGAGCGTACCACTGGGGTTGTAACACTGCCTGAGCGTACCACTGGGGTTGTAACACTGCCTGAGCGTACCACTGGGGATGAATAGTAAAGCAATAGACAAATTTCTATTCGACAAGATGACACTTTCAGAATCGTAACCGTTAAAATACTGATGGTGCACCCACATGCTGTAAGCTTACAACAGATGGTGCACCCAGCATGATGTTAAGCTATACACAGATGTGCACCAGCATGATGGAAGCTGTACAACCAGATTGGTGCACCAGCATGACTGGTTAAGCTTAAACAGGATGGTGCACCCAGCATGGGTTAAGCTTAAACAGATGGTACACCCACATGACTTGGTAAGCTGCAACAGAGGTACACCCACTGGTGAAGGTAAGTACAACAGATTGTGACCAAGCATGACGGTAAGTCTTACAATAGATGGTGCACCCAGCATACTGTAAGCTTACAACAGATGGTGCACCCAGCATGACTGGTAAGCTTACAACAGATGGTACACCCAGCATGACTGGTAAGCTTACAACAGATGGTGCACCAAGCATGACTGGTAAGCTTACAACAGATGGTGCACCAAGCATGACTAGTAAGCATACAACAGATGGTGCACCTAGCATGAATGGTAAGCTTACAACAGATGGTGCACCCAGCTTCTCGAGGGCCGAGAAAAACTAATTTTGGGTGTGATTTACAGGGCCCCAAATCTTGATAGGGAGTGCAGTAAATTTTCTATGGGACGAAATTCGTAAGGCATCTACAAACGAAAATGTTGTGTTAATGGGAGATTTCAACTATAGACAGATTGACTGGAGCAATTTGACAGGAAATTTAGTCAGGTGACTTTCTTGATACGATCCAGGATTGTTTTTTAAAACAGTTTGTGACAGAGCCAACTAGGAGAAATAACCTCCTTGACTTGGTTCTTGCCAGTAGGGAAACACTAATTAATAATCTTGAGGTTAATGATGAGCTTGGGGAAAGTGATCACAAATCACTCAGTTTTAATATATCATGGAATTCCCCTAATAATGGCAATCAAGTCTGTGTCCCTGACTTTCGCTTGGCTGATTTCATAGGACTGAAAAATTACTTAGGTGGGCTGAACTGGAATGACCTGACTAAGGGTCAGGTAGGTGGTGATGGATGCCGATATGACTCTTTCCAAGGCATAGTTCTAGCTGCTCAGTCAAATTATGTTCCAAATAGGGAAATCAGATCAAACAAAAATGATCCTAAATGGATGAACAATAGATTAAAATATCTAATTGGTCAAAAGAGAGGCATATATAGGCAAATCAAAAGAGGAGAGGGCAATTAAGAAATCGATATATTCAGTTAAGAGAGAAATAAAAAAAGATGAAAAGCAAAAAGAATTGAGGTTAAAGTTGCAAGAGATTAGAAGACTAACGCAAGATTTTTCAGGTATACAGAAGTAAGATCAGGGACAAGTAGCCACTCAAAAGTTCCTTCGGTCAGCTCACAGACAGTGAAAGGGAAATGTAGAAGTTTAACACATATCTCTGTTTTTACACAGGAATACCAGCGATACAGAAATGATCCCTCCGGAAGTTCCTTGAATTTGGTGAGGGGCTCTTGATTAGGGAATTGGATCTGTGCAAGTTCCGATTAAACCTAATGCTTCCATCCCCCCTCGCGCTGTTAATCCTACAGGTTTAGCGCTTCCCTTGATTATAATAATAATTATCCAGAAATGATAAATTATGTGGAACAGGACGATAATAAACTGTGCACGATTAGGGTCACAAGTGACATGGCCCTTAGGCAAATAGATAAATTAAAACGAACATTAAAATGGTATAAAATACCGACAGATTGTTAGGTAAGACACATATGCAACAGTTAGGTATCTTTATTTCGAAACGTTTCGCCTACACAGTAGGCTTCTTCAGTCGAGTACAGAAAAGTTGATAGAAGCAGAAGATACTTGAAGACGATGTAATCAGTCCATCACCCTTAAAGTTTTGAGGTGGTCAGTCCCTCAGTCTGGAGAAGAGCATTGTTCCGTTGTCTGAAACTATTGTTTCAGACAACGGAACAATGCTCTTCTCCAGACTGAGGGACTGACCACCTCAAAACTTTAAGGGTGATGGACTGATTACATCGTCTTCAAGTATCTTCTGCTTCTATCAACTTTTCTGTACTCGACTGAAGAAGCCTACTGTGTAGGCGAAACGTTTCATAATAAAGATACCTAACTGTTGTGCAAGAAAGGTATAAAATACCGACAATATGAAAGTTAAGACACATGTGCAACATCTGGATATCTTTATTGTAGACGTTTCGCCATCCAGTGGCTTTATCAATACAGATTCTAGGACATAATAGGAAGACAGTAGAACTATATACAAAAGATGAGGTAATCAGTCCCTCGGCCTTGGAGTTAGTGTTCACAGCATCGTGGTGGAGGAGAGTCTGGAGCAAAGGCAAGAAGACTGGCGTTTTATAGGCGTCAGTGGAAGGGACGGGCAGCAGACGAGGGCAGTCACTGGTAGGCGGGATTCCCCAGTGGAAGTAGGTCCTTCCCAAAGAGATGGGTTAGTTGCAGCAGCCGTGAAGAAGGTCTTGTAGATGTCCTCTGAACCAAGATTCCATGATGTTGCAGTGTCTGACAAGTTGTGCAAGAAAGGTATAAAATACCGACAATATGAAAGTTAAGACACATGTGCAACATCTGGATATCTTTATTGTAGACGTTTCGCCATCCAGTGGCTTTATCAATACAGATTCTAGGACATAATAGGAAGACAGTAGAACTATATACAGAAGATGAGGTAATCAGTCCCTCGGCCTTGGAGTTAGTGTTCACAGCATCGTGGAGGAGGAGAGTCTGGAGCAAAGGCAAGAAGACTGGCGTTTTATAGGCGTCAGTGGAAGGGACGGGCAGCAGACGAGGGCAGTCACTGGTAGGCGGGATTCCCCAGTGGAAGTAGGTCCTTCCCAAAGAGATGGGTTAGTTGCAGCAGTTGCACGGCTGCTGCAACTAACCCATCTCTTTGGGAAGGACCTACTTCCACTGGGGAATCCCGCCTACCAGTGACTGCCCTCGTCTGCTGCCCGTCCCTTCCACTGACGCCTATAAAACGCCAGTCTTCTTGCCTTTGCTCCAGACTCTCCTCCACCACGATGCTGTGAACACTACTCCAAGGCCGAGGGACTGATTACCTCATCTTTTGTATATAGTTCTACTGTCTTCCTATTATGTCCTAGAATCTGTATTGATAAAGCCACTGGATGGCGAAACGTCTACAATAAAGATATCCAGATGTTGCACATGTGTCTTAACTTTCATACCTAACTGTTGCATATGTGTCTTACCTAACATAAATTAAAACCTAACAAATCCCCAGGCCCTGATGAACTGTATGAAGGGTTCTAAAGGAATGTAAAGAGGAGCTTAGCAAACCTTTGGCTAATCTTTTCAACATATCACTACAAACTGGCATGGTGCCAGATGAGTGGAAAATGGCAAATGTGATACCTATTTTCAAAGCAGGTGACAGGTCCTTAGCTTCAAACTATAGACCAATAAGCCTAACCTCCATAGTGGGAAAATTTATGGAATCAATAATTGCCGAGGCAGTTCGTAGCCACCTTGAAAAGCATAAATTAATCAACGAATCTCAGCATGGTTTTACAAAGGGGCGTTCCTGCCTTACGAATTTGTTAACTTTTTTCACTAAGGTATTTGAGGAGGTAGATCATGGTAATGAATATGATATTGTGTACATGGACTTCAGTAAGGCTTTTGACAGGGTCTCACATCAGAGACTATTGAGGAAAATTAAGGCACATGGAATAGGAGAAATTTTTTCCTGGATAGAGGCATGGTTGACTAATAGGCAGCAGAGAGTTTGCATAAATGGGGAGAAATCAGAGTGGGGGAGCGTCACGTGGATTGTTCCACAGGGGTCAGTGTTGGGCCCCCTGCTGTTCACAATATACATAAACGACATAGATGAGGGCATAAAGACACATCAGAAAGTTTGCCGATGACACCAAAATAGGCCGTCGAATTCATTCTGACGAGGACATTAGAGCACTCCAGGAAGATTTGAGTAGACTGATGCAGTGGTCGGAGAGGTGGCAGATGCAGTTTAATATAGACAAATGCAAAGTTCTAAATGTTGGACAGGACAATAACCATGCCACATATAAACTAAATAATGTAGATCTTAATATTACGGATTGCGAAAAAGATTTAGGAGTTCTGGTTAGCAGTAATCTGAAACCAAGACAACAGTGCATAAGAGTTCGCAATAAAGCTAATAGAATCCTTGGTTTTATATCAAGAAGCAAAAATAATAGGAGTCCTCAGGTTGTTCTTCAACTCTATACATCCTTGGTTAGGCCTCATTTAGATTATGCTGCACAGTTTTGGTCACCGTATTACAGAATGGATATAAATGCTCTGGAAAATGTACAAAGGAGGATGACAAAGTTGATCCCATGTATCAGAAACCTTCCCTATGAGGATAGACTAAGGGTCCTGAATCTTCACTCTCTAGAAAGGGACGTAAAATTTTACGGGGGATATGATTGAGGTGTATAAATGGAAGACAGGAATAAATAAAGGGGATGTAAATAGTGTGCCGAAAAATTCTAGCCTAGACAGGACTCGCAGCAATGGCTTTAAGTTAGAAAAATTCAGATTCAGGAAGGATATAGGAAAGTACTGGTTTGGTAATAGAGTTGTGGATGAGTGGAACAAACTCCCAAGTACAGTTATAGAGGCCAGAACGTTGTGTAGCTTTAAAAATAGGATGGATAAATACATGAGTGGGTGTGGGAGGGTGTGAGTTGGACGTGATTAGCTTGTGCTACCAGGACGGTTGCCGTGTTCCTCCCTTAAGTCAAGGTGACCTGACCTGACTAGGTTGGTTGCATTGGCTTAAGCCGGTAGGAGACTTGGACCTGCCTCGCATGGGCCAGTAGGCCTTCTGCAGTGTTCCTTCGTTCTTATGTTCTTATGTTCTTATGATTGGTAAGGTTGCAACAGATGGTGCATCCAGCATGGTTGGTAAGGTTACAACAGACGGTGCATCCAGCATGATTGGTAAGGTTTCGACAGATGGTGCACGACCATGATTGGTAAAGTTACGACAGATGGTTCACCCAGCATGATTGTTAAGGTTACAACAGATGGTTCACCCAGCATAATTGGTAAGGTTACAACAGATGGTTCACCCAGCATGATTGGAAAGCTTACAACAGATGGTGCACCCAGCATGATTAGTAAGGGTGCAACAGATGGTGCACCCAGCATGATTGGTATGGTTACAACAGATGGTGCATCCAGCATGATTGGTAAGGTTACAATAGATGATTCACCCAGCATGATTGGTATGGTTACTACAGATGGTGCATTAAGCATGATTGGTAAGGTTACAACAGATGGTGCACCCAACATGAATGGTAAGGTTACAACAGATGGTGCATCCAGCATGATTGGTAAGGTTACAACAGATGGTGCATCCAACATGATTGGTAAGGTTACAACAGATGGTGCACCCAGCATGAGTATTAAGGTTACAACAGATGGTTCACCCAGCATGATTGGTAAGGTTACAACAGATGGTGCACCCAGAATGATTGGTAAGGTTACAACAGATGGTTCACCCAGCATGATTGGTAAGGTTACAACAGATGGTGCACCCAGCATGATTGGTAAGCTTACAACAGATGGTGCACCCAGCATGATTAGTAAGGGTGCAACAGATGGTGCACCCAGCATGATTGGTATGGTTACAACAGATGGTGCATCCAGCATGATTGGTAAGATTACAATAGATGATTCACCCAGCATGATTGGTATGGTTACTACAGATGGTGCATCCAGCATGATTGGTAAGGTTACAACAGATGGTGCACCCAGCATGATTGGTATGGTTACAACAGATGGTGCACCAGCATGATTGGTAAGGTTACAACAGATGGTGCATCCAACATGATTGGCAAGGTTACAACAGATGGTGCACCCAGCATGATTGGTATGGTTACAACAGATGGTGCATCCAGCATGATTGGTAAGGTTACAACAGATGGTGCACCCAGCGTGATTAGTAAGGTTTCGACAGATGGTGCACGACCATGATTGGTAAAGTTACGACAGATGGTTCACCCAGCATGATTGTTAAGGTTACAACAGATGGTTCACCCAGAATAATTGGAAAGGTTACAACAGATGGTTCACCCAGCATGATTATTAAGGTTACAACAGATGGTTCACCCAGCATGATTGGTAAGGTTACAACAGATGGTGCACCCAGAATGATTGGTAAGGTTACAACAGATGGTTCACCCAGCATGATTAGTAAGGGTGCAACAGATGGTGCACCCATCATGATTGGTAAGCTTACAACAGATGGTTCACCCAGCATGATTGGAAAGGTTACAACAGATGGTTCACCCAGCATGATTGGTATGGTTACAATAGATGGTACACCCAGCATGATTGGCATGGTTACAACAGATGGTGCACCCAGCATGATTGGTAAGGTTGCAACAGATGATACACCCAGCATGATTGGTAAGGTTACAACAGATTCACCCAGCATGATTGGTATGGTTACAAAAGATGGTGCATCCAGCATGATTGGTAAGGTTACAACAGATGGTGCACCCAGCATGATTGGTATGGTTACAACAGATGGTGCATCCAGCATGATTGGTAAGGTTACAACAGATGGTGCACCCAGCGTGATTGGTAAGGTTACAACAGATGGTGCATGTTACAAAAAACGCGATTCTAAAAGCTTAGAAATCTCCAGTGAATACTAGAAAGGACTGCCCTTCTAGCATCCAGCCTGTTACTGGGTTTTCGTAACAAGTAGTCAGTATCCTTGTCCAATTATCCATTAAAATTCAGTATGGTTCAATAGTTGTGTACGAATGGTTCAATAGTGCTTTAGGATTACAACTGGTAGGCTACTAACTAGAGAAATTAAAATTTAATAAATTTATTAAGTCTAGAGGTATATTATCAAATTAAATTAAATTACAGCAATCAAAATAAAATCAATCTCTCGAGTTCAATATTATTGTGCTGAAAGCACATATCACATTTATAATTCTTAAGTACCGTCAGGTACATTAACATTTAATAAGATATTACAAATATGTACAAGTGTGTGTATGCGTGTAAGTGCTCTTAAGTAGTTAGCTATGTCTCAAGACTCGAATAAGACTTAAACAAGTGACTGACAAAGTCCTCAAATAAACTAACTTCTTGACCGACTGGCAACCCGAACAGTCTGCTTAAACTACAAAGAATGCTAAGCCCAATAGCAATGCAATATCAAGCGACTGAGACACAGAATCAGGAACTGGGAAATAATATAACGACACTAAGTAGGGACCATCTGCAGATCCTCCACAAAAGTTACAAAACTCCCATAATACTGAATCTATGTTCAGCATAGGTAAAATTGTGACTGTGACAATACACAGGAACCAGTACAAAATTGGGTCAGAAGCTATAGCTAAGGACCTGAGATGTTCAGAGTGTCTATGTGACACACAACCTCAGTACAACGTCGAAAATCACAAAGTCTATACAATGTTCTGTGAACAAAGTTCTACAGAACTAACAAGATAATGAGACAGACAATTGTCCAACCACAAGCGAGTCTCCAGCAGACTGACTACTTCACGAGAGGTGAGGACACCCCCCCCCCCCGATCACGTGATAGCTACGTGGACAACTGCAGCTCAGAAGCCGGCAGTATAACGAGCGACAAGCGTATAATTACAGTGTTGACAATCAAGACTAACTGGCACATATTAGTACATCCTAACAACATAAGCTAAATAACAATATAACAGTCAAATAATAATATAAAGTCATACATTTACGATTTAGCTATTATCGCAAATATAAGCAATATAAAATTAAATGAAAAGGTAATATACATTATATGTACATAATAATCATTGTAACCCATTCAGGGGTTGCAACAGTGCACCCAGCATGATTGGTAAGGTTACAACAGATGGTGCACCCAGCATGATTGGTATGGTTACAACAGATGGTGCATCCAACATGATTGGTAAGGTTACAACAGATGGTGCACCCAGCGTGATTGGTAAAGTTACGACAGATGGTTCACCCAGCATGATTGTTAAGGTTACAACAGATGGTTCACCCAGCACAATTGGTAAGGTTACAACAGATGGTTCACCCAGCATGATTATTAAGGTTACAACAGATGGTTCACCCAGCATGATTGGTAAGGTTACAACAGATGGTTCACCCAGCATGATTGGTATGGTTACAACAGATGGTGCACCCAGCATGATTGGTAAGGGTGCAACAGATGGTGCACCCAGCATGATTGGTAAGCTTACAACAGATGGTTCACCCAGCATGATTAGTAAGGGTGCAACAGATGGTGCACCCATCATGATTGGTAAGCTTACAACAGATGGTTCACCCAGCATGATTGGTATGGTTACAATAGATGGTACACCCAGCATGATTGGCATGGTTACAACAGATGGTGCACCCAGCATGATTGGTAAGGCTGCAACAGATGATACACCCAGCATGATTGGTAAGGTTACAACAGATATTGCATCCAGCATGATTGGTAAGGTTACAACAGATTCACCCAGCATGATTGGTATGGTTACAACAGATGGTGCATCCAGCATGATTGTAAGGTTACAACAGTGGTGCATCCAAGTGATTGGTAAGGTTACAACAGATGGTGCACCAGCATGATTGGTAAGGTTACAACAGATGGTGCACCAGCATGATTGGTAAGGTTACAACAGATGGTGCACCAGCATGGTTGGTAAGGTTACAACAGATGGTGCACCAGCATTATCGGTAAAGAAGCAGGATCTGTAAATCTGTTTGCTGATAGGCTTGCACTCCTTCACACACGAGGCTTTATGTACAATAGCTGTTACAAAAGAACTTCAAGAAGTGATACAAAACAGTCACCAAGATTGTTTAATTACCTTTCTGCACGAGTTTTGAATAAAAGACAACTTCAGAATTTATTGAATGGGGTGGATTCGGTGTACAAAGGACTACATTGTAAAATATTCTTTACTTATTCGAAGTTTTGTTTTTTAAAGGATTTGTTAATGTCTGGATGAGTAACCAAAATGTGTCTTGCAAAGAAATGTCTGATATAATGTGGGTTTGTAAACTGATGTTTTTTTTCAGATTTTTGCGAACATTAAATGATATGAATATTAATTTACAGGGCTCTGGTAGGACACTTGATGTTATGCTGGATTACATAAAAACATTTGAAATGAAGCTACGGGATTTTTAAGAGGTATATAGATAGTGAGAGGTTTACATACTTTCCAGACCGAGAGAGATACATCAATGATCTCACGAAGGATGACAACACAGATAGCCACAGTCTTCAAACCACTATTTTTAAACACCATTGAGTAAAGTGTTGAGCAATTCTCTACAAGATTTGTTAAGTTCACAGAACTTGAAGAGACTGAAAAATTCATTACGTTTCCAGACGGTTTAAAATTGGGTGGTAAACTAAACCTGCAGATGCTGTTATAGGTAGATATGGATGATTTTGAAAGGCAGTTGATTGAATGCAACCTCTGGGACGAGCGGACGTGAGCTGAGCCTGCCTCTGCTGTCAGCTGGTGACAACTTGGTTTCACAAAATGGCGCAGCAGGCAAGAAGGGTAAAAAACTGTCGGCATAGAAGTGGTGCGTTGGGCTATGCATGCCCACTCAGCTCAAGTTTAATTACCTGCCATCATCAAGGACACATAGGACATTGCCAACGAAGAGCTGTATTGTGTAGCCTTGAACGGGGCATGCAGAATTTTTGTGAAATTTCGCAATGCAAGTGTTTACGAAGACATAGTCGCCAGATTCCAAGATATTTGTGTACCAGTGAATCCTGCTGTGACGGTAAGGCTACATGATGTGTCGCGCCATTATACGTGGGTGAACATCAGGAATGTACCTTTGAGGCTGATGATGCAGACCTACGTGTCGTCTTCGAGAACTTTGGGGACTGTTTATATGGCGACATTGGGGAAAAGCGGAAGGAAGGATCATATGCTGGGATGGCTGAAGGAAGTTTCTTGAAAATGGACATTGAGGCAACCATTCCTTCCAATGTTTTCTAAGAGACTTCAGGACTCAAAGTAAATGGTGAACCTAAGCGGGGCATACGACGTACCTCGCGCTTATGCGATGCCTATGATCACATTTCTGGCACAGTATGTTATACGACAGGGTAACACAGGCGGAGATGAGGCAGCATAAGGAGGCATCAGAGGACCCGTGCGACGTTGAAATTGGCACGACCTCAGTCGATTTCCTTGAACAAGGCTTAGGTGTGGAGGTTCGAGGAGGTCATGAGGGCGGAAGGTGTGTAACTCTTCCGAGAGAGTCATGCGCTGCCGGGGAGGATCGGAGACCAGAGATGTGGGTGTCGCTTGGTGGAGACAGGGCGTGGAGGCTACCATTGATCAGTCCTCCACGACAGTTAGGGACCCCAGGGAGGTCACGTTGAGGGGGCTTGTGGGTGGCCTGGATACTGCTGGCGTTCCATGTGGTGCAGAGGGGGGAGGCATGTCCAGAGACCCAGGTTGAGGCTGGGTTCAAATTGGCACTGTGGTGGCGGAAGTGCACGAGGATGGCTTCGGGTGGACGCGGGGAGAACAGAAAGGCTCGGGTTGTCACGGAAAAGAGGTCAGTGCCCTGGGATGTGGACGATGTGCTCACTCCGTCCGAGCGTTCGGGCAAAAAGGTTTTGGGTGTGTAGGTTGAGCATTGACCTGGGGGGTCCAGGGTCGAGACGGGCAAAGGGGCCTGTGAAATCAGATTCCCAGTAATGGTGATTGAAGATGAAGGGCGTTATAAGGGGAAGGGGGATAAAGGTGGTGCAGTACGTAAAGGGAAAACTCCACTGACAAATTCAAAGCACTATAATATTTAATGGTCTCTGAGAAATTATAGGAAGTGTGTTGGTTTCTGAGCTTTCATTAGTATGGTTATAGATGTAGTGTTTGTGTAACGCAACAACACAAGCTGGGTTTTAGGTGATGAATGAGGGGTATATACTGTATATGCGGCACACTCACCGAGATTGAAAAGGAAGGAGTGGCTATTTTGGTGACGGGAGGCAAGCACCTTTTACAGTACATTCATTGTGAAAGCGGGGGGACGGGGAGGGTATATAAGAGTGGATGAGACGTGAGGAAGGGAATAAGATGGTCTTGTGTGTGTTATGGTCGGCCGGGAGGGGGACAGTTGTAGTGAAGAATGCGTTCGTACGTGAAGAGTTTGAGTATCTCTTAAGTCGCTTCCAGCATTAGCCGAGGTAAAGGGAGGGACTGGACTTTGCGTCATACGCCGCTGCGGATGTGGAACTAGGGGAGCAGGATATTGTTCTGGCGTTCTGAGGGACCTGCGTTAACCGGAGGTGGGGTTTGGTGGATGTGGAGGGGGGGTTCGGCGTTGGGAGGTGAGACACCTTTGTGAGGCAGGGTATGCTGGCACGGCATGGGACAGGATATATGTGACAGAGAAAGCAGTGGTGCGGAGTGTTAAGGGTTTTGGATTGTGTTTTTTTTCTGATCTAAAAGGTGTTTTGGTGGAATTGGGATGGGAGAGTCAGCCGAACAAGTAAAGAATTATGGAAATTGATTATCGTTGCTTCAAGATGTTGGATGAGGAGGGTCCATTTGCCATGGTGGAAAGGCCTTGTGGAGGGGGCTGGAAGTCAATGGGGAAGTGTTGAGGATGGTGGGATGTGATGGTGAAGACGAGGATTCGAGAGTTCTATGTACGACAGG
This sequence comes from Cherax quadricarinatus, assembly GCF_026875155.1. NCBI lineage: Eukaryota > Metazoa > Arthropoda > Malacostraca > Decapoda > Parastacidae > Cherax > Cherax quadricarinatus. Next base: position 7,533,851 of record NC_069425.1, on the reverse strand, counting down.
GACGGCACGAGAATCAGTTGGCTTATAGGCTTATTAGGATTTGAGGGGCAGTTAAGGGAGTATTATGAAAGAGGAAGGGGGGGATGCGGTGCCCAGTGGCTGACATGGAAGGAGTGAAGGAGCGCTCTGTGAAGGCTTACTCAGCCCTGTAACAACTTCAGACAGTAATACAGGCTGGCTCACCTCCTCAGAGGACAATTAGTGGAATAGAAAAGAAATAATAACAGACAAACATAAACCTTTATTATACAGAAAATATAAAATGTAAAACACTTAATATGAAATATTAATCCTACATTAAAGAAAATGAAAACTGAAAAATATAAATGATAAATGAAAATTCAACGCTTAGTATGTATATGTGTGTCTGGTGTTGTTGACACTGTTGTTGAAATCGTAGCCGTTGCTGATCATGGGGGGGGGGTCGAGGTGTTGGTCCCCACATGGCTGTTCTGCACAGATTAACGCCGTGAGTATATCCCGATGACAGGAAAGCAGGTTCTTTGCCGCTGCACTGATGTGGGGTTACGTCCTGCAATTTCATACAGGTGCCACAGAGTTCATACCAAAAAGGGGAGTCTCAGGACGTTAGTCCCTTCTCTGTTTGCTCGTTGAATAGACAGGTGACACTCACTGTCATCAAGCGAAAACGATAGAAGGTTACCCACTGCTTAAATAAATCACTCTCCATGGCATGTACATACTCAAAAGACGTGGTGATTTACATCAGTCAACCAAGAGCAAGACTGAAAGGAATAAGTTTATTACCGGTAAAAAGTGAAGCTTTAAACCAATAATCCACTAGATACAAGGCAAGGCATGACTTACAGTAGTGATGGGAGCTGTGAGTCAAGTGATTTACTGTTTGACAGAGCCCCACACGTCACCTTTCGGGGGAGGGGGGGTTGAAGATGGCTGGGGAAGGGATAGCGGAGCTAGACTGACCCTACGTAACAAGCAGCCGGCATTCAAACTATCACTTTAGGGGTGGGGGAGGGATAAGGTGGAAAAAACGGGAGCGTGAACTTCCTACCTTAACTAGTTAGCGGTAATGAAACTATCGTTACCTATATCTTTCTCCTATCTTTTTTTTTTTATATTTTATTTTAAAACCAACAATAGGAAAAAAGCAAAAGTAAAAAAACCCTAAAGGATGACAATATATGAACAAAATAACTGAAAAACTTACATCTAGATATTGAAACATTAACGAATAACAATACAATATAACAAATATGACCACTAATTACCTACATATAAAATCAGATACCGATTAAAATTGTCCTATACTAGCTCATGGGGATAAGTTAACTTTTCGCAAAAAACATGCCAAACCATATTAACTCTCCTAAATTAATCATCCTTGCTCATAATTCTCAACTAGAATAATAAAATACAAGTATAATAAAGAGCTGTTTGAATCAAAGAACATTCCACATTTATCATAAATTTACCCTAAAACCTAAGCCTAGTATTTCATCTGTTTATAAATGTACTAATCAACAGAAAATTTTCCCAATACCCCTACCATATTGATGGTGTCATATAAACCTTGTATTCCATAAAGAGAAAAAAAAACAAAAAAAAGGGAAAACCACTCTTCACCTTTAAAATCAGACTTCAATTTACATACATGTACTACATATAAAATAAGTTCTAAAGTAGATGTCTTATTGAACACAATCACTTAACAAAACGTCAGTTATAATATTACGTCAACTCAACCATGAATAACTTCATCCAATTCTTAAATCTTTTTCACCCAAAAAAACAAAAAAAAGGTTGTTAAAACTCTTAAACTACATATTCTATTGGCACCAAATCAATTGTGCTTACAAAAATAAAATTGTAAATTAAACTGGAAATAAAAAGCCATTTGACATTTACAAAAAAACCCATGTATCAAAATCATAAATGCTCATAGAAAAATATGTATTGTATATCATTGAAAGTTCATGCGTAAAAACCATTAAAGGTATATACAATAAAGAAACATACATACAATACATTACAATATACCATACATATACATTTATATATACATATACATATATACATATACACATAATACATACACCATACATATTACATACATTACATACACACCATACACATACATACCACAAATAACAACACCTACAACACATGACTATATATACCACACATACCCAACATAGTTATAAGTCGATAATTCCAAATATAATGTATTGTACTTGACACACTCGGAACAAAATAATGTTCAAAATTGCACCCATACCTACCTCATATACCATTCATCAAACTCTCATGCTACGCCAGTCTAGGAAACCAGAGCCCATGTCATCCCCTTACTGCCTTTCAACTCCGTAAATCCCGTAAAGTGAAATTCTATAAACCTCACTTAAATCCCCCCACTCCATTTCCACCCATAACACTCCTATTTACACTTTGTCCTATAAAAAGTTGCTGTTATTGCTTTAATTCTTTCACACACGTTCGCTTCCTCTATAGCCCAAGACATATAATATCATCTGTAATTATATACCCTAACCGCATTCTCTACCATTGATTCACCCCAACCCCCACCTATGTCCTAAGCTTTAAAACCCTCAACACCTGCAAACCCCCCTCCCTCTAACATTAATACCATTACCCAACAAACCTCTTATTTAGTTCAATACATTCGCAAAAAGACTCTAATGGAAAACGTCTCCCATCCACCACAAGCCTATGCTATCCATCTCCGTTTCTCTTATGGAATAAAACATTCCAGACGGTAAGATCCCATGTAAAATCTATACATTCTTCTCGTACTTAGGTTTTTAAACGTAATTTGATCAAACGCCCAGATCATATTAGCCAATCATTACATCGGAGACTAAAAACCTTCTACCACTGCTACCATGCCTTACCTCCACCCCATCATGGTTTCAATTTAATATGGAAGGATCGCTCATGTTTATGAGGACCGTAACATTGCACACCTATTAGAACTCCTACCCACCACCCCCGTTGCATATCCTGACGTATCTTATTGAAGTCCGCCTTCCCTCGCCCCCCCCTCCGACTTATAATACGTTTCCAAATACACACTCATAATCTCTTTTCAACAGCTATAAGACCCAGCCCTCACGGCAACCGGGAGTGTGACCAAACGCCTCTACCTAAACACCATTTCGCTTTTCCAGTTCACCCCAAATGAATCTAAAAACGCGCTTTTGTAAAACATTTGTATCTCACTCTACGAATGTATCGGATATATTGCTGCTACATGCGTCAAAGTTTTTACATATAATAGGACATTCGTTGTAATTACTCTTTGATTGCAAAGTTAAGTGTGCAGCTCGTAAACCACTGAGGCGCATCATACACCATCTACATACGCCACTGAATTTAATTTGTTGTGCTAACTTGATATCACTTACATAAAACGATCCCACATATCAGTAATTGGTCCACCATTCTTCCAACCTTTCAACTACTACACATTCCTCACTAACCTATCTCCAAGATCAAGGTATACTTCGTTTTTTCCTTATTAATTGACTATGCAGAAGCCGTTTCAAAAACATTTACTTACTTTTCCACCGAGCAAATCCCTGTTACACTTACTAAAATCGTTGTGTCATCAACATATCCAACAATGCAGCCCCCCCACCCCTTTCGTCCACCAACCCCATATGTGCCAATAAGACCCTAATTTCTATAAAAGGGCTTTCTGTAACACGCAAAAAAAATATTTGTGAAAGGGGACAACCTTGACGTAGACCCCCTGCTCATCTGAATTAGTTCTACTAACTTCCATTTCCTGCACCCGACAAGGAGGCATTTGATACATTCATTTGGCCCATGATATAATTTCCCTCCCAAACCCCTGCCAACTCATAATCTTCCATAACGCTTTCCCTTTCTACACTATCATATGCCGCCCTCCCAATCTATAGCAACCACCCCCCCCACTCCCCATTTAACTTTTCTATCAATAAAACTTCTAATCAAAATCCCATGCCCGTCATACATAGACCTTCACGGCACCCCATATTGTCCCTTATCGATCACTTTACCAGGACCTTTTTTATTCTGTTAAGCTCAAAATTCTTGCAAAAATCTTATCTTCACCACACATAAACGAAATAGCCGATAGTCTAACTGTTAATGGCTAACCTTTAGGCACTAAAACGACACAGCCATCCGCTGCTGTGCCCTAAAACCCAGATCCCGCTTAATGATATTGAATAATATTACCAAACATTTCTTTTAAAACGCTCCAATTATTGGAGATATAAGTCACTGGGCAAACCCATCAATCCTGGTGCCTTTTTCTTATTGCGCCGGATAAAGCTACCCATGTCTCGCATCTCCGATATCGGCCCTTCCAAAAACGAATCGAATCATGCTCTGTCAATCACACTGCACAACACCTTCCATATGACTGTAATGCTATTTCACTATATTCACACCTTTGCGTTTTCAACTTACCCAAGCATCATACCCACTCAATACCACTCAGTCGTCGTTCAAACACCTGGTCCACCTTTTATACCCTTCGACATACCGACCTGACCTTCAACCCATAACTCCATTGCCTTGCGACGTGTGTGTTGGGACTCCGCAACACACCGCGACGGACGATCTCCACAAAACCTACTCAATCCCGCCCTAAGACTTTCCCATCAAACCTCTATTTTGTAATTCGGATATTTTCCTTCAAAACTTTTCAATTTCAAAAACACGGATAATTGCATTAATTTGGGTGCATAAACTTCGCGCAACTGCCCCACTAAATATTTTTCTGAAAACCGTATTGTAAACTGATTATATCTACTTCCTCGATTAATATAATATTCCTTATACGTTTTTTTAGCTATTGTTTCCCACCAATTAACCATGGCAACATACCATGGTTGCTTTACCACTATACGATCCCACATATGGCCAAAAGTCAAGATACTATCCTCTTCCTTTAATAACTTTACATTCAATTTCCAAAATGATGGACCCCTCCGAGGCCCACCTCAATATCCACTCTATTACCACTCCTCTATGATCGAAAAAAACACATCTATCACATCCACTCCGCACAGTAACCGAACAAGGCACGTCATTCGGTCAAACCTGCCGCATAACCTCGTTTAAGATTGGTAATGCTCTACCATCCCTTCCCCCCCACACACATCCTTTAAACCCAACCGGTCAATTATCCCCCAATATACCCAAACAACACCCCGGCCAACCTTGGGTCCACATCTTTACGACGTATCCACGCAATTCCTCATCTCCGCCTATTATGAACATTCGGTTCAAACCCACGTCAAAAAATAGACCAGCACCGTCCCGACAAATTTAGTTTTAATACTTCACGGTCACCCTCCGCCGGACCATATACACATACTAAATAATGGGAACCTACCCCAAGTTTTCCATCCACCCTAATTACCCTCCCTCCCCCCTTCACTACGCCTTACTATAAACGGGCTAGTTTCCTATAACCAAAATGGCAGCCCCCCCTTTCAAACGCGTCGCATGTTCATGTACTCATTCTAACCACTCATATCCAACCTCATAACCAGGCCTAAATTATGTTCTGTAAGAATACCAATCCACACAAGTCGCACCAAATTCCATTAAACACTTAAGCTTCTCTCAGCTCTCAACCGTTAATATTTATAGTAAAAACTTGAATTCACAAAATGGCACCCCCCCCCCACCCCCCCCCCCCCCCCCCCCCCCCCCCCCCCCCCCCACGGTTATCCTTTTGTCCCGGCATTGACTTTCCCAGTTCGTTTTGCAACACCTCTGTCCTCCCCCCTTTGTTGGGCAATCACCTTTGCAATCCTTGCATCCATGGGTTCACCATTCCCTCTTTCTGTACTCCACCCGACTTTTTCCAGGGGCGTTGGGCAGGAGTTAGACATCATCAGAATCCGATGATGCTGCAGTCCTCTTTCGTTGTTCCCGCATCTCCCTGAATTTTGACATCAAGAAGCCACCGTCCTGATGCACTCACTCTACTTGCATGACCTTCACTCCTGTAGACTCTCTCGTCGCAAACCGTTTCATCATCTGCCATACATCATTACAGCCTTCCCCAGAACTGAGCCTGTGTTTACACCTGATCTAGGCCCGATTCCTCTAACAGGTCATCCAACGCCTTTACCAAAGACGCCTCGCCACTTCTTCTCCCTATTAGGTAGTCTCTCTCAAAAACCTTACTGTATTCCAATGAACTGGATTCTCCTTGTAGCGTTACAACTGGCGATTCAAGCTCCTTTTCTTTGTCTACTTCTCACTCCTGACAACCGTTGTTGGGGCCGGCTGTATAGCAAGAGACTGTTTCGCTCATCGCCAACCTCGTCCACTGGCTGGCTGTTGCTGCTGTTGCTTGTTGCTGCTGTTGCAGTTGCTGTAGTGCCGGGTACCCACTTAGTTTCGCACCACTGCGCCGCGATGTGGTCATATGACCCACATAGCCGGACACGTACGTTGTTGCCCGCATACTTTAATGACTTGAGTCCTTAATTCTTTAACACAATATATGAAGGAATAGGGTGCCGAAGAGTCATTTTAACTGTATACGCGCCTTCCAGCGCACTGCATACGGTCCAGTTGCATCTCCTGCATGTCTACCGTGAACCGTCCCATAAGTACGCAGATCAATGGTAATATCAAAATCAGTCGCCTCAAAAGGCACATTCCTGATTTTCACAGGTGTAATGTCGAGATACATCATGAAAGTCTCACCGACACAGCTGTATTAAACCTGTATGATGGTTCTCCTTGGATACTTGTCGACCACTGCCCGTAGACTTGGTGCAGACGTCGTCTTAACGAAAGATACTTGTCAATATTTAATGCGACACCACATATCTCCTCATTTGCTAATACCTAGGTATCGCGAATGATCGCTGGTAATAATAAATCATGTTGGATCCTGTGACTGCACCACGGATCAACTCAATTGCCAGACAGTGTTGATTCTTCTTCTGCTATTCAGCGCATGTTGGAGGAAAATAAAGTTTCCACCAACCACGCTAGGGGCAGCTCAAAGGTAAACTGGCGCAAAACAAACTCAACCAGGAGCGGTGGACACCCCTGCGCAGCTCGTCCACACGGCTCGGAGGCGAAGAGGACAGGTCTTCACTATCTATTGAACTTTTCCCTCACACTCCCCTTATACCAAGGACTTATAGACAAGGAGTATAAGAAGAATAGGCGGAGGAAAAAAAGTTCTAACGTGGAAGTCGGCATAAGGCAACAAATCTATCTACACGACAGTCACAACTTAACCCAGTCAGAGATAATAATTGGTATGAACCATTGATATACACAATATGGAACTAAAGCCTGGAGTGTCAAGTCCACTTCAAGAAGGCGGACTGTTTGGTTTCCCTTTAAAGTTTCTAGGTATATCAAAGGTTTTGTGGTCCGTTTCCTAGATGAAATTCTTTTCCAGCAATAAATTTACCGTTTTGGAGATACTCACACAAGGGCTAACACATTCTTTTATATTGTGGGTATTTTTGTTTCTGCGGAAGGCGTTCTCCGGATTAGGACAGGAAGCATACAGGAAGGGAGTTACCACATGGTATTGTAGTAACAACGCACCTAAGCCAGAATTGGAAGGCATTAGTTCTCAAACAAATGTTTTATTAATATCTGGAATTTTAAGAATAGGGTCTTTTGAACAAGATACTTTTTAATTCATTAAAAACTTTTCCCGAGCTGAGTCGGGAGTTCAAGAGGTTCCTTCACAGACTTTTTAAGGAAGTCAGATACGATGCCTGTAAGATCAGCAAGATTCAGGATAAACGTGCATTAAAAATTTACAGAACCAAGAAAGCTTAGCATGAGCTTCTTGGTTTTGGGGATTTAAATTCTAATAAAGCTTTGTCTTCTGGGGAGAGGCAGCAGGAATTATTAGAAAGTATTCAGTCAAGATATCTAATCTAGTTGTACCAAGGAAGCATTTTATTCGGCTTGGCAGTGAGGCATGTGAGCTTACCTACGCCAAAACTGTGATAAAGTTTGGATATGTTAGCCCCACGTAGTTGTATTACGTAAATGTTATCAAAATAAACTGAAACATTTGATATACCCATGACCTTTCTCATCAGTCTCACGTGGGTATCAAGGCAGTTACAAACCGTGGCTAGCTTAGTCTAGTGGCTAACGCGACCGGGCTGGAGTTTTGAGACTATGACCGCGGGTTCAATCCCGGCCCGCCGGGGGTATGGTTTGGCTTAGTTCATACTGCATCAGTCTGGTGTGTAGGAAAAGCGGATGTACTGCTTAGAAGAAGGGATCTAACATTACTTGCTGATATGCCTGCGCAATATCAATCTCTGGAAAAGAAGGAGAGTCATAAATTTGTTGTTAGATCGCACTTAATCTTTTAAATTTAGGGCCATAGGTCAGCATTCCACCGAGTTATAGCATTAAGGCTTGACAGTCAATAGCAAGTCTATATGAATTATCCTCTTCTTAACCATGACTATGTGAACAATACGAATACTGAAGGTTCACTGATTTTAGTTTTAATAATTTGTCCTACCTCACGGTCAAATGCATCCCTAAGGTGAACGGGGAAATGGGTTATAATTTCGTTTGATAGGGATTGTCCGTGCATCACTAAGTCAAATCTTATGGACTACCGTGGAGGTAACCTGGAAATCAGTAAAAGACGTCTGAAAAGTTACCTCACACATAGAAGTTAGTTCATGTCTCTTATGGTCATCCAAAGATTCATTAATATTAATAGTTGGTTGCGTCCTAGTGGTCAAGAGTCACCAAGTCATGAGTTCTTCAAATCATGGTCTAAGTTAGAGGTGTTCAATTACGCACACTTTACATTCTTTCAGATGTCGTATCAAGTTCGAGTGGAAAAAACTAATTCAACGTTATTAGGGCACTTAACGAATTTCTACCGGTAATATTTCTTAGGGATGTTGATAAGATAAAGCTTAGGTTCCTTGAATTGATATGAGGTAGTGTCAATTCCCAAATTTTTAATACTTTTATTGGACCTTTCCATGCAACTAATAATTTATTGACTTAATAGGCAAAAGCACAAGAACTTCATCCCCTACTTTAAAACTTCTCCTCTGACTTTTGGAATCCAAATAGTTTTGTACTGGTCCATTAACAAGCTTAGGATTTTCGAAACTATGTCAGAGGTCTCCTCAAAAATAAATAAACAAAAGGCACATTACCGTGACTGGAACGATACACAAATAACCCGACATAAAAGACAGCAGCTTAACGCCGAGTTCGGTCCGATGGAACCATGACAAAGTCACACTAAAGGAGGAGGAGCAGTGAGGCTATATATAGGAGAAGGGGTGGAGGTAGAAAAAAAAAAAAAAAAAAAAAAAAATAGTAGTGGTAGGTAGTAGTAGAAGTAGTTAGTACAAGAATTGTTATAATACCGACAGGCTGCAATGGACACATGCACAACACCCGGCATCCCCACCGTTGACGTTTCGCCATCAGCAGCCACTGGATGGCGAAACGTCCACAACAAAGACAACCAGACGCCGAACATGTTTCTAATTTCATCAGTAGATGTTAGTAGAAGAAGAAGAGGTAGTAGTATTGGTTTTAAGTGGGGGGGGGGTGCGTAGAAGTGGGAAATAAGGAAGACGAGCCAGTCAAATACAAAGGAAAGGGGAGCACTGCAAGAGGAGCTAGAAACCCACAGAGGGAGAGCAAGCGCACGAGGTGCGTGAAAGGGGGAAGTGGAGAAATAAAATAAAGAAGGAAACAGAAACACGAGACAGGAGAGAGAAAGACAAACCACAGAGGAGAAAAGGAAGAGGAAAGGGGAAGAGGAAGAAGAAAAGTAAGAAGAAGAAAAAAAGGAGGATTCAGGTTAAGTCACAGGCGTGTTCTGAAGGTTTTGGAGCATTTTACAGTGTAGTGGGAGAGGAAGGCATCTAAGTGACGAAGCCAGGGCTAAGGTTCATACAAGGAAAGTTGTGTTTATAAGAGAGGATTTCAACTAAACGGCGATGTTGAGAAGTTGGACGTAGGGAAGACAGTTGTAGTTATAAGACCAGTCAATAGGTATGGCTAGATCTCTGACGTGATCAAGAAAAGAGCATTGTTGTGTTCGGCAAGCCCGTAACACTATTTTTGTGCTCCCTAAGTCTGTCAGAAAGAGATCGACAGTTTCTCTCCAACTTTCCTTTGTTATGAACCTTAGCCCTGGCTTCGTCTCTGTAGATGCCTTCCTCTCCCACTACATTGTAAAAAGCTCCAAACTTCAGAACACCCGTGACTTAACCTGAAATCTCATTTTTTATTCTTCTTTTCTTTTTCTTCTTCCTCTTCCCCTTTCCTCACTCCTTTCTCCTCTGGGTTTGGTCTTTCTCTCTCCTGTCTCGTGTTTCTGTTCCTTCTTTAATTTATTTTATCCACTTCACCCGCTTTCACGACCTCGGCGCGCGCTTGCTAACCCTCTGTGCGGTTTCTAGCTCTCTTGCAAGGTGTCCCCTCCTTTGTAATTTTTGACTGGCTTCGTCTTCCTTATTTCCCACTCTCTACCACTACCCCCCCCCCCAACACTCACTACTATACCTCTTCTTCTTCTATACATTATGATGAAATAAGACACGAGTGCGGCGTCTGGTATGTCTTTGTTGTGGACGTTTCGCCATCCCAGTGGCGGTGATGGCCGAAACGTCTACGGGGGCCAGTCTATATGCCCGGGTTTGTTGTTTTGCATGTGTCATTTATTCCGTCGGTATTATATACCATTCTTGTACTACTACTACTACTCTATACCACTACTAACTACCTTCCACCTCTTCCTGCCTATATCTAGTCCGTCCTGCTCTCCTCTGTTAGTGTGGACTTTGGTCAATGGTCCAAGTCGGAACCGAAACGTCGTCCGAAGCTTACTGTCTTTTATGTGGGGTTATTTTGTTGTAGGTCACTCCTAAGTTTGGATCTAAGGTCAAGGTGAAGAAACTGGTAAGAAGATTGAACTCAGCATTTACCTCCTCATTAGTCCACAAGTCATGAAGGATATGGGACAATTGGGCCTCTGGTTGTCTACCATAGAGAGAAGAAAAAAGTAAGAATTTCAAAAGGTGAAACACCCCAAGAGTCACTGGGGAACTTCCCTCTGGCAAACAAAGCACAAGGGTAGGTAACGATTGGCCACTCCTTAGGTTTAAGGGGAAAGCAAAGTTTCCTTAAAATGCGGACTTGAGAATCGATGCTGGCGCTTCATCCTCCATTACAGCTGGGTATGATAGGGTGTGGTGAGAGAGGCTTCACTCACAGAAGTTGGTATAGATGTTGAATTTTTAAGTCAGATGTGAATGTGTCCACGGCGTCTGACAAAATTTCTCTAGGGATGCCCCACTCTGGCGAAGATGGACAAAAGGGCTTCAGCCACCTCTGAAGTAGATATGGTCTTTAAGGGTTTTTAAGGTTCAGGGAACAACTCGAAGCATAATCCACTAATGTAAATTATATCTATGTCCCCCCAGATGAAAGTGGAGATATAAGGACAACGATGTCATAGCTACTCTTATCAAACGGTACCGTAAAGAGTATAGGCATTTTGACCATAGATACTCCCCTGGTTACCTGCGAGGATGGAAGTTGGCTAACTTTACACGACTACAATAGGTGAAGTGACATCTGAGGAATTTTAGGCCAAAAATAGGTTTCCCTAATTTTTTATTTTAAAGTTTTACGATCGCGAGAAGAATGTCCGGCACTGGAGGTCATGAGCCATTTTAAGAACAGTCTCTCTGCATTGACTTGGACAACTAAGATGGGATAGTCTATCTTAATCTGAACTTTTACATTTGAATACTGACTTGTACAAGATACCTTTTTATATTTTCAAATGTAATATGAAAAGTTTTTCCTTTGGATAACTTTATTTGTTTAGACGGCATTATGGCAATTTGAAGAGAAAGGACATTACGTTTGTAAATTGACTAAGGAGTCCTTCGATATATCTAAAGGCTTAAGTCAGAGAAATCAAAGGATGTATAGAGGGGAGAAGCCTGGGCTTTGCGTCTGAGCCCTAGTCAAGAATTTATGGTATCGGGAGGGGGATATCTTCATTTCATTCTAACAAGTGATCGGTGATCCTACTACTCGCTTTCGAGGAGTTAGCATCACTGGTTTTTTAATCCCAATGTAATTCTCACGAGGGACATTGTTTATCTGAACTTTTCGAGGGCTTCTTCCCTCTGACCCCTCTCTACGGACGAAGAGGATCTGAAACACTTATGTCCACCTTTGGTGATGAAAGGTCAACCTCAGAAGGAAGAATGGCACCTTTTACATTACCTATTAGTACGGAGCAATAAGTGATGGGAGCTAGTACGGCTTCAGAACCAACCTGTGAACCATTTAGACCTAATGTAACAACGGATGGTAGGAAAAGTGTCCGTACGGCCCAAGTAGTCTTAAAGTATAGCAGAGGAATGAGTTTCTTTAAGGTTAGGGAACAGTTTATCAGAAATGACTATACATGTGCATCCAGTGTCTCGTAAAATGGTAGATACATTAAGTCCATTAACTGTTCCTGAACAAAAGGGTGCTTGGTCATTACAGTCTTTAAAACATCTTCCAACTTTTTGGACCTTCTTAGAAGGACAATCTGGACGTTTATGTCCCTTAACACCACACAAATGACAAACAGGAATAAAAGAAGTGATTTTACTTTCCACTAGAGGCTTTGATTTCTTAAGGTCTGATGAACCCTTGCCCTTAGGGTTCGATCCCTTTAGATTTTTATAGGAATTGTGAGCCTCAGCATACAGGTCAGCAGCCTCAGCAACTTCCTCAGCTTTAATCAGGTTGCGTTCTCTGATGAATGTTCGTATCTGGTTAGGAAGAGCTGTCAGAAACTGGTCAGCAACCATGAAGTCTCGAAGAGATTCATAACTGTGATCAATTCCTGAACTCTCTATCCAAAAGTCGAACAAACGAAAGAGTGTTACCTGTAACTGTTGAAAGTTCTGGCCAGGCTGTAAGGTGGCATACCTGAAATCTTTCCTTTAAGAATTAGTGGTTTTTTGATATGCTTTAAGGATTGCCTTCTTTAGTAGGTTATAATTACATATGATATCCTGGGACGAAGTTGCATAGATATTCAAGGCTGTACCAGAAAATAACATTCCTAACCTGGTAGCCCAGGTGTCAGCAGGCCATTCACAGAGGGTAGCGGTATTTTCAAACCTGATAATGTATGAAGTTATGTCTTCCCCCTTTGTGAAGGGAGGTAAATTAGGTGCTGGAATATGTGCACTGACTGCACGTTGTTCCATTACTCCTTCCTCTAATTGTTGTTGTGTAAGAGTTAACTTTTTATTCTCCAATTCAAGGCGAGATTTTTCGAGCTCGCGATCCTTTTCTCTCTCTATTAACTCATGCTCTCTAGCTCTTTCCTCACGTTCTCTAGCTTTTTCCTCAACTTCTCTATCCTTTGCTCTTTCCTCAAGTTCTCTTAATTTAACCTGTTCCTCACGTATCTTAGCCTGTTCCTCACATATCTTAGCTTGTTCCTCACGTTCCCTAGCTCTTTCCTCACGATCAAGTCTATCACGCTCTTTTTGGTCTTCTCGTTCTCTTTCTAACTGTCTTTCTTGGATTTCTCTCTCAATTCTCTCTCTCTCCTTTTTCTCCTGTCTTTCAAGGTTCTCTTTCTCCTTTTTCTCTTCTCTTTCGATTCTTTCTCTCTCCTTTTCTTCTTCTCTTTCCCTTTCTAACTGTCTCTTCTCTCTCAATTCTCTCTCTTTCAAGTATTTCCTGGATCTTAGCACTAATGAAAGATTCTAAATTTTTCCCTGTTATTCCTAACTTACTTCCAGTGTTCATCCAAAACTGGTATTCCTCCATGCTTGCAAGAATAACTTAAACTATCAGGGGAAATGATACGGGTATTAAAGAAAACGGAGGGTTCAATTCCTGCTCCGCTCAAACTATAAATAAACCAGAGGGCTCGATCCCTGCTTCAATTAAACAATATGTATTAACGAAAACGAAGGGTTCTATGTCGGCTCCGAGCAAACAGTAAGTAGAATGGGGTCCCTTGACCATCCAGTCTTCTCACCAACAAATCAAGAGTGTCCTATGACAGTTCCCTTGATATAATAAAGAGCTCAATGAAACAAGTTGTCACTGGAAAATCTCGGGTCCCTAGGGTCTAATCCTCCAAAGTGTTTCAAGCTCACATGAAAAAGTGGCAGAATTAACTATTACATCCTGCCTGACTTGACTTACAATAAATTGAGACTATAACAATCACCAAATCTTTTAAATACCTGTACCGTAGTCCTACCATAGAGAATGATTACTCATGGCTGGTGGTAACCATCTGTGGTATGCAGCGTTGAAGTTCGAAATGTAGATTCGAGATGGAGTTGAATCTTGATTCAGTAGAGTTGATTCTGGCAAGGTCGCCACTGTGAAGGCTTATACCCCGTAACAAATTAACAGATTCCCAAGGGTGGTCTCCTCAGGAAATTAGTGAATAGAAAAAGAAAAAAAACAAAAAATAAACACTTAAATTTATATAAATAAATGTAAAACACTTAAATATGAAATATTTAAACCCACATTAAAGAAAATGAAAAAGAAAAAAATAAAATCAAC
>NC_069425.1:7433228-7518750 GCF_026875155.1 Cherax quadricarinatus | reverse complement strand
TAAATTCGCAGTCAAAAAATTTCCAATCAAATGAATAAATTTAAAAAGCTCTGTTTACTCTTTATGTTTCTTGTGGCCCTAAAAATTTTCCCCCAAAATAGTCCCCCCTGGCCCCTATCTAATTTTGGGGGCGTAATTCCCCTAAATCAATTTTCATGCCCCCTAAAAATTTGTACCCAAACAACTCTGAAATTTGTTCTTCAGATTTAATACCCGTTTTTATGCAACACTTCAAGCGATTCGGACACAGTGCCCCCCACCCCTTCCCGTACTTCTATCACTTAACAATTTTTTAAAACCCTGAATGTGACTTTCCGCAGCATGTCCGCTTTTTGAATTAAATAGTCTCGTTAAGGCAAATACATAAATGTTCCCTGCATAGCAATATCTAAACTCGTCCTTCTTCCCTAGCATACGACTATTTGTGTAATATTTTTTTTAAGAACCCCCCTTCCCTTTCCCCTTCTGCCCCTTTTCTTTTTATTCCCTAAACCATTACGCCCTTGTAATTAGTCCCCACTGGCTTTCCAATATCCCCTTTTTTTGTATTACTATACTCATTTACTACACGCGAGTCACTGTTTCCCGCAAAACCATACCACAAACTCCTATTTTTAAAACCTAAAGCTCCCTCCATGTTTGGGCCCAGTGCCCCCCCCACCCCAAATAAGTAAAAAACCCCACTCTGGATACAGTCTTTTCTGCCATGAAAGGCCCAGTTGTCAAAAAATGTTACCGCATTTTCCTTACAGTGTTTGTCCACCAGCAATTGACCAATTTGCTCTGGACAACCATTCTTTTCCCAACCCCTTCCCCTTGGAAAAAATACCACATAGTCGGGGTTTCCCACCCTCACCCCTAATTATCTCTATTGCTGACCTTACTGCTAATCATGTCCTCACCCCAAAGTCTGCCAACATCGTTCCTCCAGACGAGACGTAATAGGATTGCTCTCACTACCTCTCTAATGTTTTTCCGAGGGCTAACAATATTCTTCATTAAAACCCCGGGAAAAAACACACTCTCTCCCTCCTATCCTATCCTTCAAGCAGAATCCCCTACCCATGTCCCTAATTGGCTATCCCCAACAACAATAAATTTTTTTCTTTCCCTTGGGGACGTCCGGTGATGTTCCCCGTGTCGCCCATTTGTTAGGTAGCACACATCTTTTACGTGTGGGAAATTGTCAAGAGGTTTTCGATGGTTTTCGTTGGGGTTTTTAGGGGTTTTCTCACTCACGTAAACCAATGGTTCCTTGGTGCTTTTTGTGGCATTCCCATTAGAACACTCACATTCGTCAGGTAACACCGAAAATGGGCTGGAAGTTTCCACAGTAGTCGTCTGGGTCCTCGTTGTTTCTGCCTCTCCAACAGTCTTCTTGATCCTCAGCTTGGTTCCATGTTACCCGGCCACTGACCAAGCTCCCCTCTTATCCTGGGGACTCACAACAGGAGGATTACTTCGAATCTTCTTGTTCTCCTCCGTTAATCGCCGTATCTCCTGCTTAGCAACCCTATGCTTTTCTTTCAGCTGCTGGTAAAGTTGCTCAAGAGAGGGCATCCTGGTTCAGATTCACAGAGAGCACACAAACAGGTCTTCACAGAGCTAAGTGCACGTTACCACTGCAAGTACACGTCACCACTGACTAAGTACAAGTCACCACTCAAAGTACACGTCACCACTCAAAGTACACGTCACTTCTCATTGGTCAAAAGAGAGGCATATATAGGCGTCTCAAAAGAGGGGATGAGCAGTTAAGAAATCAATATATTCAATTAAAGAGAGAAATAAAGAAAGGAATAAGAAAAGTAAAAAGGGATTATGAGGCTAAGGTCGCAAGGGATTCAAAGACTAACCCAAAAAGGTTCTTTCAGGTATACAGAAGTAAGATTAGGGACAAGATTGGCCCACTTAAGAGTAACTCTGGTCAGATCACTGACAGTGATAAGGATATGTGTGAAATTCTCAATACCTACTTCCTCTCAGTTTTCACCCAGGAAAATACTAGCGATATTCCTGAAATAATAGATTATGTAGAACAGGATAATGAACTATGTACGATTGCGGTAACTAGTGACATGGTCCTCAGAGAAATAGAGAAACTAAAAAAACCTAACAAATCCCCAGGTCCTGATGAACTGTTTGCAAGGGTGTTAAAGGAATGTAAAGAGGAACTTACCATACCTTTGGCTAATCTTTTTAACATGTCACTACAAAATGGCATAGTCCTTGATAAGTGGAAAATGGCAAATGTAATACCTATTTACAAGGCAGGTGACAGGTCCTTGGCTTCGAACTATAGACCAATAAGCCTTACCTCCATAGAGGGAAAATTTATGGAATAAATAATTGCCTAAGCAATTCGTAGCCATCTTGATAGACACAGATTGATTAATGAATCTCAACACGGTTTTACAAAGGAGCGTTCCTGTCTTACGAATTTACTAACTTTTTTCACTAAGGTGTTTGAGGAGGTAGATCATGGTAATGAATATGATATTGTGTACATGGACTTCAGTAAGGCTTTCGATAGCGTTCCAAATCAGAGGCTATTGAGGAAACTTAAGGCACACGGAATAGGAGGAGAATTTTCTTCCTGGGTGGAGGCATGGCTGACAAATAGACAGAAGAGAGTTTGCATAAATAGGGAGAAATCAGAATGGGGGCACGTCAAAAGCGGTGTTCCTCATAGGTCAGTGTTGGGCCCGTTGTTGTTCACAATTTATATAAACGACATAGATGAGGGAATAAATAGTGACAAAAGCAAATTTGCTGATGACACAAAAGTAGGCCGTCCAATTCATTCTAATGAGGACACTAGAGCACTCCAGGATGTTAGGTAAGACACATATGCAACAGTTAGGTATCTTTATTTCGAAACGTTTCGCCTAAAGTAGGCTTCTTCAGTCGAGTACAGAAAATTTATGAAGAGAAGATACTTGAAGCGATTGTAATCAGTCATCACCTATAAAGTATTGAGTGGTCGTCCTCAGTCTGGAGTCTGGAGAAGAAGCATTGTTCGTTGTCTGAAAAAATGTAAAGTTGAAGTAAAGGATGGAGCCTTTATAGTGCCGGGGGTGGAGTGGTTGCGTTGGGAGGGCAGGTCCCTTAAACCCCAGCCGTTCTCCTAGTAGAGATTGTCGAAGTTGAAGGTCTGTACAAGATACCCTTGTGTTGCGTGTCTGACAGAAGAACATTAAAATGGTATAAAACGACAGTTGTTGGGAAAGACACATATGAAACTGTTGATATGTGTCTTACCTAAAAATTGTCGGTTTTTATACCATTTTAATGTTCATTTGTAGACACTGAAACACAAGGGTATTTGGGACAAACTTCACTTCGACTCTCTACTAGTGAGAACGGGTGGGTTTTAGAGGGGGCCTGCCCCCCCAAAAGAACCCACTCTCACCCCCTGGCATATAAAAGTCTCCCTCCTGTCACTTCAAATTCACTTGTTTCAGCAACGGAACATGTCTTCTCCCGACTCCGATGAGGGACTGCCACCTCAAAACTTTAAGGGGGATGGATGATTACATCGTCTTCAAATATCTTCTGTTCTATCAAATTTTTCTGTATCGACTGAAAAAGGGCCCACTGTTAGGCGAAACGTTTTGAAATAAAATACCTAAAATGTTGCTTGTGTCTTTCCCAAAAAAATCTGTCGGATTTTTACCCTTTTAAGTTCACTCAGGATGATTTGAATGACTGATGCAAAGGTCTAAGAAGTGGCAGTGCTGTTTAATATTGCAAAAGCAAAGTTTTTTAAATGAGGACAGTTTAAATAACCCTCTACATATAAACTAAAAAAAAGTAATATTTAATACTACTGATTGCAAAAAAAGGTTTAGGGTTCTGGTTTGCAGAAAACTAAAAACCCAAGAAAAAGTCATAGTGTTCGAATAAAGAAAAGAATTCTTGGCTTTTTTTATCTAGAAATTAAATAATAGAAGTCCTCGGGTTGTTCTTCAACTTATTTTATCCTTGGTTAGCCTCATTTAGACTATGCTGCTCAGTTCTGAGCACGTTTTAAACAGAATGGATATAAATTTGCTCTGGAAAACGTACAGGGGGGAGGACGACAAGATGATCCATGTATCAGAAATCTTCCCTTTGAGGATAGACTGAGGGCCCTGAATCTGCACTCTCTCGAAAGGCGTAGAATTAGGGGGGATATGATCGAGGTGTATAAATGAAAAACAGGAATAAATAAAGGGGATGTAAATAGCGTGCTGAAAACTTCCAGCCAAGACAGGACTCGCAGCAATGGTTTCAAGTTGGAGAAATTCATATTCAGGAAGGATATAGGAAAGCACTGGTTTGGTAATAGAGTCGTGGATGAGTGGAATAAACTCCCGAGTACAGTTATTCAGGCTAAAACGTTGTGTAGTTTTAAAAACAGGTTAGATAAATACCTGAGTGGGTGTGGGTGGGTGTGATTTGGACCTGACTAGCTTGTGCTGCTGGGTATGGTGCCGTGCTCCTTCCTTGAGTGGAAGTGACCAGACTGGGTGGGTCATTGCGGTAATCTGTGGGGGGACATGGACCTGCTCTGCATGGGTCAGTAGGCCTGTTGCAGTGTTCCTTCTTTCTATGTCTCTGTGTATGTCTCTCTATGTCTGTGTGTGTGTCTGTGTATGTCTCTGAGTAAGTCTCTGTGTATGTCTCTGTGTATGTCTCTGTGTAAGTCTCTGTGTATGTCTCTGTGAATATAACTGTGTATATCTCTGTGCATGTGTCTGTGCAAGTGTCTGTGTAAGTTTCTGTGTATGTCTCTGTGTATGTCTCTGTGTATGTCTCTGTGTATGTCTCTGTGTATGTCTCTGAGTATGTCTTTGTGTATGTCTCAGCGAATGTCTCTGCATGTCTGTGTACGTCTCTGTGTATGTTCTGTGCATGTCCCTGTGTATGTCTCAGTGTATGTTTTAGTGTACGGCTCTGTGTATGTCTCTGTGTATATCTCTGTGTATGTCTCTTTGTATGTCTCTGTGTAATTCTCTGTGTATAAGTCTGTTAGTCTCTGTGTATGTCTCTGTGTATGACTTTGTGTAAGTCTATATGTGTGTCTCTGTGTATGTTTCTGTGCATGTCACTTTGTATGTCTCTGTGTATTTCTCTGCGTATGTTTCTGTGCATGTCTCTGTGTATGTATCTGTGTATTTCTCTGTGTATGTCTGTGTGTATGTCTGTGTGTATGTCTCTGTGTGTGTCTCTGGGTATGTGTCTTTGTATGTGTCTATGTATATCTCTGTGTATATCTATATGTATGTCTCTGTGTATGCCTCTGTGTATGTCTCTGTGTATGTCTCTGTATGTCTCTGTGTAAGTCTCTGTGTATGACCCTTTATATGTCTCTGTGTGTGGAAAATACTGTATATATTTTCCAGAAATACAGTAGTTTATATGTAAATAGAAAGCCATACTATATGTAATAACAATTATGTTATAAAAAATGGGAAGCCTGTGCCTGCGCAGACGAGACTCGCCATCGTTGTTTGAATTGAGACAACACAAACGCTGTGAATATTGGGATGAATTTTCGTGCTCTAGAGGTAAAATTGGGCTGACACCTCTCAAATAGGAGGCGAAATTGTTGGTTGTGCTTTCCCTGCATAACTTGAATATCAGGGACTGGACAAGACAGCTCCAGGAACCTAAAGTTAAGTCTATTAATTTTTAACTCGGGGGCCAGTGAAAATTTTTCATGTATAAACGTGGGGTTTTTGAGTATGATACACCTTGATCTCCGGGAAAAATTGGTGAGTGTTTTAAAGATATTCTCCTTCTGTTATGTAAATGGTATTTTAAAATTTTTCTTTTTTAAATTTTAAATTTATTCATTTCCACAAATTTTATTTACCAGAATTCTTGGAAATAAAAACCCACAAATGCGTAAATGTGATCCTTTATTGAAAACTTTTAAAAAAAAATTTTGCTTTGTGTTTATTTTTCCCACTGTGTCGGTTTTTTTAATTTATTTTTCCCCCAGAATTTTTTGTTGATGCATCTTTCCCTTTTTAAAATTAAAAGGTCCCGAGCAACTTGTGGAATTTTGACAGTTGTAAGTATGAAGGGGGACATTTTTTTTGCCCAGGTGTCCCAAATTCCTACTTGCCTAGTAAATTGATTAAAAAATTTTTATCTTTTTTATTTTCTGGTATATACTTTTTGAGTTACATACAGATTAAAAGTAATTTTCCACAATTAAATTTTCCCGTTGGTTTTTTCTTGAACGGGGTAATTAGTGAAGTCATTAATTAGTTAATTTTTTAAATTAAAATTTTAGGTGAAATGGACGAAGCAGGGGGATGTTAAAATTCAAAATTTACTTAATGTGTAGGGGATTTAAATTTTTATAATATTAATTTTTATAAAACCAAATCAAGTTTGACTTTAAAAATTTATTAATGGGTATAATATTAATTTTTCCATCCAAAATTTTGGCAAGGGGGTTTATATTATTTTTATAAAAATTAATTTTGATAAGCCAAGTTTTGGCTAAAGGTATATATTAATGTTTATTTAAAATATATTTTATAAAATTTTTTTAAAGTTTTAAATTTTCATGCTCAAGTGTAGCTAAATTATTAATGGTTTTTATTTAAAAAATATATTATAAATTTCTTTCCCTGTAATTTCCCAAAACTCAAGTTGAAAAACTGGATTTTTCAAAAGGGAAGTTGTACTATTTACCCTTTACAAAGTGCATAATTTAGCACATAATCAGTGTTATTAATTAAGTTGAATTTAATATATTGCATCATGGCTGAAAATGAGGAAATTAATATAGAAGACAAACATATGGAATATAGAGCAAAGAAAGCATCACTGCAAGCTAGAAAGGGTCATGTAACCAAGGCATATAATAAATGTTTGGAATTAATGAATCAAGAAACTGAGAATACTGATGATTTAAAATTGTATTTAGATGCTTTGGGGAATAGATATGATTCATACAAATTATATTACAACAAATATGAAGGAGATTTTTTAGTAAACTGTGTAGATGAGACTGAAGTAGATCTCATGATTAATCAGTATTATGAATTAGAAGAAAAGATTCTTTCTTGTAAAAGTCAGGCTTTGAATAAATTAAAATGTGTAAACCAGGCAGTTAATCAGTCTGCTCCAACAAATAAGATGTCTTTGCCAAAACTCCCAGAATTATGTTTACCTGGACTTAATCCTGGAGAAAATTGGGAGGAGTTTTGGTCAATTTTTAAAGCAGCTGTGCATGATAGGAGAGATCTAACCTGTGTAACTAAATTATTTTACCTCAAAGGACAGGTAAGAGGAGATGCTCACATACTCATACAAGCCTTTCCCAATGTAGATGACTCTTACAAGGAAGCAGTTGACTTGTTGAAGGTCACTTACGGTAATATAGAACAAAATAGGTTGGATCTAGTGAATATCATCGTTAATTTTAAAATCTCCAGATCACACTTACAAAGATTTACAGCAGTTTAGAGTTAAACTGGAGAGCACTCTCAAAACTTTAAGTAATAAATATAATCTGAAAGAATCAGACTGGTTATTGAGTGCCATGGTACAGAATAAATTATACACAAATAACCCGCACATAAAAGAGAGAAGCTTACGACGACGTTTGGGCCCGACTTGGACCTTCCCCAGATACACTCAAGGTGGAGCAGGAGGCTATTATAGGCGGAAGAGGTGGGGTAGTAGTAGTGGTGTAGTAGTAGTAGTGTAGTAGTGTATTTGTAGTATTTCAAAAGTTGTATTAATCCCGAAAAGATGAAATTAAGACACTTGCAAACACCCGGGCATCCCCATAAGACTTTCGCCATCCCCCAGCCAGGGGATGGCGAAAGGGTTTGGGGGGTGCCCCGGGTGTTGGTATACTACTCCCACCACCCCCCTTTCCTGCTATATATTCCCGTCCAGCTCCACCTCTGTTGTGTGACTCTGTAAATGGCAAGTCGGCCCGAAACGTCGCGAAAGCTTCTCTCTTTTTGTGCGGGTTATTTGTGTTTCGTTCCAGTCACGGTTTTGTGTTTTTGTTTTTCAGAAAAAATTTAAGCTTTAAAACCTTTTGAATGACTCTTGAAAAAATCCACAAGGGTTATTTTGGTCTGGAGGAATAGCAAAGTCTACAAAATTAATTTTTTCAGTTGCCAGCCCAGCCAACTAATCATTTTAAGATGCAAACATAAGAACATAAGAAAATAAGAATGTAGGAAATTGCAAAAGGCCTCCCGGCCATGCGAGGTGGTCCTGAAAAGGGAAAAATTATCCAATAGAAAATAAAAATTCATTTTAAAAAGAGTTGCATAGGTGATTCAAGTAGCAGGAATCAAAATAATGTTTTACAAAAGGGTAAGAAGAATAAGTCCCCTCCAAAGGGTACCCCATTTAATAAAAAACCCAGTCGAGAAAAGAGATTGTCTTTTCTGCAAGGGTACTCTTTTTTTAAGAGTTGCAATGAATAAATTCATGGAATGATAAAGTTAAAAGATTGGAGGAATTTTGACAATGTATGAGGTGTTTAGGTAATACAAAGTAAAGGTTTGTCATCCCAAAATTAAAAACTGTTATCAATGTCACAAAGGAAGACACCAAAAGTCATGGTAAGGGTTTTTTGGGACAAGTTGAAATAATATAATGTTGACAATCCTGACACAACAGTAGCTAATGTAAAAATTGTGTAATGTTAATAATGATGGTTTTGCTGAGTAGCCTTACCTGTGTTAGAGGAAAAATTTGATGATAAAAGAAAAAAAACAAAAAAATGAAAATGCATTATTGGCCAGGGATCCCAGGTTTTCAAAAAACGTAAATGTCTTGATGGTATGAAAGTAAGAGGGAGCCCCCCAAATTTTAAAATTCTGGTTTTCTCTCGTTTAAAAGGGCTCAATTGTATGACACTGTTTATGAAAACTGTCAGGTTGGGCAATGAGAAAAAAACTATTAATGCAGAAATTGTAGATAGGTTCCAGAGAAAAAATTACAGTGGGGCTTAGTAAAGCACAAAAAAGACTTTCACATAATGTAAATTTAGCACTTTGGTTAAGTAAAAGTTTGTAGGTCCAAAAAATTTTTGATAGGGAGTGATATTATGCCTCCTTGTAAAAGGGGAGGTAAAAAAAATGTGGGGCACCCCTTTTGAAGACTACAGGGGCCCCTGTAATGTATGGGGGATTCCTCGTAAAAGTAAAACATACTAGGAAAATACAAATACCCTAATGTGTGTCTTCTCAGGAAAAAGTGCCCCAGTATATTTCTTTCTAGAGGGTGTGTTGAGCCCGTGCATAAATTGGGGAATTTGACGGATTTGGGAAAAAAGTAAATGGGGAAAAAAGTAAAACGATTTTTTATCAGGAACAGTACCTGAGAGATGTAAAATTTGAATCTGGACAATACGGGTACGACTTCCCTGGAGATGAACCCTCCAGAATTTCCCAATAATTACAGAATGGCATTGGGGGCAATTAAAGGCTCAGCTCCACGAATGAATAAGGGCCCAGAATTGTTTAATCCTAAAAAAAACTACAAAAAAAAAAAAACCCCCCAAAAAAAAAAAAAAAACCAAAAAAAAAAAAAAAAAAAAAAAGAAAAAAAATGTATAAATAAAAAATGTACCAGTTTAAAAATTTTATGAAAGGTCCTCTGAGGAAAAAATAGGGAATATTTTAAATTTTGGGTGAAGAAATTTTTGCCTTTAGGGAAAAAGTGTTTTTGAGTGGTTTACAAGATGACTGGGGTTTTAAACCCGCTTCAAAAAGGAGAACCTTAAATTTTGGGAAATTTTATTTGGGTAAAGTAAAGCAAAAAATTTTTTGTGGGGACAACTTTAAAAAACTTTAAATGACTTATGGAAAAAAGGGCAAAAAAAAATGAAAGGCAAATATCCTTGAGGGAATAATAGTTAATTTTCCAAATTAAAGGAAAAAAAGTAAAAAATTACCCCGGGATGAAAATACCCAAAAAGTAGTAAAAGTATTGGGATTAAAATGGGTCTGAGAAAATTTGTTAAGTTAAAAACCCAATAATTTCGTATGCCAAAAAAATTTCAAGAGAGTCTAGTTGCTGAATTTCCAAAAGTTGGATCCCCTGGGTTTTGTGTCACCCCTTACTATAAGTGGGAAATTATTAATACAGGAAGCATGGAAACTTAAATGTGATTAGGATGAAATTCTACCTGAGGAATTCATAAACAGGTAGGATGAATTAATTGGTGATTATGAGAAAATTTCCATTGTTGGAGTTCCCACGCCAGGTAGCCACTGGCTAACGCGACGGTCTGGAGTTTTGAGACTCTCCGACCGCGGGTTCAAATCCCGCCCGTGGTATGGTGTTTTCTGTGTATGTCTCTATGTCTCTATGTATCTCTCTGTGCATATCTCTGTTTATGTCTCTTTGTGTGTCTCTGTGTATGTGTCTGTACATATCTCTGAGTATGTCTCTGTGTATGTCTCTGTGAATGTGTCTGCGTATGTCACTGTGTATGTGTCTGTGTATGTGTCTGTGTATGTTTCTGTGCAAGTCTCTGTGTATGTTTCTGTGTAAGTCTCTGCGCATGTCTCTGTGTAAATTTCTCTGTATATCTCTGTGTAAGTTTCTGTGTAAGAACATAAGAACATAAGAAAGAAGGAACACTGCAACAGGCCTACTGACCCATGCAAAGCAGGTCCATGTCCCCCCCTGGATTAGCCCAATGACCCACCTAATCAGGTCACTTCCACTTAAGGAAGGAGTATCGCATCAGACCTAATAGCACAAGCTAGTCAGGTTCAACTCACACCCACCCACACCCATTCATATATTTATCTAACCTATTTTTAAAGCTACACAACGTTTTAGCCTCAATAACTGTACTCGGGAGTTTGTTGCACTCATCCACAACTCTATTACCAAACCAGTGCTTTCCTATATCCTTCCTGAATCTGAATTTTTCCAACTTGAAACCATTGCTGCGAGTCCTGTCTTGGCGGGAAATTTTCAGCACCCTATTTAAATCCCCTTTATTTATTCCTGTTTTCCATTCATACACCTCGATAATATCCCCCGTAATTCTACACCTTTCGAGAGAGTGCAAATTCAGGGCCCTCAGTCTATCCTCATACGGGAGATTCCTGATACATGGGATCATCTTTGTCATCCTCCTCTGTACGTTTTCCAGTGCATTTATATCCATTCTGTAATACGGTGACCAGAACTGCGCAGCATAGTCTAAATGAGGCCTAAAGAAGGATAAACCATACCCCCGGCCGGGATTGAACCCGCGGTCATAGAGTCTCAAAACTCCAGCCCGTCGCGTTAGCCACTAGACCAGCTAGCCACAATAAGATTCATCCAACTAGGTATATTTCTACACCATAGGAAGGTTAGCACAGGCACCACTGTGTCCACAAATGCAAGTTTTTACAGACGAATCTCCAGCTAGCGTGGCCGTGACGAACTCTAGCTCAATCGTGTCATTACGATTTCTTGAGTCATGCTAAAGAAAGATACATAGAGTTGAAGAACAACCTGAGGACTTCTATTATTTATACCTCTAGATATGAAGCCAAGGATTCTGTTAGCTTTATTGTGGACACTAATGCACTGTTGCCTTGGTTTTAGATTACTGCTTACCAGAACTCCTAAATCCTTTTTGCAATCAGTAGTATTAAGATCTACATTATTTAGTTTATATGTGACATGGTTATTTTCTTGTCCAACATATAGAACACTGCATTTGTCTATATTAAACTGCATCTGCCATTTCTCCGACCATTGCATCAGTCTATTCAAATCATCCTGAAGTGCTCTATGGTCCTCATTAGAGTGAATTGAATTGCCTATTTTGGTGTTATCAGCAAATTTGCTTATGTCGCTATTTATTCCCTCATCTATGTCATTTATATAAATTGTGAACAACAAAGGGCCCAACACTGGCCCCTGTGGAACACTGCTTGTGAGGTGCCCCCATTCTGATTTTTCCCCAATTATGCAAACTCTCTGCTGCCTATTTTCAGCCATGCTTCTACCCAGGAAAAAAATTCTCCTCCTATTCCATGTGCCTTAAGTTTCCTCAATAGCCTCTGATGTGGAACTCTATCGAAAGCCTTACTGAAGTCCATATACACAATATCATATTCATTACCATGATCTACCTCCTCAAACACCTTAGTGAAAAAAGTTAGTAAATTCATAAGACAGGAACGCCCCTTTGTAAGGCCATGTTGAGATTCATTAATCAATTTATGCCTATCAAGATGGCTATGAATTGCTTCGGCAATTATTGATTCTATAAATTTTCCCACTATTGGTAAACTATGGAGGTAAGGCTTATTGGTCTATAGTTCGAGGCTAAGGACCTGTCACCTGCCTAGTAAACAGGTATTACATTTGATAAATTAGACACATGTGCAACTCTTGGGTATCAATAAAGATATCCAAGAGTTGCACATGTGTCTAATTTATCAACATGTCGGTTCCCTGAACCATTCATCTACAAATAGGTATTACATTTGCCATTTTCCACTTATCAGGCACTACGCCAGTTTGTAGTGATATGTTGAAAAGATTAACCAAAGGCTTGCTAAGATCTTTACATTCCTTTAACACCCTTGCAAACAGTTCATCAAGGCCTGGGGATTTGTTAGGTTTTAATTTCTCTATTTGTCTGAGGACCATGTCACTAGTTACTGCAATAGTTCATAATTTATTATTGTCCTGTTCTATATCTATTATTTCAGGAATTTAGCAAGTATTTTCCTGGGTAAAAACTTTAAAGGAAGTAGGTATTGAGAATTTCACACATATCTTTATCACTGTCAGTGATGTGACCTAGGTTACTCTTAAGTGGGCCTATCTTGTCCCTAATCTTACTTCTGTATACCTGAAAGAACCCTTTTGGGTTAGTCTTTGAATCCCTTGTGACCTTAGCCACGTAATCCCTTTTTGCTTTTCTTATACCTTTTTTTATTTCTCTCTTTAACTGAATATATTGATTTCTTAACTGCCCTTACCCTCTTTTGATACACCTATATATATGCCTCTCTTTTGACCAATGAGATTTTTTAATCTATTGTTCATCCATTTGGGATCATTCTTGTTAGATCAAATTTCCCTACTCGGAACAAAAGTTGTCTGGGCAGCTAGAACTATACTCTGAAAAACGTCATATTAACAACCAAGATCACCTACTTGACCCATAGTCAGGTCATCCCAATTTAGCCCACCCAGGTATTTTTTCATTCCCATGAAATCGGCCAAGCGAAAGTCTGGGACAGACATTTGATTGCAGTTATCTGGGTAATTCCATGGTATATTGAAACTAAGTGATTTGTGATCACTTTCCCCAAGCTCATCATTAACCTCAAGATTATTAAATAATGTGTATGTCCCTTTGTATGTCTCTGTGTAAGTCTCTGTGTATGTCTCTGTGCATGTCTCTGTGTATGTCTCTGTGTATGTTTCTGTCTCTGTTGATGTCTCTGTGTATGTCTCTGTTTATGTCTCTGTGTATGTATCTGTGTATGTCTCTGTGTGTGTCTCTGGGTGTGTTTCTGCGTATATTTCTGTGTAAGTTTCTGCATATGTTTCTGTGTATGTCTCTGTGTATGTGTCTGTGTATATCCTGTGTATGTGTCTGTGTATGTCTCAGTGTATGTGTATGTCTCTGTGTATGTGTCTGTGTATGTCTGTGTATGTCTCTGTATATTTGTCTTTGTATGTGTCTGTGTATGTCTCTGTGTATGACTCTGTGTATGTGTCTGTGTATGTGTCTGTGTATGTCTCTGTGTATGTGTCTGTGTATGCCTCTGCGTATGTGTCTGCATATGTGTCTGTGTAAGTCTCTGTGTATGTCTCTGTCTAAGTCTCTGTTTAAGTCTTTTTGTAAGTCTCTGCGTAAGTCTCTGTTTATGTCTCTGTGTATGTCTCTGTGTATGTCTCTGTGTATGTGCAGAGAATTTACTTTAATTTTTGGGAAGTTTATTGCTACATACAGCTTTAATGACCTTTAACAACAGGTTTTAGCGAGTCTGGAGTTGTACGGCTCACAAGCCTCGAGTTCAATTCCCGTCCGTTCCATGGTGTGTACCAGACAGCTCTGGATCATATTATAAACCTTTTTTTTTACACATTGATGTGGGACAATTAATTACTGTATTAGTTATGCGAAACGACATAAAAGTGGAGGAAATATATTTCGCAATTTTTTTCTTAATAAAATTTACAGCGTACGACATTTTTTGTTTAATTAATGATTGAATCATGATAATTTTTTGCTGATTTTTGTGAAGATCGTATCATTGGCTGTGGGGACACACTTCTGCTTCTTTGGAGAGGCCAACAAGTCAGCTATACCTTTACCTTTGATACACCTTTGAAGAGTTTCGAGAGTTTCATTACTCTCGGAGCCCGGCCATGGTCCAGGCTCGTCTGGTGTTTGCCTGGTCAACCAGGCTGATGCTGTTGGACGCCCGCTGCCCCCATATATCAATCATAGCCTGGTTGATATGGTACCTAGTGAAGATACTTGTCCAATTTCCTCTTCAAGGCTTCTACACTTTTTCCAACCCAGTTTCTGATATATTCTGGTAAGATGTTGAATAGTCTGTATCACGAATATTGATACAGTGTTCCCTTATTGTCCCCAACGCACTCCTGCTCCTAACCGGGTGTGGCATGCAAAGAGTACGTAACCTTTATTCGGCGCACGTACACACCCTCATTTACAGGCTATCTCCCCCAACCAGCGAACCAGGTTGCTAAGAGTTGATGATGGGGCCCCGTCGTTCAACTAGTGACCAGGTTCTAGCCAATAAGAAGATGGTTTTGGCAATTGCAGAGGTTATGTGGGTACAACTCTCCTGTCTGCCCTTGTCATTCCCATTCTAGAGCTGGTTGAAGCACGGTCTGCTATCTTGTGGCTTCTATTTCTGCTTTGCTTACCGTGGAGTGCACTATACTTATCACTGTACATAGTGTACATATTGCTGTTATAAATTGGTGAAGGATAATATAAGTCTAAACTTTTTCTACTGTGTTTATTTGCTCCCATTACACCCGGGGTAACAGGCCATTTGGAATCCTGGGTTGTAATACGGGGTTTATTTTGCACTTCCTCCCATATCTCTCACTCCAGTATGTTGTTATAGCAGCGTGCAGATTTGGGACCAGGCCCTCGAGTACTTTCCAGGTATATAATATCAATTATCTCTCTCCTTCGCTCCACTGAGTACATGTTCAAGACTTAAAGACGTTCCCAGTAATTTAGGTGCTTTACTGGCTCAATGTGAGCTATAAACGATCTCTGTATTTGTTCCAGCTCTAACATTTCTCCTGCTTTGAACGGGGCCGTCAGCACTGAGAAATATTCGAAATGAGGGAGCACTAGCGATTTGAAGAGTGTAACCAAAGGCATTATTTCCCTTGTTTTGAAAGTTCTCAATACCCACCCCATTATGATCTTTGTCTTATTGTGAATTATTTTTATTACGTGAACAAATTACCTGCAGGATGTTTACAAGGTATTACCTGAATTGTTACCTGCAAGTAATTTGGGTGAGGTAAGTGGGACTTAGTCACAGCAGGTCGCCAAACTCACTCCCTCAATGCCCACTCTCTACCACTCTCACAAAAAGCAATATTAAAATCAGCTACTCATGTACATTAAAGTTGTGGACTGTATATGATTAGGCTTGCAGAGTACACAAAAGAAATTTGTATTACCACTTACCATTTAATTACTGCAGATGGATCACACAACAACACTGGCCTGACACCTAGACCCTACACTAGCCATTTAGAGATTTAAATGAAAGGACTAATGGTGTACTTCCTTGTAAGTAATGGTCGTATCCCTTATCTTCCGCCGTCCACACATAATTCTTGAGGTTTCGCAAATTTCCTGTCCCAATTCTTCAGCAGTGGACATTAACATGGGTTCCTATTACAAATTCAGGATGAAAAATCCCAATTTGGCACGAAGATGCTGGATTATTAGCTGAATTTTCCATAAAAACCAGTGCCCACAAATTACAAATGGCGTCCCCGCTGGCGTCACTCAGCAGCTGTTCTACACCCCCCTCTCTCGAAATTTCTTGAAAAGGTCAAATGAGCATCATATTTTATTCCACAGTTATTGTATTATTCAAATTTACACATGATGAATTAAGGAAAATCCAAAATTTTCCATACTTATTATGTTCTTTAAAAGAAAGATCAGCTGATAGAATTATTCCCAAGTCATTTACTTGTTCCTTTCATTCTATTTGATTACCCTCTTGAGTTTTGATTACAGTGTTCCTTTTGAGTTCTTCATTCTTTCCATACCTAAGCTGGAACTTATCAACAGTGAACGTTATGTTGTTCTCCACTGCTTACTGCAAGACCCTATTTATGTCTTCCTGTGATTTTTCAGTATCTTCTACCGGAGTGACTTTCATGCTTATTTCAGTATCATCAGCAAATGATTTTATCTATGTCTGCTATGAGGAATATAAACAGCAGAGGTGCGAGGACAGTACCTTGGGGAACTGAGCTTTTTACATCGCTGATGCTGGATCTTGCTCTGTTTACTATTACTTTCTGTGGTCTGTGAGCTAGGAACCTGAAAATCCATCTTCCTTCCTTTCCCGTAATGCCCATGGTCCTCTTTTTGTGTGCTATCACACCATGATTGCATCTGACAAAAGCCTATGCAAAATCTGTAAATCACATCTGCGTTTTGGTCGTTTTCCAATGCTTCTGTAATTCTGTCATAATGGTTCAGCAGCTGTGACAGACAAGATCGTCTTGCTCTAAAACCATGCTGGTTCGGTTTGTGCAGGCCCATGAATTTTGTAATCTGCCGTCTCATCACTCTTTCGAAAAATATTTAATGTGAGAAGTTAGGGCTACTGGTCTGTAATTTTTAGCTAGTGCTCTACCTCCCTTATGCAAAGGAGCTATGTGTCCGCTCTTTAAGGCCTCTGGCATTCCACCAAGATCTAGGTTCTTTCTCCAGAGAATACTGAGGGCTGGTGCTAGTGATACTTTGTACTTCTTTATAACTAGGGCATCCCATTAATCTCGTCCAGGTGCTGAATAAGCGGGCATGTTATCATTTCTTTTTCCAAATCTATGAGATTTGTACTAACGTCAATGAGTTGGACTTGCTGTCATTTAGTGGGTTGCTGAACACCGACTCATTCTGTTCTTTTAGGATTTCACTCATTTCCTGTTCATCGTTAGTATACGAATCTCCTCTCAATAATGGACCAATTCTACAGGTAGTTCTTAGCTTGGATTTTGCATAGAAATAGAAATATTTTGGAATTCTTGTAATATCCTGTATGGCCCTTTGTTCCCTTTGTACTTCTTCTGTTAGGTATGACATCCTAAGTTTTTGCTCCAATTCAGTGATCTCTCAGCTATGGCTATCTTTCCTCTGTTGCAGCAAATTTGTGTTTTTAGCAATTCAGTAACCCGTTTTCTTCTTCTGTATGATCTCCTATGCTCTCTCTTTACATGTGATCTTCTGGGTTTCCCCATTGGTACATGCTTCATACAGACCTTGTATCTGAAGCTCGCTCGTAACTTGGATTTTGGCTCGCAACTCAAAGCAAAAAATCGACCAAGCAACGGCTCGTAACTCAAAAAACTCGTAAGTTGGGGCACTCATAAGTCAAAGTACCATTGTATAGATAACAAAAAAAAAAGGCACAATGCCGTGACTGGAACAATGCACAAATAACCCGCAAACAGAAGAGAGGAGCTTACGACGACGTTTCGGTCCAACTTGGACCGAAACGTCGTCGTAAGCTCCTCTCTTCTATGTGCGGGTTATTTGTGTACCATTGTATAGGGTCCCACAGATAATCTCTACAACTGGGCAAAGTGAAGCTACCGAAAGGCTTTCACAAAATGGTGTAGAATTTGCACCCTCTTGTGTAAATAATGACTCGGTGGGGCCAATAAATCTTCTAATAGGGAATGATTACTTAAGTTTCATTTGTAAAGGGTATGGTGAGGAAATGTGGTGTTACTCTTCTAAAAACAGCAGATAATGTAGTGTATGGTAGTCTTCCTTGTAATAATAATGAATGGCTAGAGGAAAAAATATAGTCACTGTGTCTTGCTCATGAAAAAGGGCCCCAGTATAAATATTCTTCCACAGAGAATAACGTTGAGCTAGTGTATAAATTGTGGGAACTGAACAGCATCTGAATCAATGTAAATGAAGAAAGTCCAGATGATTCCCTTACTCAGGAACAACACCTAAAGAATGATAAATATGAATTATAACAATACTGGGTGTGACTCCCATGGAAGCTAAATCATACAGAATTACCTACAAATTATCGAATGGCTTGTGGGCAATTAAAGGCTCAGCTCTATGAAATGAGTAAGACAACAGAACTGTTAACTGCATATATTGTGGGGGTTGATATGGACCTGCTTGACATGGGTCAGTAGGCCTGCTTCAGTGTTTCTTCTTTCTTATGTTCTTATATAATGATGTAATTAATGAAGAATCAAAGGGGAAGTACCTCCTGAGCAGGCAAAAAATTATAGTCATTACTTATCACACCATGGATTTAAAACGACTCTAAGAATTGTTTTTACTTGTAGTGCTGTGCTAGTAGTAGTAATAATGTACTAAGTTTAAATGACTGTTTAATTACGGGTCCGTTGTTGGCAGAAATAATAGGAGATATATTGCTGAATTTTAGAGTTATAAATTATGCCTTTACGACTGACATGACTAAAGCTTTCCTACGAGTGGGTTTCCAGGAGGTTGACCGAGACTGGACCCGTTTCTTGTGGCCTGAGAATCCTAGTGACACAGCCCTCTAAAAATTTTTTGCTTTAGTTGTGTATTATTTGACACTACATCTAGTCTGTTCCTGCTTCAAGGGATGATAAATGCACACCTTAAATGTACAAGCAGTTCATTGAGGGAAGTAATGAGTAAACAATTTTATGTAGACAATTTCCTGGGTGTAACGTCAACCAAAGATGAACTGATGAGGACATATCAAGAGGCTAATAAAATAATACAAAGTGCAAATATGCCTCTTTGGTAATGGAATAGCAATTCGTTCAAATTAAAAGATAAAATAAATAAAGATTACCCTGCATGTGAAGTACCTAAATGTAGTAATATATTGGGAGTAACCTGGAATACTGAGAGAGATTTGTTATTGTTAAAAACTTAATAATTGTGGTATGCCAAGCAAGTTAACAGAGTCTTGCTTGCTGGAGTTTACTAATGCTTCGACCTCATAGGCTTAGTGTCACCCCTAACAATAAGAGGGAAATTGCTAATACAAGAATATGGAAACTTAAATGTACTTGAGATGAACCCCTACCTATAGCATTTATTAAAAAATGGGAAGAACTAATAGGTGATTGTGTGAAGATACCATTATTGGAATTCTCATGTAGCAAGTCAAGATGTTGATAATGTATAACACACTTTTTTTGCTATGCTTCAAAACTGAATATAATAATTTTATTTCTCTTGTAATGTCTAAGGCTAAAGTGGCTCCAATTAAAGCATGTACATTGCCTCGACTGGAATTAGCAACCATTTACTTTGGTGTCAAGTTAGCTAATTATGTAAGATATAAATTGCAGGAGATTTGGTCTGATAATGAGGTATACTTACAATGGATTTGTAATGGTAACAGTAAGATTGTGTACGTTCAAAGCAGAGTCGCTGAAATTACTCAGATGCAAGATTTTGGGTCAACATTTATTAACATTTCATCACATACCTAGTGACAAGAATCCAGCTTATTTCTTGTTACAAGAATTGACTTATGATAAATTTGTGGTATCTGCAGGTATGGAATATCTGGAAAAAACAAATGGGACGTGCAACTTTGACCACCCCAGAAAATGCCGTGCCCATATGAAAACAGGAAAATGCAACCTTGTTTCCTGTAAGCTTTTCAAACCTGAAATGTGTCACTCTTCTGTTCAGGAAAGACAGTGCTATAACTTATATTGTCAGGCACACCACTTAAAGGGACAAGAAGACACAGAACAGCCAGATCATTTTTAGCACCAGGAAGAGAAAAGAGCTGACAGGAAATGAGAGAAATCGTACACCAACTTCAATAATTTCTGGAGTGGAATCACAGTCGATGGCCTCCACTCCAAAACAACAGATATTAGTGCCAGAAAAAAAGAGCCCCCTTCCCCATACCAACAATACCACCAGTCAGACGACATTCATCTTTGCAAATATACTGGTTCTAAAGCCAGCAACGAGCAACAAAATACCTTTCATCCGTGGACTGCTAACTGAGTCAAATGCAAAATGTTCGCGGTTTTCACAGAGACCCACATCAAGGATCACTTGCACAATGAAATATGGATCCCGGGTTACAACCTATACAGATGTGACAGAGTGAACAGGCAAAAGGAGACGGGGGAAAAGGGTGGGCCTCTATATCACGGAGTTACTTATATGCTCAGAACTACTAAATGCCTCAAATGATGTAGTTGAAGTTTGTATACAAGCCTCCGGATGCAACGTCCCAACAATTCAAGAAACAGCTTTTGAAAATTGACCACTGTTTGGAAAATCTTCCAGCTCCTGCCCCCAACATCTTACTCCTGGGGGATTTCAACCTAAGGTACCTAACATGGAGGAATATAACAAATAATGTTGTAGCAGAGATAACACCAGGAGGCAGCTCAGCTGAAAACTCGCACACACACGAGTTTTTAAATCTCTGCACCGAATTCTCCTTAAACCAGCAAATAATAGAGCCTACAGGATTGGAGAATATACTCCAATCTTCAATGATGATCTAATACGAAATGTCATCATATCAAAAACAATATACTCAGATCACAACATAATAGACAAGTATGCGGGGGTCCCCAGACGGACAAAATGTAATCAGTCACGAGGGAGCCTTCACCAAATTCAACTTCAATAACAAAAACATAAGGTGGGACCAAGTAAACCAAGTCCTTAATGACATAAACTGGGAAAGATAGCCTAAGCAACACGCATCCTACCCTATGTCCAGAACAGATTAACTTGAGGTATGCTCAAGGCATATTCCCTTGAGGAAAATGAGATGTAAATTAGAAACAGAAAGGCGCTTCCTATACAGGCGAAGGCAAAGAATAACAGAGCGGCTACAAGAGGCCAATATATCTGCAATACGTAGGGAGACACTGGTCAGAGAAATAACAACATCGAACTAAAGCTAAAGGAAGCCTACGGGAGTCAAGAAAAGTGGGAAGAACTAAAAGTCATAAATGAAATAGAAAGAAACCCAAAGTATTTCTTTTCTTATGCTAAATCAAAGCCGAGAACAACATCAAGTATTGTTCCCCTACTTAAACAAGATGGGTCCTACACAGATGACAGCAAGGAAATGAGTGAGCTACTCAAGTCCCAACATGACCCGAATTTTAGTGAGCCACTAACCAGACTGAGAGTCAAAGACCTAAATGATTTTTTTATGAGAGACAGAATTTGGTAGACACACACCTATCTGATATTATCCTGACGCCATATGACTTCAAAAAGGCGATAAATGACCTGCCCATGCATTGTGCCCCAGGCCCAGACTCATGGAACTCTGCGTTCATCAAGAACTGCAAGAAGCCTCTATCACGTGCTCTTAACATCCTATGGAGAGGAGCATGGACACTGGAGTCGTCCCACAGTTACTAAAAACAACAGACATAGCCCCACTCCACAAAGGGGGCGGTAAAACAATAGCAAAGAACTATAGACCGATAGTGCTAACGTCCCATACCATAAAAATCTTTGAAAGGGTTCTAAGAAGCAAGATCACCACCCATCTAGATACCCAACAGTTACACAACCCAGGACAGCATGGGTTTAGAGCAGGTTCCTCCTGTCTGTCCCAATTACTGGACCACTACGACAAGGTTCTGGATGCCCTAGAAGACAAACAGAATGCAGATGTAATATGCACAGACTTTGCAAAAGCCTTTATCAAGTGTGACCATGGTGTAATAGCACACAAAATGCATGACAAAGGAATAACAGGAAAAATTGGTAGATGGATCTATAAATTTCTAACAAACAGAACACAAAGAGTAGTAGTCAACAGAGTAAAGTCTGAGGCGGCTACGGTGAAAAGCTCTGTTCCACAAGGCACAGTACTCGCTCCCATCTTGTTCCACATCCTCAAATCGGATATAGACAGGGATATAAGCAATAGCACCGTGTATTCCTATGCAGATGACACCCGAATTTGCATGACAGAGTCCTCCCGTGGACTAAAGCAACATGAGTTTTCGCTCACCATGAGGCAGGCCAAAGCAGCATGAGTTCGACTCCTTGGTTAGTAGTGTTGTTATTGATAAATACCACTCGTTGTGGGTAAATAATATATATTTGTATGTATGTGTATATGTCGGTGGGTACCGACCGTTAGGGTTAATAACTGTAGTCCTGATGATATGCATGCACAGTGACATAAAACAATTTAGTAATTATTTTAATCAAGTGATACTTTTGCTACAATTTACCCTATTTTGTAACATAAAGGAAGGACTCACCTGTAGCCTCCGTACCTTCGTCTTCTGACGACGACACAGAGACAGATGACGAGAGCAAGAGCCAGTAAGAGAGCACTCACTACCCCTGCCACTACATGAGCGTCCAGCCACCCACCATCACCTTCCCTCTTCTTCACTACCACTTCTTGCACTGGTTCAGCTGTGATGGAACCTGCCAAACAAAAAATACTGCAGTACTATCCAGTGAACTGCAATAAAAATATTTCATGTAAACAATGAGAGTCTGGGTGAGGCTTATTTGTATTGTAGATATTAGTTTTATAGATACTGTATTATAGATATTGTATTATAGATATTGGTGTCCACAAGGCATCACAGAATGCGTTATCTGCTTTTCTGTCTTCCTGTGTTGCATCTAGTGGACTTGTAGGGATGATTCTCCTTGAACACCTTAGGGACTATGTTGGAGTTCATGACTGAAAGTTCGTTGATGGAGCCATGATCTGGGATTATCTAACTGGCTGTGAAACCAGACCTCCGCCCAACAACTACAGTCACACTTGGATGACTCAGTAGTGGAGAATATAGCCTCAACAATGATTCAGAGTGCGTCGGGGAAGGATAGAGCCCGCCTCCTGGCAGTGAGAGCTTCTCATGCAGGGGACTTTCTGTTGACTGTTCCCAACTCCAGCCTTGGCACAGGTCTCGACCCACAGACTATCCGCATTGGTTTTGCCCTTCCCCTTTCCTCCCCTATTCTCGCCTAACACAGGTATATCTGTGGCAGTGGGTACGACAGTCTTGTTTGCCATAGATCCGAGGGAAAGATTGCAAGGCATAAAGAGGTTAATGTCGCTATCAAGAGGAACCTCACAACAGCTGGATGTCCAGCAATAAGGGAGCCACCCCAACTTTGCATATCTGATGGTAACTAAAAGCGTCCAGAAAGTCTCACCCTTCAAGCCTGGACAGACGGCAAGCAGGTGGTGTGGGACTACACATGCACATCTACCTTGGCTGATACCTATCTCCAATACACCCGGTAGGAGGGAGGGGCAGCCACCAGCTTCAGGGAGTCCCAAAAGTCTAGAAAATATGATGAACTTGCCCATCAATATATGTTTATTCCCATAGGCTCAGAGACCCTTGGCTTATGAGGAAAGAGTGCCTATAAGTTCCATATGGAGCTAGGCAAAAGACTTATTTGGGTAACTCGGGATCGCAGGGTAGCTAGTTTTCTGTTCCAGCAACTCAGTGCTGCTTTTCAGAGCGGTAATGCCTGCTGTAATTTGGGCACGTGCCCCAGCTCTGAGGAGCTGGATGAGATTTTCTCATTGTAATCAGTGACAAACACGCAATAATATGTACTAAACATCTCTCACATCTCATGTACTGTATATGCCATCTTTATATCAACAATGTATCTCTTAAATCTTTTGTACCATATTATGTAATAAAATATATCTATTGGTATTATATATAAATATATATATATATATATATATATATATATATATATAATATATATATATATATATATATAAACTGAATTTATAATAATATATTTCAGTTTTTTTCTGGAATTTATTTGTTAAATAATTACAATATTAACTAAATTAAATATATTTATACAAAATGTTATTAACATATTCGTAATAGTCTTATATTTACTTGCCGTTAACATATTTTTGTGATGTTTAAACTTAATAAATGAAAATTATATTTTTATAAATAAAAAAAATAATTAATAGTTCCTGAATCGCCCACTGGTTAAGTCAAAAGTGGACTTAATGCCTGATCAATTAGACTAATAATGTTTGCCTTCATTATATATATATATAAATCTAGTCCCAGTCAAGCAGAATATTATTTTTGGTAACGTTATACCTATGTCTCGAGACAACTCTTTTGGATGTAAGATCTACCGTGTAAACAATCTGTTCCCATGTGACCTTATTCTTAGTGATATGGCTTTAAAACTGCCTAATTCAAAATTATTAAAGGATCTACGACCAGTTGTTATTATCATACTGTGGCACAGGTACTTGATATACAACTCTACTGCAGAATTCTCCCGACATTCTTTCGAGTGTTCGGAAAGTATTACCTTGGGTTTCTCGGTGTGAATATAGTCGTAGTGAAACCAGTAAAACTCTCTCCTTACATAACTAATCTGGAGAAGCTGAAATTAATGCAACAGAAAATAACTTCTTGAGTGTGAGTTCTTGGGGAGTCTTCAAGTCAGTGAACTTCGCAGGGCGAAGCTCACTGACTTCATCCGATCACTACCAGAGCGATCCGATCACTCATTAGTACGTCCACCTACAGTCAATCCTCAGGTACTTTTCTGGGTCATGTTTACAGTTAGCATGAGAGCTAGCAAGACCTATCAGGTCCCCATGAAAATATGTCTAGTCAACAATTCCTAATGATAGTAGATTTCTATAGATTTTGCGAGAATTCCTCCAAATATAGTGTGCCCATATACACTCTTCTGTATACAGCTCCTGCGTATTATATGGTAGTTGACATAGATCTTCAAGCATCTAGGAAGGAAACTCTCCGTCTGGTAGCATATTTCCTTTTCCAACTTTAAGCCACATCAAAGAACCTATTCGACAATTGAAATGGCAGACCTGGCTCTAGTTAATGATGTCTATGTATCATCCTTTCCATATGTGGTAGTGTATAGAGATTACCATCAGCTGATGTACCAGACCTCCATGAAGAACAATAAGTTATTTAATACCCTGGCCTTAAGACTCTAGGCCTTCAACATAGCTATCAACTACATATGGTAGTGGGAGAGGCCCATATGTGGTGAACTCTCTCTCTAGAGCGTGTCAGGTCAGTATGTATTATTATTGTACATATATTAGTGTTAAATAAACTGGTTAAGATTCGGGTGATAGGTTTCCTTAAGCTTGTTATCCCTTTAGTTTAGTTAAGCAGTAATGTTTTCTTTGATGAAGGAACTCATTGCAACATTCTACAATGGCTTAGCGCTTCTTTTTGATTATAGTAATAATAATAATACACTCTGCAAGTGACCTGGAACTATGTTAGTCCTTCTGTCTCTCTGTGTGACAGTAAATTGGCTTTAAAGTTGCCCATTTTCGGAAACTTCTCTTTAATTCTGTGCAAAAATTCTTGTTGAACACTCCATTCTGGTTAGGATGGAAAGATTAAACACGCTGCCCATCTGAGAGATGCTGACGTATCTAAGCTGCACCACCTCAGCTGTACTACCTCAGCTGTAACACCTCATTTGTAACACCTCAGCTGTAACACCTCAGCAGTAACACCTCAGCTGTAACACCTCAGCTGTAACACCTCAGCTGTAACATCTCAGCTGTAGCACCTCAGCTGTACCAGTGCTCTAGAAGGTTGAAGGTAAAATGTCCGTCACACAAGTATACATCCTGCATACCGCACACAATCTGCCAAAAGACCGGTAATTTATTCCCAATGTAGGTATCGTTTGAGCCTCACTGTCGGCGACTCCCACTTATACTGAGGATAACTAACAGTTAGCTGTAAACGTTAATTATTCAGGAAGACGGGCTGAGATTCAGGCTAGTTGATCATACGCTTACATCCAGAGCTGTACGTATATGAGGTAGTGGTATAGTGTCACAATACTAGCCTTCATAGTGGTCCCTGGTGACTATAGATACACTACTCAACTCACTTGTGCTTCCTGTTGGCTACAACAAAATTCGTGGTGGTCAATCTTCGTCCTAAAGTGGTGAGACAATCACATTTTGATCGCTGTAGTCACACCGTGATCACCAGAGGCCACAGTGCTGCTGCACTTAGCAACAATGTGAGTCATAATTATCACACTGTGGTCGACTGTTGGCCTCACACTATATTTCTAACTTTTACTGTGGTTTTTGACTACCACACTTGTGTAGACAGCCTGTACTGTCAGAACACACAGCCTAGCCGTCTGTTCTGACTAGTTCATATTTTGCTGGATTTAAGTGCTGCCCTCTGTAGGCTCACCCAGGTCAGTGGGAGGCTGAGCCCATTCGGTCTCACTCCTAGGCCGACCGACCTGATAGGCACAAGTGCTCCCCCCTCCACGGACTGGCTTGCGGTCATTCCCTCACACTCCTATCCAATTAAAGCCAACCTAGTTCACGGCCGTATTATTGCTACCTATGCTACCTTCATCGGCACTAAACCTCTGTTCAACAGAAAGAACAGTAATAACAGTGGTGGCAGCGGAGTCAACGGCATTGTGAGCCTATTCGGGGTGAAGGGGTCGACACCCGTCAACACCATCGGTCGACGCCAGTCAACATCATCCATCGTCATCCAACGCACCTGCTGGCATAAAGAGTTATCTGTTACTCCCAGCATCTTGACGGGGCCTGAGATAGATCTTCATAGGACATAGGCATCAGGGCGTCATCTTCAGCCTTAGCAGTCACGTGTTCACCTCATCATCCTCTCTACAGCCCTTCAACAGTCTCCAGCACCATTCTCCTGCCTCCTACTGCGTCCCTACGCCCTTCTCAGCTACAAGAAGTAGAGGTGAGGTCGTTTAGTGTGTTGGCTTTGTGTGGCTCCATGCGTGACCACGAGGCAGTTCTGGGGTTGGTTGATACCCTAGTCAGCTTGTAAGCACACCAGCCTCCTCTACAACCTTCTCTGCTACGCAACTACGTCCATCTCGCCGTCCGTGTGTGTTGTGTTCTTCCCAGTTTCCTCCAAGAAGTTCTACCTGGCTTAACCACGTGGGAACCCAGTTGGCGTAGCCCCTATGCCAGCTTAGTTCAGCCCCCACGCCGTCTACAGCAGCTCGTGACTCATCATTATGTCTACAACTACTCAGCGCCTACGTATCTTCAGCCAGTGCAGTTTTTTTTTTTTGTGTTGCCCAGTTAAGTTTTTCTTTCCCTTGCTGTTACATTCCCAGTTCATCACCAGTTTTGTTTTTCCCCAGTGAATTGTTACAGTAAAACCTCTTCGTACCAGTTCATACTTTCACCTAAGTTTGTTTTTAGCACGTTCGAGTAGTGCAGTAAATGTTTTGTTCTCCGTGTGCTGAAGCCGCAGTCAGTCAGCGCGCCCAGAAACACTTGCCAGTGTAAACAAACCACGCACAGCTGTGGATCATGCAGAGTAGCCACGTTTCAGAATATAAGAACATAAGAACGAAGGAACACTGCAGAAGGCCTACTGGCCCATGCGAGGCAGGTCCAAGTCTCCTACCGGCTTAAGCCAACGCACCCAACCTAGTCAGGTCAGGTCACATTGACTTAAGGGAGGAACACGCCAACCGACCTGGTAGCACAAGCTATCAGGTCCAACTCACACCCACCCACATCCACTCATGTATTTATCCAACCTATTTTTAAAGCTACACAACGTTCTGGCCTCTATAATTGTACTTGGGAGTTTGTTCCGCTCATCCACAACTCTATTACCAAACCAGTACTTGCCTATATCCTTCCTGAATCTGAATTTTTCCAACTTAAAACCATTGCTGCGAGTCCTGTCTAGGCTAGATATTTTCAGCACACTATTTACATCCCCTTTATTTATTCCTGTCTTCCATTTATACACCTCAATCATATCCCCCCTAATTCTACGTGTTTCTAGAGAGTGCAGATTCAGGGCCCTTAGTCTATCCCCATAGGGAAGGTTTCTGATACATGGGATCGGTAAGTCATAACCCAGGTATCAACTTTGTCATCCTCCTTTGTACATTTTCCAGAGCATTTATATCCATTCTGTAATACGGTGACCAAAACTGTGCAGCATAATCTAAATGAGGCCTAACCAAGGATGTATAGAGTTGAAGAACAACCTGAGGACTCCTATTATTTATGCTTCTTGATATGAAGCCAAGGATTCTATTAGCTTTATTGCGAACACTTATGCACTGTTGTCTTGGTTTCAGATTACTGCTAACCAGAACTCCTAAATCTTATTCGCAATCCGTAATATTAAGATCTACATTATTTAGTTTATATGTGACATGGTTATTGTCCTGTCCAACATTTAGAACTTTGCATTTGTCTATATTAAACTGCATCTGCCACTTCTCCGACCACTGCATTAGTCTATTCAAATCTTCCTGGAGTGCTCTAATGTCCTCGTCAGAATGAATTCGACGGCCTATTTTGGTGTCATCGGCAAACTTGCTGATGTCGCTCTTTATGCCCTCATCTATGTCGTTTATGTAGATTGTGAACAGTGGGTCCAACACTGACCCCTGTGGAACACCGCTTGTGACGCTTCCCCACTCTGATTTCTCCCCATTTATGCAAACTCTCTGCTGCCTATTTGTCAACCATGCCTCTATCCAGGAAAAAATTTCTCCTCCTATTCCATGTGCCTTAATTTTCCTCAATAGTCTCTGATGTGGGACCCTGTCAAAAGCCTTACTGAATTCCATATGCACAATATCATATTCATTACCATGATCTACCTCCTCAAATACCTTAGTGAAAAAAAATAATAAATTCGTAAGGCAGGAACGCCCCTTTGTAAAACAATGCTGAGATTCGTTTATTAATTTATGCTTTTCAAGGTGGCTACGAACTGCCTCGGCAATTATTGATTCCATAAATTTTCCCACTATTGGTCTATAGTTCGAAGCTAAGGACCTGTCACCTGCTTTGAAAATAGGTATCACATTTGCCATTTTCCACTTATCTGGCACCATGCCGGTTTGTAGTGATATGTTGAAAAGATTAGCCAAAGGTTTGCTAAGCTCCTCTTTACATTCCTTTAGAACCCTTGCATACAGTTCATCAGGGCCTGGGGATTTGTTAGGTTTTAATTTATCTATTTGCCTAAGGACCATGTCACTTGTGACCCTAATCGTGCACAGTTTATTATCGTCCTGTTCTACATAATTTATCATCTCTGGAATATCGCTGGTATCTTCCTGTGTAAAAACTGTGAGGAAGTATGTGTTAAAAATTCTACACATTTCCTTTTCACTGTCAGTGAGCTGACCCGAGGAACTTTTGAGTGGACCTATCTTGTCCCTGATCTTACTTCTGTATACCTGAAAGAATCCTTTTGGGTTAGTCTTCGATTCTCTTGCAACTTTAACCTCATAATCTCTTTTTGCTTTTCAAATTCCCTTTTATATTTCTCTCTTTAACTGAATATATCTATTTCTTAATTGCCCCTCTCCTCTTTTGATTTGCCTATATATGCCTCTCTTTTGAACAATCAGATATTTTAATCTATTGTTCATCCATTTAGGATCATTTTTGTTTGATCTGATTTCCCTATTTGGAACATAATTTGACTGAGCAGCTAGAACTATGCCTTGGAATGCGTCATATCGGCAACCATCACCACCTACCTGACCCTTAGTCAGGTCATTCCAGTTCAGCCCACCTAAGTAATTTTTCAGTCCTATGAAATCAGCCAAGCGAAAGTCAGGGACAGAGACTTGATT
The DNA here is from genome assembly GCF_026875155.1 of Cherax quadricarinatus. Classification (NCBI taxonomy): domain Eukaryota; kingdom Metazoa; phylum Arthropoda; class Malacostraca; order Decapoda; family Parastacidae; genus Cherax; species Cherax quadricarinatus. The sequence continues at coordinate 7,488,857 of NC_069425.1, read as the reverse complement.
GCCATTATTTGGGGAATTCCATGATATATTAAAACTGAGTGATTTGTGATCACTTTCCCCAAGCTCATCATTAACCTCAAGATTATTAATAAGTGTTTCCCTACTGGCAAGAACCAAGTCAAGGAGGTTATTTCCCCTAGTTGGCTCTGTCACAAACTGTTTTAAAAAACAATCCTGGATCATATTAAGAAAGTCACCTGACTCTAAATTTCCTGTCAAATTGCTCCAGTCTATCTGTCTATAGTTGAAATCTCCCATTAGCACAACATTTTCGTATGTAGATGCCTTACGAATTTCGTCCCATAGAAGTTTACTGCACTCCCAATCAAGATTTGGGGCCCTGTAAATCACACCCAAAATTAGTTTTTCTCGGCCCTCGAGAAGCTGTAACCAAACAGATTCAGTGGCTAATGCTTCTGATTTTATGTCTTGTCTAACACAACAATTTAAATTGTCTCTGACATACATCGCTACTCCACCACCCTTCCTGTTGACCCTGTCAGTGTGGAATAATTTATAGCCTTGTATGTGATATTCAGAGGGCATCTCTCTATCTTTCAGATTGAGCCAGGTCTGTTATAGCAATAATATCTATGTTTCCTGCACTTGCAATTAATCTTAGCTCATCTATCTTATTTCTTACACTCCTGCTATTAGTATAGTAAACCTTAAGGGAGCTAGTCCCTTGCTGCCCTCTGCTGTCCCCCTTTGTTTGCTGGCATGATTTATTGTCTTTATTTATAACTTCATGCTGAATGCCTTTTATACAATTACTGTTTCCAACCCTAGTGTTGCAACCTGCTTGTTTCCCACACACACCCATACCTCTATCTTCTATCAGTTTAAAATCATAGGCATTTCACCAATGGCCTTCTCAATTGAGTTTGCAAGTGCTACCACCCCAGCCCCAGAGAGATGTACCCCATCCCTTGCATACATACATTCTACCTTCACAGAGTTCCCCGGCCTTTCCTGTTCTTCCCAAGTCTATTCTGATAATTTTTCCCAAGTCATTGAAGCCCCATAGCAGTGTACAAATGCTACGAGGCGTGTAGTGTTACTAGAGCATCACTGAAAGTTTCAGGACCTGCAGCACCCAGTACCTTCGTCCATCTCCTGCACTCAAAGTGAAGTAAACAGTGACTTACCTAGCATATCCTAATATTTTCTGACATTATTTAACTGTCCTGCACCAATACAGTTACAGTTGTCGCTGAAGCCATACTTCAGTAAATTGTTCAGTTTTAGTCATCACTGTACACTGTACATTTTGCCACTTACCTACAGCTTCTTAAATTTTGTACATTTATTTTGCACTCCTACATTTTAAATTCCAGTATATTATTCTGTATCTTGCACCTCAACTGTCATTGTTTTAAATTGTTCAGTATTGATCATTTATACAATTTACCTCTCACATACAGTTTGCAAGTAATTCCTGTGTGCTGTTATTTTGTTAGTTGCACCTGCAAGTTAGCCACAGATTGTTGACAACCCTGCATTGTTTTGTTTGTTAGTGTGTATTTTTTTTAATAGGTGTAATCTTAAAGTACTTAAGTATTAGTTTATTCTACCTGCAGTGATACAATCTGTGCCTAGCCCTTTTCTCTTGTGTCCCCATTCATTTGCTCTCCATATATTCTGTTTTATCTGTGAATATTCACCAATGTGCATTGCATTTTGCTATTCTTTATGCCCAAGTCATTGAGTGCATTTTAGGGAACCTGCTTATTTACCATTAATTAACAAAATTACTTGTGAAGTTCATTAATTTTGACCTAGAGTTTGTGTAATTTTTGCTTTTGCCAGTGTACACCCTGCTAACACCAGTGTACACCCTGCTAACACCAGTGTACACACTGCTAACACCAGTGTACACCCTGCTAACACCAGTGTACACCCTGCTAACACCAGTGTACACCCTGCTAACACCAGTTTTACACCCTGCTAACACCAGTGTACACCCTGCTAACACCAGTGTACACCCAGCTAACACCAGTGTACACCCTGCTAACACCAGTTAACCTTTGCCCTATTATTGAATTTCATAATTTGCATTTTTATTAATTTTAATTTTTTGTGCAATATAGCATTTCTTGATACAGTTCTTTTTTTTCTGTGTTTTTTTGGCTACCCCAACCTGATTTTCTTTGCTGTTCAACTTCCTTTGTGCAAGTAAATTATTTTTTTTTGCTTTCCAATTTGCAACTGCAGCACCTGCAGTCTTTTTTTTCCCTGTTGAAAAGTTGCAGCACAGTTTGGGGTTTTTGTAACACCGATTTTTTAAATCTTGTGCAAATTTTTTCTACCAGTGTTTCAGTTAACCCCTTTCCATAATTTTGTTGCCCCCGTCTCCTGGGCAACATTTTAAAGCCTTTAGCATATTTTGTGCACTTCCCGTAGTTCATCACTTGCATCTCTCTTATTTTGTTTTAAGTGTTCCACTATTTTTGTTGTTGTTATTTTGTTTCGCTCAAATTATTTAAACACAAGCAGTTTACCTAGTACCGTGGTGCTGTGTTCTCTCTGATTCCATGTTGAATTGTAGCCAGTGCATACCATTTCTTGCTCTGACCTGTTTACCCTCTTCGTGACCTGCTTGCATTTGAACAATTGACGTCATGACTAAGACACGCAGTGGCCGTACCGTTAGTCCAGATTCTGCTGATGCTAGCAATGGTGCCTCAGCCAGCGTGAACACGCGGCAGGGCGGCGAAGCCCCCGTGACAGTTGGCCAAGTTATGGCTCAAGTCTCGACCACTAGTGGGCCGGCTAATCGTTCATACGTGACCCTTGTTTTTGACGGTCGTTCAAATAGGTTAGAGCCATGGCTGCAGTCAGTCAAGACGACTGTTAAGACCCAATTTGATAGTCCAATGGACTCACAGTACATTCGCGCTGCTGTTGCAGCAGTGGATCTCACCTAGGATGATATAGGTGCCTTTGTGCAGCTCAATCGCGTTGTGAGATTCAGTCTTGGGACGAGCTTAAGTAGGAATTTAGGCGTTATTTTCGGCGTAGTCGCCAACGCCATTACCTTGAGATTGTTACCAGCATCTTGGCCGAATGTCAGTACAGGCACGAAAGCCCCCTGGCTTGCATTTGCCGGTTTGAGCAAGCCGCCAAAGATTTTACTGATGCAATACGCTCCACTAAGTGGGTGAATGGTGACGACTGTATTAAAGATAAAGACATCATCCCCATGCTGGCTATAGGCATCATGCGGAGGGACGCCCCCCCCCCTAATATCCAGGGTGCCATTGATGCGCTAGGACTCGGCCCTGAGCACGACGTCCTGGGTGCATACGATGCCATTGACGCGATCAAGCCAGCAGCCGAGAAAGGCAAGGTTTGTCGCTTTGCGGATGATCCTATACCCGTCCTTCTGGCGCCATCCACAGTGACCCCGCGGGCGCAGCCGGAAGTCACTTTTGCCGCCACTATTAATCAGCCAGCCCTCAAAGTTTCCAACCCCAGTCCCACTAACACTCGCCCGAGTAAAAATATTGACCACAGTAACAGCAGTCGGTCTCATACAAAAAAGCCGTCATCGACTTCCTGGACCAAGGCAAAACGTCGCCAGCGCACACCACCTCCAACCTCGCCTGCTAAGTGCGTAGTGACTTGTTTCAACTGCGGCAAACACGGGCACTACCGATCTGAGTGTTACAAACCTAAGTCCCCGCAAGGTAACCGTCATCTTCCCCATACTCAGTATCAAAGTAACCGTCACTGTCCCCATGCTCAGTCTCGCGAGGGAGTCTGTATGTACCACAACACTTCCAGTCATACCTCCAATGAGTGTAAAAAGCTGATAAGTATGCTGTCAGCTGAGTGGAGCAAGCAGTCGTCGTGCAATGCACGTGCTAGTAGAAGCCCTTCCACTAGTTCGGGGGAAGAGGCGCGTCCAAGAAATCAGCGAAAGACATAGTAACCCTGTCGGAGTCGCTGCATTCCGTCCCTGTCCGCAATGCGTTCACCGCCCTGGGCAGTGATATGCTTGCCGACAGTGAAGAACCAGAGTGTCTTGACGTTGTTGCCGAGACTCTTACCGTACCTTCCAGGTAAAGCCTCGTCAACAAGCGTCGAGCCTCAAGCAGCTGTGACTCCGGGGATTTCGTCGGCCTGTCATGCCTTCACGTTCGGTATGACAACCCGTGTGGACCGCTTGTCGAGTCCACTGTCCACCATCAGCCTGTCCAACTTTTCCTAGATACAGGTTCGGTGGTTAACATCGTCCACTCCACTCTTTTCCGAGACATTGGCATTCACGCGGCCATGTTGACAGAGCCCTCTGTCATTCAGACCTTGAGATGAGTCTCAGGTAATCCGCTGACGGTTCGTCGTCATACAACGTTAGAATTTGCAGTCCAGGGTCACAAGCTGTCCGCAAAATTCTTAGTCGTAGATAGTATTGTTTTCCCTGGTGACCTGCTCATAGGGTTCAAAACCATGGCAGACCTTAGGATCCACTTAGATCCAGCTGAGTGGAAAGCAGAATTCAATGGAGTGGATGTGCCCTTCTGGGGCATGTGCTTAGGGTCCACTACGTGCTACTCTGTCTCAAAGTATGCACAGTGCCTGGAATCGTTGGAAACCTGTGGTTTCCCTAGCACATTCTCCCCGGGGTTGGTCTCTTGTCCTGATCGACCTCGTAGTAGAGGTCGTTGCCCGTCACCTCCTGGCCATCAGCGCTTAGTTACCAGTGAAACCCAGTCTGGGGACGCCAAGTCTAACCTTCACTCTAACTTCGACAAGTGTGACCATGGAGTAATAGCGCACAAAATGCGTGCTAAAGGAATAAGAGGAAAAGTCGGTCGATGGATCTATAATTTCCTCACTAACAGAACACAGAGAGTAGTAGTCAACAGAGTAAAGTCCGAGGCAGCTACGGTGAAAAGCTCTGTTCCACAAGGCACAGTACTCGCTCCCATCTTGTTCCTCATCCTCATATCTGACATAGACAAGGATGTCAGCCACAGCACCGTGTCTTCCTTTGCAGATGACACCCGAATCTGCATGACAGTGTCTTCCATTGCAGACACTGCAAGGCTCCAGGCGGACAACAACCAAATCTTTCTGTGGGCTGCAGAAAACAATATGAAGTTCAACGATGAGAAATTTCAATTACTCAGATATGGTAAACACGAGGAAATTAAATCTTCATTAGAGTACAAAACAAATTCTGGCCACAAAATAGAGCGAAACACCAACGTCAAAGACCTGGGAGTGATCATGTCGGAGGATCTCACCTTCAAGGACCATAACATTGTATCAATCGCATCTGCTAGAAAAATGACAGGATGGATAATGAGAACCTTCAAAACTAGGGAGGCCAAGCCCATGATGACACTCTTCAGGTCACTTGTTCTATCTAGGCTGGAATATTGCTGCACACTAACACCACCTTTCAAGGCAGGTGAAATTGCTGACCTAGAAAATGTACAGAGAACCTTCACGGCCGCATAACGGAGATAAAACACCTCAATTACTGGGAGCCCTTGAGGTTCCTGAACCTGTATTCCCTGGAACGCAGGCGGGATAGATACATGATTATATACACCTGGAAAATCCTAGAGGGACTAGTACCGAACTTGCACACGAAAATCACTCACTACGAAAGCAAAAGACTTGGCAGACGATGCAACATCCCCCCAATGAAAAGCAGGAGCGTCACTAGCACGTTAAGAAACCATACAATAAGTGTCAGGGGCCCGAGACTGTTCAACTGCCTCCCAGCATACATAAGGGGGATTACCAACAGACCCCTGACAGTCTTCAAGCTGGCACTGGACAAGCACCTAAAGTCGGTTCCTGATCAGCCGGGCTGTGGCTCGTACGTTGGTTTGCGTGCAGCCAGCAGTAACAGCCTGGTTGATCATGCTGTGATCCACCAGGAGGCCTGGTCACAGACCGGGCCGAGGGGGCGTTGACCCCTGGAACTCTCTCCAGGTAAACTCCAGGTAACTCTGGCGCTGTTATAGAGAACAGCAGTTGACAAGCTGCAGTATCCCTGTCGGCAGGCGACTGTCTGACTCGTGTCATGGCATCAGCGAGCAGAGTTACTGCTTGTACAAAGTATGACATCACTTTGTCAGCTAACTCACTCACTCCTGTTATGGTGTACGTGAGCAGAGCTTTTGAAGGAGACCATGAGCTGGTTGACAACGACTCGTGCCGAGTCAAGAGCCTCTCCCTTGAACCATCCTTACACACAGTGCAACGTGGTAAGTTGCAAGCCATTGTTGCCATCATGCACAGTCGAGAATTTCCCCTGCAGAAGAATACCTCACTTGTCGACCTTGTCAGATTCCCTCTCCCTGTGAGAGTGGAGGGTGAAGCCCCAGCTGACTTCCTCGTGAGTGCAGTTCTCCCAGGCGAGTCTGCTGCTGACTCTTCCACCACCCGGCCAGTGCAGGAAGATGATCTAGCTTTGACAGACTATCCTGAAGAGGTCCCAAAACTTCTCCAGATTCTCAATCGCGCACGTTCTGCAGTCGCGCTAGATGGTGAGTTGATGGGTTTGACCCCACTGATCTCTCACCGTATTCCACTTTACAAAGGTACTAAACCCATTTATGTACCTGCGTACTGCCTGCCATTGCGCAAAGAGTCTTCGCCGAAGAACTCATTACATGGATGCTCCGTGATGGAGTTATTGAGGAGTCCACTCCCCCTTGGAATGCTCCCCTCATTCTGGTTCCCAAGAAAGACGGAACCTGGCGCCCTGTTATCGATTACAGGAAACTGAATGCAAGTACCATCCCAGACTGCTTTCTGTTGCCAGTTCTGAACGACCTGTTGCAGAACATCGGCTATAATAAGGTCTTTTCAACTCTTGATCTTCTTCAAGGGTTCTGGCAGAACCCCCTCGATGATGAGAGCAAAAAGTTGACAGCTTTCTCTACACCAACCAGTCATTACCAGTTCAGGAGGATGCCCTTCGGCTTGCGCGGAAGCCCAATCACGTTTAGCCACTTGATGACAATTTTCCGTACCCTCCTAGGTGGCACGCTCATGGTCTACCTAGATGATCTCATAGTCATGTTGCAAGATGTCCCGACACATCTCCAGAAACTTGACAGGGTATTGGACAGGCTAGCTCAGGCAAACCTTAAGGTAAAGCTCTCCAAATGTCATTTCCTCTGGAAGGAAATAAAATTTCTGGGTCACGTAGTGACTCAGAATGGCATAAAGACGGACGAGTCTAAAATCTCGGCCGTGCAGAAATTCCCCAGACCCATGACGGCGGATGCAGTCCAGTCCTTCATAGGCCTGGGGGGTTTCTACCGCACCTTTATCGCAGGTTTCTCCACCATTGCAGCACCCTTGACACGCTTACTCAAGAAGGATGCCCCTTTTGAGTGGACGTGTGAATAAGAACGAGCTTTTGTCACTCTTAAGAATAAGTTAACACCATCCCAAACCCTTAGATTCCCTGATTTCACTGATGCCAGCAAAGTTGGCATCGGTGCAGTCTTGTCACGACTAGTATATTGCCTATGCTAGCCGTGTTCTTACTAAAGCGGAAGTCAATTATTCAGTGACAGAGCTAGAAGCTTTAGCCATTGTATGGGCCCTGAGTCATTTTCGGGATATCATCTATCATTATCCTATCAAGATTTATACAGATCATCTACCTTTATTGGCCCTTTTTGCGAATAAGAACCTCTCGGGAAACATGCTCGGTGGTCGCTCACGTTCAATGACTACAACCCTGAAATTTGCTATGTCCCAGGTAAGCAAAATGTTGTAGCTGACGCCCTGTCGAGACATATAGCATTCGTGAGTGTCGGCAACTCGTTCTCTTGTGATGAATGGTTTGAAAAACCGACAAGTTGAAGATTGAGACACTTATGCAGCATATGGGAATCTTTATTCAGGAAACGTTTCGCCACACAGTGGCTTCATCAGTCCAATACAAAGAGGAAGGCGTAAGGAGAGGAGGAGAATGAGGTAATCAGTCCCTCAACCTGGAGTCGATGTGTTCAGTCCATCAATCTTGTAGAATGTACAGCATAGGGCCGTAGAAGTGGCTTATATACTGTAGAGATGTGAGGTGAAGCAGGCGGAGGCGGGGTCATAGTGGTACCATCCACTACTCGAAGTAGGTCTTCGTCCAAAGGTTGAACAAGTGTTGAAGAATTCTTTGTAAGAAGATCCCATGATGCTGCAGTGTCTGACAGTTGTGATGAATGGTTTGAAAAACCGACAAGTTGAAGATTGAGACACTTATGCAGCATATGGGAATCTTTATTCAGGAAACGTTTCGCCACACAGAATGATTACCTCATTCTCCTCCTCTCCTTACGCCTTCCTCTTTGTATTGGACTGAAGAAGCCACTGTGTGGCGAAACGTTTCCTGAATAAAGATTCCCATATGCTGCATAAGTGTCTCAATCTTCAACTTGTCGGTTTTTCAAACCATTCATCACAACTGTCAGACACTGCAGCATCATGGGATCTTGTTACAAAGAATTCTTCAACACTTGTTCAACCTTTGGACGAAGACCTACTTCGAGTAGTGGATGGTACCACTATGACCCCGCCTCCGCCTGCTTCACCTCACATCTCTACAGTATATAAGCCACTTCTACGGCCCTATGCTGTACATTCTACAAGATTGATGGACTGAACACATCGACTCCAGGTTGAGGGACTGATTACCTCATTCTCCTCCTCTCCTTACGCCTTCCTCTTTGTATTGGACTGAAGAAGCCACTGTGTGGCGAAACGTTTCCTGAATAAAGATTCCCATATGCTGCATAAGTGTCTCAATCTTCAACTCGTTCTCTGTTGAGAATCTCGAGAGAGCCCAACTACAGGACCCTGTGTGGTCTCCAGTCCTTCGTTTCCTGACCAAGGAGGACGTTGACTTACAGGTCAAGTCTCCCGTTCCACTGAAGGATTTGGTGGTCAACCAAGGAGTACTGTGCCGTGTTGCACAGCTGGTGGACCCCGGCAGAACCGTATACCAACTGGTGATACCGGAGTCCATGATACCAGCTGCTCTTAGGTTGATCCACGATGTCTCAGGTGTAGTGCACCCTGGGAAGGACCGCAGTATCAAAAAGGCACGAATGAAATATTTCTGGCCTAAGGGGGCAGGGGACTTTGCCAAGCATTACACCAGTGTGTTGTTTGCCTACACACAAGGCCCCTTTTACGGGCCTAACCCATCAAAATACCCATTAAAAAGGACCCCGGGGAGAGAACTTCTGTCGCCCTTTCGAACTTCTCGACCTCGGAAAGGGAAATAAGCACCTCTTGAAATGGTAAATAACTTCCCGGGGTACAGGAATTGAAACCTTTTTCAAATAAAACCGCCGAAAGGGTCGCAAGCTTTTCCATAGCATTTTGCCTCCGCATACCCCCCCCCGTGTCCTCTGTCAGACAAGGGCCCTTGTTCAAAAATTTTCCATAATGCAGGATCTTTGCTCCAGTTTTAACATTCCCCAAAAGCCCATAGCTCCACGCAACCCTTGATAAGGGTCTGCTGAACATACAACCGCAAAACCTGGGGGTGCTAAAGGAAACCCGTTAACCCAATTTTGTACACAGGGGATGGGGCCCTATCCCAGATTTCAGTGTACTTTAAAATTTCCCCCCAACAGCTCGAGGGTGAACACCTCATTTGCTTTGTATGGCTATGACAAGTCTTACCATAGAAATTCGTTTGCTCCCCTCGACCTACTTATATACTGAAACCCCATGTATAAAGAGGGGACAACGCGCTTTCCCCCACGGAAAGAAAACCTAAAAAAGCTACTGATGGGTTCCGCTGTGCAAAATCCCTGCCAAGGAAAGCAAAGGGAACCGGTTGCAAATTTATGTTCCCAAAACCCATGCAGACCCCGGGTCCAAACTTGCCCCAAATTCGTGGTCCTTACCGTGTCCCCAAGCTCCGTGGAAATAAGTTCGAGGTGGGGGAGATTGCTACTGGAACAACAAGGAACCCACCTTGATCACAAAAAGTATTGGACCATTGCAGGCCGAAGCAGAGCTGAGTCATGTGCGTTGCAACGCCACAATCAGACCAATGCAGGGAAAAACCCGCACCCCCTTCTCCCTACTACTGTTACAAAGAGGGCCCAGTAAGGCTCCATACTTACGCCTGCGCCCCAGGACAAAAGAAAACATTTCGTGACATTGACGTACCTACGATTTGTCTGACTCCTACCTTTTTATGCTAATTGTTTCTTGCAAAAAGGGGTATAAATGCACAAAACAGTCAGGGGGGACAACATCATGAAATTTATTAAAACTTTTAAAAGGGGTACCCAGAGTAAATGAATTCCATGGATAAAATTATTGTATTATTGCACCCGTGTTTTTTTTTTTAAAAAGCCGTTTAGGGGCGGGGCATGCTGTCCCTGAGCACATGTCACACCTTGGGAAAGCACGTCTCATTTTTTTGCGATAAGGGTGCAACAACGCCTGAGGGTTTCAACTGATGTTCACCCGGGACAACCGTATTAGAAATTTTTTCCAGTGCTGACGTCTAACCCTCCTAAACAAAACACGTGGAAAACCCATTTTCTTTTTCCCCCCGGGGGGAAAAGTTTTTTTTGGGCCTGTTGCAATTTTTATGCCCTTTTTTGATTTACTGTGAGCGAAAGCCAGTCCCTCTCTGGGGTAGCTAGTGAAGAATTCCTTAACCTAGGGGCCCACCATTTTGTCCGTGGCGACGCGAGGGCGTGGCCGAGCAAATGAGACAGCCTTTCGCGAACACCAGCCTAGCCCCTGTTTTCTGACTAGTTCATATTTTTTGCTGCTTAAGTGCTGCCCTTTAGGCTCACCCAGGTCAGTGGGGGCTGAGCCCCTTTGGTCTCACTCCGGGCCACCGACCTGATAGGGACAAGTGCTCCCCCCCCCACGACGCTTTCGGGCTTCCCTCACACTGCCCTTTTTGTCTCACCCTATCCAATTAAAACCAACCTGGGCCCCCAGCCGAAAATTTCTACCAAAGCTACCTTTACGGGCCAAACCGCTCTTCAACAGAAAGAAAAGTAAAAACACTTGGTCTCGATATCCAAATAATATGCATTCATTGTGGGGACATTACGGCCCTTTACGCCTTGGGGTCAGACAGATCACCTTGGGTAACAGGCGCCATGTATTTTCTACAACCTCTACTCTGGGCCCCCTTTTAGATCCTTTTGGGTAACTTTTGGGCCCCAGAGGATAACAAGGGACCCGGGGACCACAATGTAATATTTATAGCCAGAGGGCATGACTAACCCCCCACCGGGCCCTGGTAGCCACGCGTACACAACGGGTGTCTCCTCAGAAGACGCCGCTGTAACACGTAGAGATCCAGCACCTGAAGACGGTCACAAAACCCATACAGTGGTGTCCTCTTGTCACACGTCATACAACGGTGTCCAGGACACTTCACCCTTTCTGCTACCAAGCTCCCCCTGCCACACAATGACGAACCCCAGTTAATAAGCTTTAAAAAATTTTGTTTCAAATCATAAAAAAAAATTATAACCAATTTAAATTTCTGTTTTGTATGTTACTTTCAACCACCAATGGCTAACACAGAAGATAAAAAATATTCTTACAGTAAAGGGTTCATATCTGCAAATGTTAGAGAATGGTTTAAAACCGACATGTTGATAAATTAGACACATTCAACTCTTGGGGATCTTTAATTTAGGAAACGTTTTGCCCCACAGTGGCTTCATCGTCCATACAAAGGAAATCTTTAAGAAAAGGGGAGAATGGGGAATCAACCTTTAGTCGTGTGGCAGCCACAATCTTGAACAAATACGGGATACGTGCGGGGAAGATTGTGGACGACCACTCGCTCAAGGTTGAGGGACTGATTACCTCATTCTCCTCCTTTTTTCAAGATTTTCCCCCGTATGGACTGATGAAACCACTGTGTGGGGAAACGTTTCCTCAATAAAGATACCCCCCCGGTTGCCATGGGGCTAAAATTTTTCAAAACGTAAAGCACGAGGGGCACCTCCACCCACAAGCACAACAAAACTATAAACCGAGGGGAAAGGGATTAAGGGTCACAGGGAAGTATCCCTGGAACATTTGTTTGCCTAAAAGTGTTTCCTCGGAAATTTCACAATTCCAATTTATCTGTAAAATTTTAAACAATTTTATATATATAAATAATATTATAATATATAATATATATAATATATATAATATATATATATAATAATGTAAGAAAGGTATTGTGGAGTTTGAACGAAATACTGGATGTCCGGATGTCCTGAAACAAAAACTCAAGGGGGGGGGGAGAGTTTCAATGGAGAGGAATAAAGGGGTTAGGTCAGGGTTTTTAAAAAGAGTTAAGCTAAAGAAAAAAAAGCAAAAATGTTGAAGGTAAGCTAGGAGGGAAAAAAGGACTATAAATGTTTAATCAAGGATTATGTAGAGTAAAATAAAGATTTGGGTTGAAAAGTGGTTTTTAAAGCGTGTAAAACCCCCGAGAAGAAGAATGTAGAGGAGAGAGGAGATTTTGGAAATGTTGATGAATGCTGGGGGAGTTTGAATCAAATGTGAGAGTAAGGGGGTTGGGGGGTTTTAACAAAGGGGGAAAAAAGTTATGGAGGGAGTAAGGAAATTTGGGATGCCAGGGGTAAATTAAAAGGGGGGGCCTTTAATTGAGCTATGTGTAAAAAAAGAAATTTGGTAATAAGAAATACATATTTTATGAAAAAGAGGATAAATAAATATACAAGACATGATGTAGCACGTAATGAAAGTAGTTTGTTAGATAATGCATTGGTGGATAAAAGATTGATGGGTAGGCTCCAGGATGTACATGTTTATAGAGGGGCAACTGATATATCCGATCATTATTAAGTTGTAGCTACAGTTAGAGTAAGAGGTAGATGGGAAAAGAGGAAGGTGGCAACAACAAGTAAGAGGGAGGTGAAAGTGTATAAACTAAGGGAGAAGGAAGTTCGGGTGAAATATAAGCGACTATTGGCAGAAAGGTGGGCTAGTGCAAAGATGAGTATGGGGGGGGGTTGAAGAGGGCTGGAATAGTTTTAAAATGCAGTATTAGAATGTGGGGCAGAAGTTTGTGATTATAGGAGGGTGGGGGCAGGAGGAAAGAGGATGGGTTGGGGGAATGATGAAGTAAAGGTGTGATAAAAGAGAAAAAGGTAGCTTATGAGAGGTTTTTACAAAGCAGAAGTGTTATAAGAAGAGCAGAGTATATGGAGAGTAAAAAAAAAGGTAAAGAGAGTGGTGAGAGAGTGCAAAAGGAGAGCGGATGATAGAGTGGGAAAAGGGACTGTCAAAAAATTTTAATGAAAATAAGAAAAAATTTGGAGTTAAACAAGTTAAGAAAGGATAGGGGAAAATATGGGTTTGTCAGTTAAAAACAGAGTAGGGGAGTTAGTAGATGGGGAGAGGGAGGGATTAGGTAGATAGCGAGAATTTTGAGGAACTTTTAATTTTCAGGAAGAAAGGGAGGCGGTAATTTCATGCACTGGCCAGGGAGGTATACCATCTTTTAGGAGTAAAGAAGAGCAGAATGTAAGTGTGGGAGAGGTACCTGAGGCATTCGTAAATGAAAGGGGTAAAGCAGCTGGAACTGATGGAATCACGACAGAAATGTTAAAAGCAGGGGGGATATAGTGTTGGAGTGGTTGGTACTTTTGTTTAATAAATGTATGAAAGAGGGGAAGGTACCTGGGATTGGCGGAGAGCATGTATAGTCCCTTTATATAAAGGGAAAGGGACAAAAGAGATTGTAAAAATTATGGGGAATACGTTTACTGAGTATACCAGGAAAGTGTACGGTAAGGTTATAATTAAAAGAATTAAAAGGAAAGACAGAATGTAGGATTGCGGATGAGCAAGGAGGTTTTCAGAGTGGGTAGGGGATGTGTAGATCAAGTGTTTACATTGAAGCATAATGTGAACAGTATTTAGATAAAGGAAGGGGAAATTTTTATTTCATTTATGGATTTAGAAAGGCATATGAAGAGTGGATAGAGGAGCAATGTGGCAGATGTTGCAAGTATTATGGAATAGGTGGTAAGTTACTAAATGCAGTAAAGAGTTTTTTGAGGATAGTGAGGCTCAGGTTAGGATGTGAGAAGAGAGGGAGAATACTTCCCAGTTAAAAGTAGGTTTTTAGACAGGGATGTGTAATGTTCACCATGGTTGTTTAATATATTTATAGATGGGGTTTAAAAGAAAATAAATGCTAGGGAGTTCGGGAGAGGGGTGGGATTAAATTATGGGGGAAACAAATTCAAAATGGAATTGACACAGTTACTTTTTGTGATAATACTGTGCTTATGGGAGATTCTAAAGAAAAATTGCAAAGGTTAGTGGATGAGTTTTGGGTATGTGTGTAAAGGTAGTAAGTTGAAAGTGAGCATAGAAAAGAGTAAAGGTGATGAGGGTATCAAATGATTTAGATAAAGAAAAATTGGATATAAAATTGGGGAGGAGGAGTATGGAAGAAGTGAATGTTTTCAGATACCTGGATTTGACGTGTCGGCGGATGGATTTATGAAGGATGAGGTTAATCATAGAATTAAATGGGGGAAAAAAGGTTAGGTGGCGTTGAGGTATATGTGGAGTCAAAAAACGTTATCTAGGGGAGGAAAAGAGGGGAATGTATGAAAGTATAGTAGTACGAACACTCTTAAAAGGATGTGAAGCTTGGGTGGTAAATGCAGCAGCGAGGAGACGGTTGGAGGCAGTTGTAGATGTCCTTTTCTAAGGGCAATGTGTGGTGTAAATATTATGCAGAAAATTCGGAGTGTGGAAATTAGGAAAAGGGTGTGGAGTTAAAAAAGTATTAGTCAGAGGGCAGAAGAGGGGTTGTTGAGGTGGTTTGGTCATTTAGAGAGAATGGATCAAATTTAGAATGACATGGAAAGCATATAAATCAATAGGGGAAGGAAGGCGGGGTAGGGGTCGTCCTCGAAAGGGTTGGAGAGAGGGGGTAAAAGGGGGTTTTTTTGGGCGAGGACTTGGACTTCCCGCAAGCGTGCCCTGAGCTTGTTAGATAGAAGTGAAAAAGAGACAAATGGTACTTGGAACCTGACGATCTGTTGGAGAGTAAGCAGGGTAATATTTAGTTAAGGGGGTTCAGGGGAAAAAAGGTTATTTTCATATGGTCGGGGCTTGAGTCCTGGGAAAAGGGAAGTACAATGCCTGCACTTTAAAGGAGAGGTTTGGATATTGGGAGTTTGGAGGGATATGTTGTGTATCTTTATACGTATATGCTTCTAAACTGTTGTATTCTGAGCACCCCTGCAAAAACAGTGATAATGTGTGAGTGTGGTGAAAGTGTTGAAAGATGATGAAAGTATTTTTCTTTTTGGGGATTTTCTTTCTTTTTTTGGGTCACCCTGCCTTGGTGGGAGACGGCCGACTTGTTGAATATATATATATAAAATATTATATTATTTATTATTATTATCACATGGCCGATTCCCACCAAGGCAGGGTGGCCCGAAAAAGAAAAAATTTCACCATCATTCACTCCATCACTGTCTTGCCAGAAGGGTCATTTCATACAGTTTTTAACTGCAACATTAACACCCCTCCTTCAGAGGCAGGCCCCTGTACTTTCCATCTCCAGGACTCAAGTCCGGCCTGCCGGTTTCCCTGAATCCCTTCATAAATGTTACTTTGCTCACACTCCAACAGCACGTCAAGTATTAAAAATCATTTGTCTCCATTCACTCCTATCAAACAAGCTCACGCATGCCTGCTGGAAGTCCAAGCCCTCGCACACAAAACCTCCTTTACCCCCTCCCTCCAACCCTTCCTAGGCCGACCCCTACCCCGCCTTCCTTCCACTACAGACTGATACACTCTTGAAGTCATTCTGTTTCGCTCCATTCTCTCTACATGTCCGAACCACCTCAACAACCCTTCCTCAGCCCTCTGGACAACAGTTTTGGTAATCCCGCACCTCCTCCTAACTTCCAAACTACGAATTCTCTGCATTATATTCACACCACCATTGCCCTCAGACATGACATCTCCACTGCCTCCAGCCTTCTCCTCGCTGCAACATTCATCACCCACGCTTCACACCCATATAAGAGCGTTGGTAAAACTATACTCTCATACATTCCCCTCTTTGCCTCCAAGGACAAAGTTCTTTGTCTCCACAGACTCCTAAGTGCACCACTCACTCTTTTTCCCTCATCAATTCTATGATTCACCTCATCTTTCATAGACCCATCCGCTGACACGTCCACTCCCAAATATCTGAATACATTCACCTCCTCCATACTCTCTCCCTCCAATCTGATATTCAATCTTTCATCACCTAATCTTTTTGTTATCCTCATAACCTTACTCTTTCCTGTATTCACCTTTAATTTTCTTCTTTGCACACCCTACCAAATTCACCACCAATCTCTGCAGCTTCTCTTCAGAATCTCCCAAGAGCACAGTGTCATCAGCAAAGAGCAGCTGTGACAACTCCCATTTTTGTGTGTGATTCTTTATCTTTTAACCCCACCCCTCTTGCAAGCCCTCGCATTTATTTCTTACAACCCCACTATAAATATATTAAAAAACCCGGTGACATCACAATCCTTGTCTAAGGCCTCTTTTATGGGAAAAAATTTCCCCTTTTCCTACATACTCTAATTTGGCCTCATTTCCTCTTTTAAAAACTTTCACTGCTTTCGTAACCTACCTCCTCACCATACACTTGCAACATCTCCCACTTTGCCCCCTATCCACCTGTCATACCCCTTTTTCCCAAAACCAAAAAAATTTCCCACAAAGACTCTTTAGCCTTATCAAAAATACTGTTCATTTATGTTTCACTGTAAAACTGTCCACACACCCCCTCCCTTTTCCAAAAGCCTCCTTGTTCATTGCTTCCTATTCTCCGTCTTACTTTAATTCTTTCAATTATAACTCTACCTACATTTTTCCAGGTAATCAACGATTATCCCCTATAACTTTTGCACTCTCTTTTACCCCCTTTGCTTTTAAAAAAAAGGGAAAAACTAGCATGCTCTCTCCAACCCCTAGGTACTTCCCCTTTCCATACATTTATTAAATAATTGCACCAAACCACCCCAAAAAACAAAACCCCACGCTTTTAACATTTCTATCTTTACCCCTCATCCCGGCTGCCTTACCCCCTTTCTTTTCCCTACTGCCTCACGAACTTCCCCCCCACTCACAACTGGCTCTTCCTCACTCTACAAGATTTTATTCCCCTTTGCCCTATACACAAAATCACAGCTTCCCTATCTTCTCAACATTTAAAATTCCCTCAAAATTTTCCCCTCCATTTTCCCCAATACCCAACTCTCCATTTAATAAATCTCCCTTTTTTTTAACTGACAAATCCATTTTTTCTCTGGGCTTTCTTAACTTTTTAAATCTCACCCAAACTTTTTTTTTTTTCAACAAAATTTGTTGAAAAACATCTCACCCCTCTCTATTTGCTCTTTTTTACTTTGTTTTACCATTCTTAACCTCTCTTTTTCCCCAAATTTACTCCCCCTCCTTGCATCACTTCTACTTTGAAAAAAATTCTCTATGCAAAACTTTTTCCCTTCTACTCTCTTTACATTTTCTTCCACCAATCACCCCTTTCCCTCCTGCACCCATTTCCTGTAACCAAAAACTTTGCTAAACACTTAAACACCTTTTAACCTACCCACCCCCTTCGCCCCCATTGCCTATGCTTCATTACCCCTTTTTCCTCCTTTGCTTTTTATATTTTTCCCTAATGCCTCCTCTTTTGTTTATAACCTTCCCCTCTTCCCCCCTGATGTTTATTTCCTTGTATCCCATCTATTTTTTATTCGTGTAGCTACAACTGAAAGTGATCTGTTTAATCTGGGGCCTCAAAAAATGACATCCTGAAGTTACTAACGTTTTTATTCCCAGTACAAAACCCAAACAAACTACTGTATTTCGCCTACTCTATCGTGTTCTTATTTTTCCCTCTTTTTTTAAAAAATTGTATTACCTATAACTAAACCCTTTTCTATACAAAGTTCAATAAAAGGGCTCCCATTATCTTTACACCTGGCACCCCAAATTACCTCCAAACCCCCACTCTAAAAGTTTTCTCTTTAGATTTCAGGTCCCCTACCAATTTTCTCCCCACTTGGTTAAAAGGCCCCCTTACTTCACTTAAATCCCCCAAATCTCTCTCTCTCTTGCATTCCTCTTTTTCCCAGGTGCTTTCCGCTTTTAGACCATTTGAAACCAACCTTTACTTTAACCATAATTTTTAAAATTTACACATTCATTTCTCTTTTCCCCTTCCATAATGATCATTTAACATTACTGCTCCCCCTCCTTTGCTCTAACTCTCTCGATACTCGATTTAACCCCATTTATTTCCCCCCACTGAAATCTCCTCCCCCTTTTTAGTTTGTTTCGCTTAGGCCGGGACACCCAATTCTTTTCTTCATAACATAGCAATCATCTGTTTTTTTGTATCCGCCTAATCCACGAAAATTTTAAAGCATCCATTTTTTAAAAGTTTTTCTTCTTCTCTTTTTTAGAAAAAGTTACAGGAGAAGGGGTTACTAGCCCATTGCCCCCGGCATTTAGTCGCCTATACAAACCGCGGGGCTTACGGAAAAGATTTTTTTCCCATTTCCCCCCATGGACAATAGAAGAAAAATATATATATATTTATATAATATATATATAATTATTTTTAAATATATATTATATATATTTTATTTTAAGTAAAAAAGAACGAGTGGTATTGATCTAACAACACTGCTTTAGCCAGGATTGAACCTTTGTAGGGCCCCTGCCTCTGGTAAGCGAGAACCACATGACGCTTTAAACCACAGGACCATAAAACCCTAAAGAATGGTGCACCCGGCACGCTAGCTGTTGGGGGCCCCCACCCGGGGCATAGGTGGTGGCAAAAATTTGCAAATGTAAAAATTTTCGTAAAAAATTTTTTAAACTAACGCAAAATATAATTTCATTTCTTTGTTTTTTTAAATTTTGTTAAATTATCTAAAAAACATTTAATTTGATAAAGCTAAATTTAAAATTTCCCTTTTTTGTAAAAAGGGTTTGGTAAGTTTCCTAAGGTTTTTGGCACAAAAACATTAATTTTTATTAACAAAAATAAAAAAAAAAATCTTCAATGTATAAGGGAAAATTTTGAAGGAAAATTAATTTTAAATGGGTTTGCTTTTGCCAGTTTTACCTCTTCGGTTTGGGTGTGTTGTGGTTTTGTGTGTGTGTTTGGGGTGTGTGTGTGTGTGTGTGTGGTGTGTGTGTGGGGTGTGTGTGTGTGTGTGTGTGTTGGGGGGGTGTGGGTGGGGGGGGTTTTGTGTGGGGGGGATGGTGTGTGGGGGGGGTTTTGGGGGGTGTGTGTTTGGGACTCATGGAGGTTTTCAGGGGTCGAGTCCCGGGTCCTGGCCCCCCTCTTCAGGTTGTATAGGTCATCTCCCTGAAACGTGAGCTTTTTTATACCTTGCTTGAAGTATGATGGACCTGCCCCACTACATCCTTCCCAAAAAATTCCATACTGATACTCGTGGTGAAAAAATTTCTTCCTACATCCCTGTGTCTCTGTGTCTTTAACTTCCAACTGTGTCCCCCTTTTTGCTTTTCCTCTTGGAATCCGTTTTTTGTCCACCCTTCCCAATCTTTTGTATTTTGTTGTCGTTATATGTCCCCCCATCTTCCGTCCTCCCGTGTCGTCTGTTGATTTCCTTTAACCCCTCCTTGTAGGACATCCCCCCCTTTGCTCTGGGACTAGTTGTTGCAAAAACCCTTTTCACTTTTTTAGTTTTTTACGTGCTTGGCTAGGTGTGGGTTCCCCAATGGTGCCCATACTCCAATATGGGGCCCCAAAGTACCGGTGTACGGGTCCCGAACGATTCCTTATTAGAGTCGGAATGCTGTTCGAGGGTTTTTGGCGCCCTATGCTGCGCAGTTATTTTGGGTTTATGTGGCTTCAGGAGATGTGCCCGGTGTTATACTCCCCCAAGATCTTTTTCCTTTAGTGGGTTTTTGTCTTGCCCCCTAGACTTACTCTCTGCGGTTTTTTGCCTTCCCCCTCTTCATGACTTTTCCTTTTGGTGTTTCTCAGGAGCCAATTTTTTGAGCAGGTCTGCAGCCCCCAGATCCCTTCAAGTTTTGCCCGGGCTTTGATCGAATATTCTTCTATAATTTACGTCATTGCAAAAAGGGACACTTTTGAGTCTTTCCTTCTGTCATGTCGTTCACAAGTAGAAACAGCCTGGTCCCGGTCCCTGTGGGACCCTGCTGGTCCAGGTGCCCCCCTCTGGCACTCGCCATTACCATGACTCCTGTGTCTTCCCGACAAGTTTCACTGATCCATTTTGTGCCTTCCCCGTTATCCCCGCTTGGGCCTCCAGATTTTGCCTAATCTCTTTTTGTGGAACGTGTCAAACGCCTTTTACAGTCCGGAAAAAAGCAATCCACTCCCCTCTTCTCTTTTCTTACTGCTGTACCCCTGTTATAGAAATCCAGTAGGGTTTTTGCAGGATTTCCATCCCGAAATCATGTTGGCTGCTGTTGTGAGATATTCCTTTCTAGGTGTTCCACCCTTTCTCCGATAATTTCTCCATGACTTTTCATTTCTATACAGTCAGTGACACTGGTCTGTGTTTAGTGCTTATGTCTGCTCCTTTTTTAAAGATTGGGGCTCCCTTTTCTGTTTCCATGACTCAGGCAATCTCCCTGTTTCGGTAGATGTATTTAATATTTGTTGGGGTACCCCCGCCCCTTTCTCCCTCTCTCAGGCCCCTAGAGATGTTTCTTCCCCATTGCCCTTTTGGGGATCTGTCACTAGAAAACCTCTTTACTTTTTTTTCGGTTTTGTGTACTGTGTCCAACACTTGATGGTTGCCCACCTTGCTCTTTTTGGAGCCCCTTCTGTCCCTCTGTGAAATTCTTTAAATTTTTGTTTGGGTTTCCCAATAATTTTGGTCATTTCTTGTTGTCTCTCCCCCTTCTTCCCTTGCCTGATTACTGGCCTTGACGTTGTTTTCCCCTGTTGGTAATAACAGCTTCGGGTCAGATTTTGTTTTTGCTGCAATGTTGTTTTCTTATTGTCGTTGGGCCTCCCTTCTTATCTGTGCATATAAATTTCTGGCTCTACAACTGCTCTCCTTATTCTCCTGGGTCCTTTGTCTTCTATATTTCTTCCATTCCCTAGCACACTTGGTTTTTGCCTCCCTGCTCCTTTGGGTGAATCATGGGCTCATCTTCGCTTTTTCATTATTCCTGTTTCCCTTGGGTACAAACCTCTCCTCAGCCTCCTTGCACATTGTTGCTACATATTCCATCATCTCATTAACTGGCTTCCCTGCCAATTCTTCTGAACCCCGTTCAGAAGTTCCTCATTCCCGTGTAGTCCCCTTTCTTGTAGTTTGGCTTCATTCGTCCTGGCCTTCCTGCTTCCCCCTCCACTTGTAGCTCTACTGTGTATTCAAAGCTTAAAACCACATGATAGCTGGTCCCAAGGGGTCTTTCATATGTGATGGCCTCAATATGTGCACTACTCAAGGTGAATACTAGATCCAGTCTTGCTGGTTCATCCTCTCCTCTATCTCTCTTGTATTGTCCTTTATGTGTTGGTACATGAAGTTTTCCAGTACCACCTCCATCATCTTAGCCCTCCATGTACCTTTGCCCCATGTGACTCCAAGTTCTCCCAATCGATCTCCTTGTGGTTAAAGTCACCCATGATCAGGAGTTTTGCCCTGCATGCATGAGCTCTTCTGGCCACTGCAGCCAGTGTGTCAACCATCGCTCTATTGCTCTCGTCATACTCTTGCCTTGGCCTCCTGTTGTTCTGTGGTGGGTTATACATCACTGCAATTACCACCTTGGGACCTCCAGAGTGAAGTGTTCCTGCTATATAATCGTTTGCTTCTCTGCTGTCTCCTCTCTCCAGCTCATCAAAATCCCATCGGTTTTTGATCAGCAGTGCCACTCCTCCAGCCCCCCATGTTCCCTCTGTCTTTCCTCAGAATCTGGTATCCCGTTGGGAAGATGGCATCTGTTATCATACCTGTAAGCTTGGTTTCTGTGAGAGCTATGATGTCCGGTGATGCCTCTTTCACTCTTTCGTGCCACTCCTCCCACTTATTTGTTATTCCATCAGCGTTTGTGTACCATACCTTCAGGGGCCTGTCATCCAATTAATTGTTGCTTTTTTGTTTACCGTCAAATTTCCTTCAGTGTTGGTGCACAAGACGAAGTGTTTTCTCTGTTTCCTGTAAATATTTATCAATAAGATACCTCAAACAACAAATGAGAAAAGACTGAAAAGGACTGATTTACTGAAAATGCCCTTTGGCAGGATGGTAGTCCTATATGGGACGACGTAAGGTTGTTTGGACACTTGTTGCCGAGAGAACAATGCTAATACGAATTTTTAATTAATTCCATTCTTCTAAATAACTTATCTTTACTTCACAAAAAAAATATAGTTTGTTAGTTCTTGGAATGTTGCAAAAAATCTGCCCTTTACTCCCACATAAATCCCAAAGTATTTGGAATATTTCCAATAATGAATAATAGCAAATTAGAGAAATCATTATTCAACAATTTCTGTGAATATTATTCCATTTAATTAAGTAATGAAGGGGGAAATATGCGAAATAAGTGAATAAGGTACTTCCAAGATATTGGCTTGGAACGCCGGCCAGCCCACCGTCTCGAATTTTTTTTTTCGCGAAAATCGTGTTTGTTTCGGTGGGTTTCTTAGTAAACTGATGTTCTAGTGCAGTTATCCTCTTCAAAACACCGTTTTCTCTTACTCAAAGGCCAAAGAATACGACAGGGAGACGAGTTACACATTTGCATATTGAAATATTTGTGGTGGTCTCTCGCCAAATTATGGCCTATTTTATTCAGTCTTGAGTATATAACATGTTTGTATGTTATTTATAGTGTTTATTATATCATATTAGATCAATTCTGATAGATAAATAAGCCGTAGAGTTGATATAAGCGTAATAATGAAGTGATTTTCTCCTGGCTCTTTGGAACGGGAATACTGCTGGTGTTCCCAGATGCTTCCTGAGTGGCTAGAAGTCTGCTGATAAGCTCCGCCTACTCTTATATGATGCCAAATAGTCAATTATTATATTAGAAAGAATAATGCAAGAAAAGGCGATAAAAAAACAAGGAAAAGATTCCAAAAAATATACGGGCTTTGAGCAAACGTGCTACCCATATCTCCGTCACCATACCTGATGTAAATGACTATAATTTCTTGTAGAAACGTTATTTATTTATTTATTTATTTATTTATTTATTTATTTATTTATTTATTTGAACATGATACAGAGAAGTAAAAAAGGAATACAGTAAAGTATTGATTCTTGTACCATTGTGTTGTCAAAGAGTTAAGCTATTTTTCTATATGAATAATTCAATTTCCATAATTTTTCGATTTTTTTTAAAGCACGCAAAAAATTGGATGATAGGCCCCTGTTCAGTTTCCTTTCCAACACTGTGATTTGGGGGACCTGTGAGGGTGCGAGACCTGGTAGCATACTGTGGGATTCTATAGCTGGATGTTGGGTGGAAACTGTGAGTATGGATTGTAGTTTGTGTTGGGATGGTGTGATAGGTTGTGGGGTTCTGAGGATAGTTCTGTGTGTACCTGCCCTTGCTGCTCTGTCCTGCTCTGATTGACCTCTGCTGGTTCTCTCCTTTTCTCCTTTCCTAGCTCCTTTCGCTTTTTTGTCCTCTCTGTCAGCTGCTGTCGTTCTGTTTGTGCTCCGTCTCCATCTAGGAACGCCCTCTTGTACTCTTCGGAATATTTCAACCGTGGTTCCTCTTGGAGGATCCTGTTCCTCACTGTTTTTCTCCTGAGAATCAGCTTGATCGGTTGTTTTCTTCCCTTCACATACCCCCCTATTCTCTGAAAATTTACAATCTCGTCCATGTCTTCTTCACCTATTTCAGTGAAGTTCTCAATCTCCTTTCTTTCTGCCTGCCGTCTTTCAGTGTGTGTCCTTTCCTCTCTCTCCCGAAGCCCATGGATAAACAGTGATTTTGACCTTTCCTCCTCCCATTTCCTCTCCCTCTGTGAATCTGGTTCCTGTCTGTACATGGTCATTTTCTCCCTTGTTTTTTCCAGTGGCTCTTGGTAGCATTGTTGTGTCTCTGCATTTGACCTATCACCCTCTCCACCTGCACCCAGCTGCTCTCCCTTTCACTCCTTGGCCTTCTTGGCAGGATGATATGGCCTTAGCATAATTCATATCTCCTCCCTTCCTGTTCTGCCTTTCAGCTTCATATGCTGTCTTCTCTGGTCAATGCCCCTGTAACTCGCTTCAGCCTGTTTACCTCATCTTCTAGGACCCTTATCCTGGCAACTGCAGTTTCGACTTGCGCCTCCCAATTCTTCTTCTCCTTCTCCAACCTCTTTTCTAATTTCACAGAAAGCTCTGTCTCTATTTTTTTCAGAAAGCTCTCTAATTTTCTCTCCCACTCTTGTTCCATCCTTTTCCACTGCTCCTCCATCCACTCCTCCCTACCAGAACCATCCTTTTCCACTGCTCCTCCATCCACTCCTCCCTACCAGAACCATTCTCATCTGATCCTTGGTTCCTGTGAGTCCCCATCATTTTTTTTTCTTTTTTCTTCCTTCTTTTTACCCTCTTCTTCCCCATTTTTTCACTTTTTGAAAGAGAAAAAGGTGAAAGAGAGAGAGAGAGTGAGAGAGAGAGAGAGAGAGAGAGAGAGAGAGAGAGAGAGAGAGAGAGAGAGAGAGAGAGAGAGAGAGAGAGAGAGAAGAGAGGGAGGAGAGAGAGAGAGGGGGAGGGGGGAAAAGTAGGAGAGAGAGAGGGGGAGAGTGAGAAGGGAAAAGGAGAGAGGAGAGAGAGAGAGAGAGGAGAGAAGAGAGAGAGAGAGAGAGAGAGAGAGAGAGAGAGAGAGAGAGAGAGAGAGAGAGAGAGAGAGAGAGAGAGAGAGAGAGGGAGAGAGAGGAGAGAGTGAGATGAGGGAGAGAGGAGAGAGGAGAGAGGAGAGAGAGAGAGGGGCAAAGAGAGGGGAGAGATAGGTGGAGATGGCAGGGGAGAAAGAGGGGAGGAGGGGGAGATGGAAGAGAGGAGAATAGGGGAGGAGAGAGAGGGGAGAGAGAGATGGGAAATGGAGAGAGGGGAGAGATAATGAGAGGAGGAGAGATGTTGTGAGGGGGAGAAATGGAGAGAGAGGTGGAAGGTGTTAGAGGGAAGTGATGTATAGAGGGGAGAGATGGGAGAGGGGAGAAGGGAAGAGAGAGAGAGTAGAGAGAGAGATAGGTAGTGAGAGAGATATGTAGAGAGAGAGATGGTAGGAAAAGAGTATAGGTAGAGAGAGGTAGTGAGAGAGAGAGATGGTAGTAGAGGGAGAGAGATAGGTAGAGATATGGGTAGAGGTAGAGAGAGACAGGTATTGAGAGAGATTGGTAGAGAGAGCGGTAGGTAAAGTCAGGTGGAGAGATAGGTATTGAGAGAGAAGAGGGGGTGGGTAGTGTGATGTTTAGGGGAGGGATTTCAGGTAAGTTAACAGGAAGGTGTGAAATCCTATTGTTATGTGTTGTGTTTCATGTGTATACAACTGCTTTTACAAGTGCCTGATCGCTTGTTTCCTTTCTTGTGTGATTGTTATGTTTGTGTGTTTTGTTGTGTGTGTTGCGTGTGTTGTGATGTGTGTATGTGTGTATGTGTCGTGCCCCCATCTAAGGTATTCATACTGCTAATAAATACCAGTGTAATACCGTAATTCTAAAACTTCCATATGTAATTCTAACATTTATCAATTCTCCTTATAAAAAACAGAAAGTAACTAGGTTGTAAAATTTAGCTTGTCTCAGCTTCTAGGAGTGTCTGACATTACCCTCGCTAGACTCTCTCCTCCTCACACTCTCGTCAAACACTATCTTCACCTTACCAATGCTATTTCTACTCTAATGTTGTAATACTTTCAGAGAGAGTGACCAGTATCCTAATAGGTGATGCAAGACCTCAGAATCCAGAACCTGACAACTTGGCAACCACAATAGGTGAGCAATACTTGGGCCTGGCAGCGGTGCAGTGACCAGGTTGTCCAAATGCTGATGATGTATCGTTGACATAGGCATTCTATCACTATTTTTGAAATTCCTTCACCACATGATGTTTATAACCATATATGCCATACTCCCGTGATCCTAAAGTGATTTCACTTTTGCACTATGATAGAATACACTTCACTTCGGTGGTTACACTTTATCTGTATAATGATCACAAAACTGTTTGTGACGTCACTTGCTTCAGCAGGACTAACTCCTGCCACCTATCCCTTGTCTATATATTTATTTTTCTTTCTACTTTTGCTTATTAACTTTTTCACTCTCACTGTATTGTGCCCCACACATTTCACTTGTTAACCAATCTCTCGAATTCCTTGAACAGCGATTCCACATTTCCTCGGAATCTTGTGTATATTTTGAATCCGTGTGGCATCAGGTTGCCTACTAGCCCCCCTATCGGTTTGGCACTTTGAAATATTATGATTTCTTCCGGCTTCTTCTTCGCTTTTTTTTTTTTAACTAATAACTTTGGTTATCACTGCTAGTATTGTTCCAATGAACGTTGTCACTACCACGGATTACTGCTAGCAGTTACTGTGAGTGATTCCTGTGGTGTTTTAGTTACCATTGTGGTGTTGTGTTGTGTGTGTGCATGTGGTGTGTGTGTGTGTGAGTGTGTGTGTTTGTGTGTGGTGTGTGTGTGTGTGTGTGGGTGTGTGTGTGTAACTCACCTAATTGTAACTCAAATAATTGTGGTTGCAGGGTCGAGACTCAAGCTCCTGGCCTTGCCTCATCACTGATCGCTACTTGGGGTTCCTTATTTCTCTCTGCGTCCTGAGCTTTGTCATACCTCTTCTTAAAAACTAGTGTATGTTCCTGCCCCCACTACTTCACTTGCTAGCTATTCACTTGCTGGCAACTCTATGACTGAAGAAATACTTCCAAACATCCATGTGACTCGTCTGAGTCTCAGCTATCCAGTTGTGGACCCCTTTGTCCCTGAGTCCCCCCTCTCTGAACATCCATCTCAGTCCACCTTGTCTATTCCGCAGTATCTTGTATGTCGTTATCATGTCTCCCCTGACCCTTCTGTCCTCCATGTGTCGTCAGTCCGAATTTCCTAAAACCTTTCCTCGTACGACATTCCCGTGAGCATCTGGGACTAGCCTTGGTTTGCAAACCTGCCTTGTCTTTCTCTAACTTCTTGACGTGCTTGACCAGGTGGTTGGGTTCCAGACTGTGCTGCATACTCCAGTATGGGCCTAACATACACATTGTAACAGTGTGATAGAACGATTCCTTATTAATATATCGTAACGGCTATACTACATGTTTGCCAGGCGCGCCGAATGCTGCAGCAGTTATTTGGTTGATGTGTGCCTCCGGTGATGTGCTCGGTGTAATGGTCACCACCAAGGTCTTTCCCTCCCTGATTGAGGTCTGTAGTCTTTAATCCACCTAGCCTGTTCTCTGCAGCAGTCCATTCTTTGCCCCCCCCAATCTTCATGACTTTGCATTTGGCTGTATTGAATTTCGAGAAGCCAGTTACTGACCACATGTCCAGCCTGTCCAGGTCTCTTTGCAGTCCTGCCTCTTCCTCGTCCGATTTAATTCTTCTCATCAACTTCACATATCTGCGAACAGGGACACTTCAGAGGCTATTACTTCCATCATTTCGTTCACATATATCAAAAATAGCACTGGTCCTAGAACTGACCCTGTTGGACCCCGCTCGTATACAGTCCCCACTGTGATACCTCTCACGTACCATGACACGTTGCTGCCTCCCTGTCAGGTATTCCCTTATCCATTGCAGTGCCCTCCCTTTTACATGTGCCTGATCCTCCACTTCTGCCTAATCTCTTGTGGGAACTTGTCAAAGGCCTTCCTGCAGTCTAGGAAAACGCAACCTACCCACCCCACTCTCTTCGTGTCTACTTCTGATAACCTTGTCATAAAACACCAGAGTTTGTGAACAAGATTTGCCTTCCTATGAACCCATGCTGTTTTCATTTATAATCTTGTTCCTTTCCAGGTGTTCGCCTACTTCTCCTCCTGATAATCTTCTCCATGACTTGCCAACACAATACATATCAGAGACACAGGTTCGTGTAGTTTAGTGCCTCGTTTCTGTTTTCCTTTCTTAAATATGGGGACTACATTAGGCTGTACTCCATTTCTCAGGTAGTGCCCCAGTTTCAAGGAAGTTTTGAAGATTGTTGGTTAGTAGGCACGCACACATCTCTGCTCTTCTCTAAGGACCCATGGGGAGATGTTGTCCAGTCCCATCGCCTTTAGGTGTCAAGGTCACTTAAGAGCTTCATCACCTCCACCTCAGTTGTTCGTATGTCATCCCAACACGTTGTTGGTATATCCCTCCTTTGATGTATCCCTTCTGTGCTGTCTTCTCCACAGCCCTTCCTGTCTCTACTGTAAAAAACTTCCTTAAATCCTCCTGTTCACTCCTCACATACCTCCTATCATTGCTTGTGAGTTCTCCACCTCCCTGTCCTTAATCTGATCACCTGGTCTTGACTCTATCTTCCTCCTGATTGTGGCTATGCAACCAGTTCGGGTCAGTCTTGATTCTCATGCCATATCAAGTTTTTTATACTGTCGCTGGGCCTCCCTCCCTACCTGTGCATACTCATCTCTGGCTCTGCGACCTGATCTCCCTATTTTCGTGTGTTCACAGCCTTCTGTACTTTTTCCATTCCTCTATTACACATTGTTTTGCCTCCTTACACCGTCAGGTAAACCAGGGGCTTCGTTCTGGTCTTCCCGTTGTTACTGTTGCCCTTGTAATAAACCTTCCATGGATTTCCTTGCATATGTTGTTACATATTCCATCACTTCATTTACTGGCTTTCCTGCATTTCTCTGTCCACTGGACCTTCCGCAGGAATTTCTTCAACCCTATGTAGTCCCCTCTTTTATAATGTCAGGCTTATCCTTCAACTCCTGTTACTGCTCTCCACTTGCAGCTCTACTATGTATTCAAAGCACAGAACCACGTGGGTCGCTAGCGTCCTAGGGGACTCTCGCATACTAGATTGTCCTCAATGTCTAGCTGCCAGGGTGAACACATTAAGTCCAATCTTGCTGGTCATCCTCCCCTCTCACTCCTGGTAGTGTCACCTTATCATGTTGGTGCATGAGGTTTTCCAGCACCACGTCCACATCCTGGCCTCTCCATGTTTAGGGACCCCCCATGGGCTCCAGGTTTTTCCAGTCAATCTCCCTGTGTGAAATCCCCCATAACCAACAACTTTGCTCTGCTGGAGTGGAGCTCTTTTTGCCACCTCAGCAAGTGTGTCCACCATTGCTTCTGTTAGCTCACTTCATATTCCCATCTCCTTGGTGTACTGCAGTTCTGTGGTGGATTATACATCTCTGCAATGACCACTTGTGTTCCCCCAGACTGAAGTGTACCTGCTATGTAGTCTCTTTCTCCCGTCCTCATCTATGCCTTCCATTTCTCGAAATTCCATCTGTTTTTTAAGACAAAGCAACCCCCCACCTCCCCCCCTGCCCATTCTAGTCTTTCCTCATGATCTGGTATCCTGGTGGGAAGATTGCATCTGTTATTGTCCTCCATGATTTTGTTTCTGTAACTGCTATATGTTCTGGGACTTCTCTTTGATTCTTTCTTCTTGCATTCCTCATGTTTATTCTTAATCCATCTGCATTTTGTGTACCAAACACTTCAACTTCTGTTCTAATACTGAACTGTGGGTGCGGGGGGTGGAACAGAGGGATCGTTGTGTGATGGTTGGTTGGATTGTCAGATTGCCTTGGGGGTGTCGTGGCTGGAGTCCTTCTGCAGGTGTTTTCTGGGGGGTGTGCTTGTCTTTCCATTTGATTCCTGGGTTATTCTGCTCCACTTTTTCATTTCCTCCATTTCTCCTTTCGTTTGGGGGGGGGGGGTGGGGGAACTCTCCTTTCTCATCTTCCTTTCCATCCTGAGTCTTCGCGACGAGGTACACACTCTGAACTCCTGCTTGCCTCTAGTCAGCCGTGCTTTCGCCTGCAGGTCATGGTTCGGGTTGATTCAGCTTGAAAATTAACTTGGAGGCCGATTCCTTTTCTTTGTGAACCACCAATTTTCTCCGAAATTTTGCCACCTGGGTCATGTCCCCCTCACCTATCCTCATGAATATCTTCAATCGCTTTTTCTTCCTCCTGCTTTCTTTCATCATAAGTTTCCCTTAAGGCTTCGCTAGCCCCATAGACAAACAACGGATCTCTCCCTTTCCACATCCCACTGTGACCCCATTGCATCCTCTGATGTATTTTGTTCCTTCCCGTGCGTTTTCCTTCCTTCAGTCCCCCCCTTTTTTTTTCCCCCTAGTTGTATGCCCCTATGCTTTTGGTTTGTCCTTCCTGCTCAACTTATTTCCTGGCCCCCACAGTTATCTGGTAAGGGGTCCCTTGCACATGTCCTAGTTCCTTCAATGTCTTCCCAACCTCTCATTCTGTCCTATGTCTCTCTGTCTTTGTTTTGGCCCCATTGGGTTTTGACAGGACTCTCTGTCATACAGTTTTAGTTTCCCCATGCTTCTTCAGACACTGTTGTCTGTGTTGATGTAGCCATTGCCGATGCTACTTCTGGAAAATCTTTGTCTCTGTGCCTGTTTCAGAATGTCTCACGCTCCTCGTCTATCTCTCTATCTTGATTTCTGCTTGGCTGTGGCCTGTGCTTTCCACCTTCTGCATTCTGCTGCGAACCTGCTCTTCATCTTCCTTTCCAGCTCATCTAGTCTCCTTCCCCAGTCTTCCTCCCCTTTTTTTGGGCTCTGCCTCCCATTCCCTCCCTCCCAATTCGTTCTTTGAGCCCCCCTTTTCTCATCTGGTCTAGTCCCCCGTTGCTTCCACAGAAGGGGGAACGGGTGGTTAGGGAGGGGAATAGATGGTAGGAGGAGAGGGGACGGATGGTGTTGGGGAGGGGGAGATGGTTTTTGGGAGGGTAGAGATAGTTGTGGAGGGTGTTTGAGGGTTTGAGAGAGAGGGGGGATGGATGGTTTGGGGTGGGGGACGATGGTTAGGGGAGGAGGGGGGAATTTGGGGGGGGGTTAGAGGGTTTTGGGGGGAGGGGAGGTGTTTGGGGGGGGGGTAGTGGCTAAGGTGAGGTGGTTAGGGAAGGGGAGGGTGGTTAGGGGGGGGGGGGGGGACATTTTGTGTCAAGTGTTTGTGTCAAGTGGGGGAGGTGTGTGTGGGTGTGTTGTGTTGTGTAGTGTTAATGTGCTTGTGTGTGTGGGGTGGGGTGGGGGTTTTGGTGTGTTGTTGGTGTGTATTGTGGTGGGGTGGGTGGTGTGTGTGGGGGTGTGTGTGTGGGTTGGTGTGTGGGTGCATGTGTGTGGTGTGTGTGTGGTTGGGTGGGGTGTGTGTGTGAGGGGGGTGTTATGTGTTGTTGTATGTGTGTGGTGTGGGTGTGTGTGGTGTGTGTGTGGGGTTTGGGTGTGGGGGTGTGTGTGTGGGGGTGTGGTGTGGTGTGTGTGTGTGTGGTGTGTGTTGGTGTGTTGTGTGTGGTGTTTTGGGGTGGTGGGGGGTTTTGTTGTGTGTGTGTGTGTGTGTGTGTGGTGTGTGTGGTACTCACCAAATTTCACCTAATTGGGGTTGCAGGGGTCGGACTCAGCCCCGGCCCCCGCCTCTTTCACTACCTACGGGATCCTCTCTCTCCTGCTTCCTGAGCTTTTTTATACCTCTTTTTAAAACATTATGGTTCCTGCCCCCACTACTTCCTTCAGGCTTTCCACTTGCTGAAACTCAACTGAAGAAATATTTCCTACGTCCCGTGACTCTCTGAGTTTTCACTTCCAGTGTGACCCTTGCCCTGTGTCCCCTCTCTGGAACATCCATCTCTGCCACCTTTCTTTCCCCGCGTACTTTTTATGTCGTTATCATTCTCCCCTACCCTTCTTCCTCCAGTGTCGTCAGTCCGATTTTCCCCAACTTTTCCTCGTACGACATTCCCTTTACTCTGGGACTACCTTGTTGCAAAACCCTTTTTACTTTCTCTAACTTTTTGAGTGTTAACCAGGGTGGGTTTTTTCCCGACTGTGCTGCATACCCAGTACGGGGCCTAACATACACAGTGTACCGTGTCTTTAACGTTCCCTTTTTAAGTACGGAACGCATTTTCAGGGTTTTCCAGGCGCCCGTATCTCAGCGGTTATTTGGTTGATGTTGCTTCCCCCTATGTGCTCGGTGTTATGGGCACCCCAAGTCTTTTTCCCAAGTGAGGTCTGTATTTTGCCCCTAGCCAACTCTGTCTGCGGTCTTTTTTGCCCCCCCTCAATCTTCAGACTTTTTATTTGGCTGGATGAAATTTGAGAAGCCAGTTGCTTGACCATATTCCAGCCCCCCGGTCTCTTTGCGTCCTGCCTCTCCCGTCCGATTTAATTCTTTCATCAAATTCACGTCATCTGCGAACAGGGAACTTTAAGTCTATTTCCCTTTCCCTCTGTCGTTTACAATATCAAAAATAGCACTGGTCCTAGAACTTCCCCTGTGGGACCCCACTCGTAACAGGCGCCCACATGATACCCCTTCACTACCTGACTCGTTTCTGCCCCCCTGTCAGGGTAAACCCCTTTTCCATTGCAGTGCCCCCCTTTTTTCTGCGCCTGACCTCCAGCTTCTGCACTAATCTCTTGTGGGGAACTTTGTCAAAGGCCTTCCTGCAGTCTAGGAAAACGCAATCTACCCACCCCTCTCTCTCGTGTCTTACTTCTGTTACCTTGTCATAAAACTCCAGGAGGTTTGTGATACAAGATTTGCCTTCCATGAACCCATGCTGGTTTTCATTTATAATCTTGTTCCTTTCCAGGTGTTCGACCACTCTCCTCCTGATAATCTTCTCCATGACTTTACACACAATACATGTCAGAGACACAGGTCTGTAGTTTAGTGCCTCGTTTTCTGTTTCCTTTCTTAAATATGGGGACTACATTAGCTGTCTTCCATTTCTCAGGTAGTTGCCAAGTTTCAAGGGATGTGTTGAAGATTGTGGTTAGAGGCACGCACAGCATCTCTGCTCCTTCTCTAAGGACCCATGGGGAGATGTTGTCCCGTCCCATAGCCTTTGAGGTGTCAAGGTCACTTAAGAGCTTCTTCACCTCCTCCTCAGTTGTTCGTATGTCATCCAACACTTGTTGGTATATTCCCTCTTGATGTTCCCTTCTGTGCTGTCTTCCCACAGCCCTTCCTGTCTCTACTGTAAAAACTTCCTCAAATCTCCTGTTCAGCTCCTCACATACCTCCTGATCATTTCTTGTGAGTTCTCCACCTTCTGTCCTTAATCTGATCACCTGGTCTTTGACTGTTGTCTTCCTCCTGATGTGGCTATACAACAGTTTTTGGGTCAGTCTTGATTCTCGATGCTATGTCATTTTCATACTGTCGCTGGGCCTCCCTCCTTACCTGTGCGTACTCATTCCTGGCTCTGCGACTGATCTCCCTATTTTTCGTGTGTTCTCTGCCTTCTGTACTTTTTCCATTCTCTATTGCACTTTGTTTTTGCCTCCTTACACCGTCGGGTAAACCAGGGGCTCGTTCTGGTCTTCCCGTTGTTACTGTTGCCCTTGGGAATAAACCTTTCCACTGTCTCCTTGCATTTTGTTGCTACATATTCCATCATTTCATTTACTGGCTTTCCTGCCAGTTCTCTGTCCCACTGGACCTCCCGCAGGAAGTTCTTCAACCCTATGTAGTCCCCTCTTTTATAGTCAGGCTTTTCCCATTCAACTCCTGTTATTCTCTCCACTTGCAGCTCTACTATGTATTCAAAGCACAGAACCACGTGGTCGCTAGCTCCTAGGGGACTCTCATACTTGATGTCCTCAATATCTGAGCTGCCCAGGGTGAACACAAGGTCTAATCTTGCTGGTTCATCCTCCCCTCTCACTCTGATTGTGTGTGTGTGTGTGTGTGTGTGTGTGTCTACCCTTGTGTGTGTGTGCTTGTGTGTGAGGTTGGGAGGGTTAGGGGGGGGTAGGTGGTGTGGTTGAGAGATCCGTCGTGTAGGCACAAATTTAGTCTCATTTATCTTTCCCAATTATGCTACTCTCTCCAGTTATTGCCCTTTCTGGATTTACGTATTAATTGTTGCTGGTTATTATCATTTTCCTTGTTCACATTGAGAGAGGACTTCCAAGCTGCCTAAGTATTCTTACTGCTAATAACTACTGGAAGTACACAGCCTGTGTTGCGTGGTGTGCATTGTGTTGTGGAGTGTGTGTGTGTGTGTGTGTAGTGTCTGTCCGTGTTAAAGACTCCGCACTTCTTGTGACATGACCCCACCCACCTGGGACTTGACCCTAGCGACCGTCTTACAATGTTGCCGCTAAAAGCTTGTCCCACTCTACCTTCTCACATTCGTCAACACTATAGTTCCCTATGTCTATGCTATTTCTATTCCTCATTCTGGAAAAAGTTTGCAGAGTGGAGTGACCAGTAATCAAACCATAAGCAAGGCCATCCAGGTCCGTCAACATGCAAACCACAAATAGGCGATAAACGCGCTGCAATTGTGCGGTGAACAGTTGCCACTTCTGAGATGACGAAGTCGGTCATACGTAGGCCTTAAATGCCAATTTTTGAATCCTTCCCCACCCCATGATGTTTATAATCCAGATATTCTAATACATCCGGTCTCACGTCGCGATTTCCACTCTTCACTGATGATATATACAGCACACATTATATACACTTCACTTTATATTATAATGGCAACCAACTTGTCAGACGACACTTCTTCCAGGCCCTAACCGCTGCCATGGCTAACCGCGCCTAAGACCCCCCCAAC
Source organism: Cherax quadricarinatus (assembly GCF_026875155.1). NCBI lineage: Eukaryota > Metazoa > Arthropoda > Malacostraca > Decapoda > Parastacidae > Cherax > Cherax quadricarinatus. The sequence goes on along the minus strand of NC_069425.1, from coordinate 7,454,049 downwards.
GTTTTGTGCTTTGAAATATTATGATTTCAGCTTTCCTCTCACGTTCTTTAACTAATAACTTTAATTAGACAGCTCGTAGTAGTTTCACTGATGTTTCCACTACCACTGATTACTGCTAGCTGTTATTGCAGCGCCTTACATCGCTAAGGTTTCTCGGGAGCCTTGTTACCCACGTCTGCACCCCACGGGACTCCACGTGTGTGTGTATCTCACCCTAGTTGTACTCAACCAATTGAGGTTGCGGGGGTCGAGTCCGAGCTCCTGCCCCGCCTTCTTCACTGATCGCTACTGCAGGTCACTCTCCCTGAGCCGTTAGTTTTATCATACCTCGCTTTAAAGCTATGTAAGGATCCTGCCTCCACTACATCGCTTCCCAAACTATTCCACTACTTGCCTACTCTGAGGCTGACGACATACTTACCTAACATCCCTGTGATTCATCTTTTTCCTTCAGCTTCAAAACTGTGTCCCCTTGTTACTGTGTCCAATCTCTGAACATCTGTCTTTGTCCACCTTTGTTCCATTCCTCTCAGTATTTTGTTGTCGTGTATCATGTCCCCCCTATCTCATCCCTGTCCTTCTCCAGTGTCGTCAAGGTTGATTTTCCCCCTTAACCGCTCCTCGAGACATACCTCTTACTCTGGGACTAGTCTTTGGAAACCTTGCACTTTTCTCTAGTTTTTTACATGCCTGGCGTAGGTGTGGGGTTTCCCAGAACTGGTGCCGCATACTCCAATATGGTTCTAATTGTACACGGTGTACAGTCCTGAACAATTCTTATTAAGATGTCGGCCTCAAGTTCTGACGTTTGCTAGGTGTGTGTGTACCCACACTATTGTACTCGCCTATTTGTTGTTGCAGGGTCCGATTCACGCACCCTGGCCCGCCTCTTCGCTGATGTGCTACTAGGTCCTCTCTCAGCCTGCCCCATGAGCTCTATCAAAACTTCGCCTTAAAACTTATGTATGGTTCCCGCCTCCCTACATCACTTTCTTAGGCTATTCCATGGCCTGGACTACTCAATGACTGAAGAAATACTCCTAATCTCCCTTTGATTCATTCTGAGTCTTCAACTTCCAGTTGTGACCTCTTTGTCTGTGTCCCTTCTCTGGAACATCCGTCATTGTCCACCTTGTCCTATTCCGTCAGTATTTTATTTTCGTGATCATGTCTCACCCTGACTCTCCTCCTCCAGTGTCGTCAGGCCGATTTCCTCAACCTTTCTTCATAGGACAATCCCGTAGCTCTGGGACTATCTTGTGCAAACCTTTTGGCCGCGTTTCTCAATTTCTTTGATGTGCTTTGACTAGGTGTGGATCCAAACTGTGCTGCATACTCCAGATATGGGCCTTGACGTAAATGGTATAAAGTTCTTAAACAAATCCTTACTGAGGTATCCGGAACGCCTATCCGTAGGATTGCCTGGCCCCAGTTATGCTGCAGCAGAGTTATCTGATTGAGGCACCTCAGGCGAGATGCTCGGTGTTATACTCACCGCCCAGATCTTTTTCCTTGATGAGGTTTGCAGTCCTTGGACAACTAAACTATATTGTGTCTGCGGTCCTCTTTGCCCTTTCCCAATCTTCATGACTTGCATTGGCAGGGTTAAATTCAAGAGCCAGTTGTTGGACAGGTCTTGTAGCCTGTCCGAGTTCTCTTTGTATCCTAGCCTGATCCTCAGTGTGTGGAGTGTGTGTGTGTGTGTGTGTGTGTGTTGTGTGTTGTGTTGTGTGTGGGTGTGTTGGTGTTGTGTGTGTGTGTGATGTGTATGTGTGTGTTGGTTCTCAACTAAACCAGAACCAGCTCTTTTCCAATTCGGGGGAATCGAGCACCCCAGTCTACTCGTCCAGTCGAGGACAGTAGGTGATAATGAGTAACTGTCCCAGTTCAAAATTCCTGATAAGCCTTAGCCATACCTTGAGAATGACAACGTCGCTGTGAGGCTGCTTCCTCGAACTATCTCTGACGTAGAGGAATCTGGGGATGAAGTAAAAATGCCTTCTCCAATGACAACCCACCCTTCTGTTTCCACATAACTCCTAATGAAACGATAGGTTCCTTTGTACAAGCTTCTATCCATAATGCGCCCTTTCATGTGTCATGGACCTCTGGTGCGCAGTTAATATCATCATGTCTATGTATAGCTTGTTTTTAAAGGAAGCAGTTTACGTCGTGTTTCTCCTCGTTGAACCAATCTACTGTAACTCCCTTGTGGAGTAGCAGTTCCCTCCCTATCTGCATGGTCCGAGTTCAGACTTCGCCACTCTTTCTCTATCCAAGGCAGGATGACATAGTACTTCTGCTTTTCTTGTTGTCGACACCAATTACTTTCCCCTGTGACCTCTACTGGGATTTGCTTCGCATGCAAGACTTTACACATGTACTTATGACCCTTACGATGGCATAGCCCAACACTGACGAGCTTTAATCGTTCCATTTTGGGGTTACCAGCTGATCAGAGATTGACATACTGTATTACCGGCCACATAGTATGATGTACGGATTAATCCTAGTACAAGCCAATGCATTCTCCATAGCGACCCAAGCGGTCCAGGGCCACGTAACTCTGTCACTCCCATCTGTGTTTCCACCTACACACTTCAGACATGCAAGATAGTGAATTGCCGCAAATGTCCAATGACACTCAGACTGCCTTGAGTGCACAGCCAATCCCTGCAATGCTTGCGTAGTTCTCAAGTAGAGTTTCCTCCATGGGAGTGTCTTGTCAGAAAACGATTACTTGAAACTAGTAAAAGCCATCTCTTTGTTGACGTTCCCAGTGCCGTCCTGGCAGAAAGACGTCTCTGTTGCGGCTAGTGCTCTCACAAAGAGAGTCTGTGTTGTTCCTAGATGTTCCAGAGGTTGGTAAGCGTTCCTAGTTGACAGTGATTCCTGCAAGGTCAAGGCTTATTTGTTGAAACCTTCCTTACAACTCCGTAAGAGACAGTAAGATCCATTTATTCCTTGCTAACACGTCAGGTCACAGTGTTCGTCTCCGAGCAAATAGCCATCATGTTGACCTGGTTCCACTATCCTCTTACCCTGTCAAGTACAGTGATGACGTGCCACCTGACCAGTGGGTCGGTGCTATTTCAACAGGGGAAGACCTCATGCCACTCCACTGGATCAATCCATTCCACCATTGAGGAGAAAGAACTTAGCTCCCACTGACTTCCCAGACGAAGTCAAGCGCTTGTTGACGCTGTTGACAAACTTTCGCAAAGTGCCATGCTACAGGTGAGAGATGGGGTATAACAAAGTTATTGTCCCCATCATATTCGACTTAACCTGGTACTAGACCTATCTATATACTCTGCATACAGGAATATGCCTCATTCCCAAGTTGCTGTCCGCAGAGGATTGATCAATCAAAATGTTCGATGATGGAGTTATTGCACATAGCAATATTACCCTGGAATGCGCCCTTAATCCCTAGTGCCTAAGAAGGACGGTACTTGGCGCCCGTGATTGACTTTAGGAAGGTTAAATGCGAAAAACGATATTCCAGATCTCTTCCCACTTCCCTGTACATATGAGTGATCTTTTATGCAATATTTGAGATAACTAATCTTCTCGACCTGGACTTTTGTTACAAGGGTTTTGTCAAGTCCCTCTTCACGAGGACAGCGCAAGAAAGAACCGCATCTCTACTCCCACAGGTCATAAATCCACTTCCTCGAATAGCTTTTGGATTACGATGCCTCTGCCTATCGACATCTCTAGACTCTGACCAATATCTTTAGAGTCTTATATAGAAAAGCACTTATGGTGTACTTAGAGGATGTATTCGTCCATGTCCGGAATTGGATACACACCTGAAAAGAGTACTTTATATAGTACTTAGTAAGCTTGAAGAACAGCCATTAAAGATCAACTGTCTAAATGTCAATTTTTCCAGATCAGGAAATTAAGTTTTCTTCTGGGGCATGTAGTCACACCTAAAGGGTTACACTGTATCCAAGGAATGAACGGCACTGTATTATAAATTTTTCCATCCCCCCAAACTGCTGATGCTGTAAGATCCTTTGTGGCTCTGGCAGGTTTTCTACAGATATTTCATTGCTAAATTTTCTTCAATAGAGCAGCTCCTCTAACTAATTGCTTAAGACAAGTGCGCCTTTCGTCGACCTTCTTACATCAAGAACGAGCATTCCAGCACACAAATAGAAAAGCTAACTTTCGCTCCCATTTTGTAAATTCCTAGATTTTTCTAAGCCCTTCTATTTTGACAATTGATGCTAGTTCACTTGGCTTATGTTCCGTACTAGCTCAGAAAGGACGATGGCAAGTACACGCAGTTGCATTTGCTAGCCGAGTTCCTTACGAAGGCTGAACGTAATTATAACAGTAATGGAGCAAGAAGCTTTAGCAATAGTCAGGGTCTTTAAGCACTTCTGAGACAATTATTTACCAGTACTGGCTGTTCATGTCTTGACAGAACCATGCACCACTGATACCTTTATTCCAGACCAACAACCTACTGGAAGGTTAGCCAGAGGACCTTGACTGTCCAAGAGTTTAAATCCCACTTTTGAACATTTACCAGGCAAGTCCAAATGTAGTCGCAGATGCTTTTATATCGCGACACGTCAGTGTAGTAACTGCAGATCCTCCCTTTACTGCATGAGGATGTAAAGAATGCCCCCAAAGAACAGAATCCCATGTGGTCTGGTGTGATGTCATTCCGCATCCACGAGATCTGCATCCTTACTGGTGACGCCACCAGCACCCATCAGGAGGACTTTGTAATGATCCAAGATTACTGTATCAAACAGCCGGAGTTAGGTACTCACACATAGAAGAGTGTACCTAGTTATAATGGTCGCGCGCAGACATAGTGAACGGTAGCTCTACAGCTAGTTCACGATGCAACCAGTGTTGCACACCCTGTGTAATGGAATTCGTTCTGGAAACAAGCCAGAATGAAATACTTTTGGCCACGTATGGCTCGCACAGAACATTTTCAGAGTATGTTAAGAAATGTAGTGTTTGTATGCAACATAAAAGAAATGCAATGGTCCTAATCCAATCCAAGGTGTACACACCACGATGAGCGAACTGTGGAAAGAGTTGCCTGATTTGTTAACCAGATTTTAAAAGTTCCCTCCACTGGCATACAAACATCGGTGTGTTATGGTAGACCATTTCACCAGATATATTGTGAGTTAGTTCCTATTGCAGATAAGAACTGCTAAGTACAGTAGCTAACAGCGTTTAAAGAACGCATTATCTGCAGGCAATACCACCCAGAAATTAAGTGAATTCTGTAATGAGATCTTGAAATCGATTTTGTGTAGTTGACTCGACAAGATCTCTAAATCCAGCCATTGTTCCTCATCATCCTGCCAGCGAAAGGGTTACTGAACGAAGCATTAAGAAAGTACCTGATGTCTTATAGCCACTATCAACCCCATAGTGGGAAACGTGAGGAAATTATACCAGATGTTTCAAATGTGGCAAATTCTGCTTACCATGCTTCCATATGTGATACCCCACAGTATGCATTGAATGGTTTAGACAAGCGTTTTACCCAAGAGTTTTTTATATTCCCTTTGCCGAAACCCAATTTACAATCCTGATGATTTCGTAGTAACTCGTACAAGCATGGCTCAGAGTGTTTTTAAGAAGAGATCTGTGAAACACTTCATAAACAAACAGCAAGCTTTACCTAGAGTACCTAACAGCCGTGCTAAACCATCAAAAGTTAAAGTAAGTTCGAAGTAATGCTGACAAATTTCAACAAAACATCCGAAATGCCCAAGCTCGATCCAAAGTTTTGTTGCCCTTATCGAGTTATAGATAGAACATATCTCGGTAATAAGTATAAGGTAAGAGAAATTAGTACTGGTAAGTAATAAGAAATCGCATTTAGATCATATGAATTAGTAGCATTCATGTTTGATGATATTGCTACCCAGACTATGTGACAGATGCTGAAATCCTCATGACTCTATGAACCCTCCTACTCAAACACTCATTGCAGATAATCAAACCTGAATGTCGTTACTCTTTGCGTACTCGACCAGTAAGGAGAAACCTCACAAGTATCCTTTTGTAGAAGACTCGTTCAGATCTCTTTCAGCCAAGCAATGTGTTAAGCCATTGCAGAGGAATTCGATTCTTCCAAGATGATAACCATTCTACATATGGCGAACTTCACCCCGCAGAATGGGTTTTAAATGTACAAGCCTGTATAATTATGATGTCCAAGATTAAGGAAATTGTCGAACTGGGTGTTTTGTTATTAACTGATCAGTTTTTATTCACTTCAGATTTTTTTTTTTCGTGTTCTCGTTCTCTCCCTCCGTATTCTGAAATTGACAGTAATGATCTAGTGCAACCAGATGCCTTTGCTGTTAATTTCACCTCTGTATATATACATATGTATTTCCTCATAATTCGTAGAGTGCCATGAATAACAGATTAGATCGATCAGCTTCCATCCATATGAACATTGATTGTTCTTATAAGTCGTAATGCATATACAATGAAACTCATTACGTTATAGAAGTGAATACGTTAACACCCCTCATTACGTAAAACTCAGTATGCAACATCCATTATGATACCATACCATTAGTTCTAAGTATATATGAATTTGTGTATTGTACAGAATCAGCCCAGACCCACCTGCCTGCTTCAGCCTATAGCATAGTAGTGTAAAGACGAGACGCATACGTAACATGAACGAGCTGTCAGCATAGTTACTGATCCCCTTATTATGTGTTGCATAGTCATATTATAGTACCATCCATGTGCTTATATCGAAGATCCCTAGGCCTGTGACTGTATGATGTCACGGGTACAGCTGAGGCGTGAGATGAGCTCGCCTCGCTCACACATCGGCTTGCTAACATCCTAGCAGGCTAGAACACGGCAGGCTGGCTTCCCACCTCTCATCACAGTCTGACAATACCCATAGTGTTACCATCCAACAAGTGTGTCAATTTCTGACCTTGAACCCTCATAATCTCCTTACCGAACCCCACAACGACATGTGTGTGTTGTCCTGTGTGTGAGTGTTTGTGGAGTGTTTGTGTATTGAGTGGTGTGTGTGTGTGTGGTGTGTAGTGTGTGTGTGTGTGTGTGTGTGTGTGTGGTGTGTGTGTTGTGTGGTGTGTGTGTACTCACCTAATTGTGGTTGCAGGGGTCGAGACTTAATCTCCCTGGCCCGATGTACAGGTCCTGAACGATTCCTTTATAAGTGCCGAATGCTTGATCATGAAGGTTTTTGCTAGGTGTGTGTGTGTGTGTGTGTGTGGTGTTTGTGTGTGTGTGTGTGTGTGTGGTGTTGTGTGTGGTTGTGTTGTGTGGTGTGAGTGTACATATATATATTCACTACCTTCACGCACCATACCCACCCAGCATGTCTAGGTAGCCAGATGGATGCCAGTCAGGAGGAAGCGAGCAGCCCAGGAAATGGCACGGCTGGCAATACTAAAGAAGGCAAGTGTCAGTTGTGTTTACACTTCGTTTGTCTCAACTTTAATGTTTCCTCCGTAAACCACGGTAGCTGCCCGTGTTTCAGGATATCCTCGTGTGGAAAGTGATGATCCAGAGCCACTTCAGGCACCTGAACTCACTCAAACAGATCGTCATCTCATCAAATAATATTTTGGAAATAATAAATCAACAGGTACCAAGACACTACACAGACAAATTCCCCAAGCAGAGCCAGTCCACACGCAGCTGGGAAACTTACAGACCTTTTAAAAAAAAAGTCAATGGATGGGTCCCACTATCCTAAATGCTCCACCAACCCTCAAGGCATGGCACAACTTGCTACTTTATGGCAAAGTCGCTTAGCTTGTGCCGGAAAGAAGTGGAAACAGGCTAGCCTCAATGATCATTAAATCCTTAAGAGACTTTCCAAGAGTTGAGATAGACCTATTCGCCTACCCCATCAGTACAAAAAACGCGAGACGCAGAACCCACCTCATATCCAAAGCAACAAAAAATCGAGTCCAGGTGCGCAAGAAAATTGAAGACGGTAACACAGTGGGGGCAATCAGATTTATTTGCTAGTGAAGATAACAGTTGTCCCCAGGATTGCTGACACGGCGGAAGCACTTAGAGGAAAGCACCCTGCCAGGGAAACCAGGGCACCAACAGTTCCAACACCACTGTCGTCCACTGTTTGAGCCATTGATTGTCGAAAACTTGGACGTTTACAAGCAAGTAATGTTGTTTCCCGTCGGCTCTGCGGGGGGTTACACTGGAATAAGGCCACAGCAATTAACTGGAAAGTACTAAGTTATTGTGGGGAGATTGGCAAAGCACTGCTTTCAGAGATCACAAGGAGGTTCGTCAAACAATTCCTATTAGCTGTCGATTCCTGATCGAAATTAAATCTTCCTTTATGGAGCATCACTTTGTGCCCTTAAAATGAACGATGGAGGAAATTGGGCCAATTGAAGTGGTCAACACTGTCGCCGCCTCGTTTCCAAAGATGCTGTCTGAAGGTATTTCGTGCAGAGGCCGGCCATGATGCTTCAACCACACCAGCTTGGCTTCGGGACTCTCAAGAAAGTGAAGCAGCCTGAGGACAATGCAGTGGTAAATCCGATTTCAAGAATAGCATTTAATCTCCTGCAAAAGACATCCGTGGTGTTAGCCGCCGATACAAGAACATTTCCCTTGATCTGTTCACTTTCGTTTCGAGCTGGATATAGCAAGGAATTAATGCTTCCTGTTTGGAGAGCATGAAATCAAATCATCAGAGGAGTCGCACGGGGGAACCTCTTTGCAAAAACCATTTCTCTTCTGTATAGCGGTTAGGAGGGAAATCACAAGTCATAGACTGACTAGTGAGCTAAATTATCTGGTTCCTGGATGATGGCAACTAGCAAGGTAGCAAAGTAGGTGCCTCTTCTAGATGATCTTACACAGGGGACAGGAATGGGGGCTCATCCTGAATCCATCAAAAAAGTTGAAGTCATCTTAGTCAGTCCAAGCAAGTATAGAAAAGCGAGATCAAACTAACCAGGAGAATCAGTCATTTCCCCCCACAAATAGCATCATGCTTAGAGCACCTCTGGAAAGTGATGCCATTGATATAATCTGAGGAAGAAAATTGGAAGAGAGTTAGGAGAACTGGAACAGCGAATAGCAATTCTTGCAGCCCATGATACCATGAACCTTCTCACAAAGTGCTTGAGGTCTGCCCTAGGTTTGACATTGATTCCTAAGATGTGGGCAACTTCATATTATAACTCTATACAATACTTCCAGTCAGACTATTTTGGGGGGGGGGGGGAAAAAAAAAAAAAAAAAAAAACAAACAAAAAAAAAAGTTTATTTTTTTTGGGTTTTTGTCCGCCAAGTCATCACAGATTTGCGCTACCTGTTTTTTTTCTGCCCTCATATATTGCAATCCAGAGGCTTGTAGTCAGCGATTCTTCCCCGAACATCTTAGAGACAAGATTGGAGTCCCAGGACCAAAAATTTCATTGACGAGACATTACCTGGAAAAATGTAACAAAATGTTACAGGCGATCTGAAACCAGACCTACTCACCCAACAACTACAAAAAATCGCACTGAGATGGCGCCCAATATTGGAGCGAATATAGCATCAACAAATAATTCATAGTGAGTCACAAGGATAAGAGCCCGCCTCGCTGGCAGATGAGAGCTCTTAACCCGGGGAGCAAGGGGACTTTCGTGGCTGTCCCCAACTCCAGCCTTGGCACACGCCACACCCTACAGACCCATCTGCCTTTATATTTTTTTCCTCGCCGACACAGAGTATTTTGGCAGTGAAGCAGCAGACCGATTTGGGGTATCATGGTCTTGTGTGCCATAAATCCAGGGAAGATTGCAAGTGATGAGGTTAATAACATTATCAAAGAGAGCTCACAACAGCTGGATCCCCAGCAGTAACAGAGAGCCATCCCAACTATGGCAGATTCTTGATGTACCAAAGCATCCAGAATGGTATCATCCTTCAATCGATTACTGCACATGTGTATCACCTTGAGCTGATACCTAACTCAATACACCAGGGGAGGAGAAGGAGGGACAAGCTGCCAGCTTCAGGGAGTCTCAAATGTCCTAGAAAATGCATCGAGAACTTGCCCGGTCATTTTATGTTTGTTTTCCATAGCTCCAAGACCCTTGGCTCGTGGGGAAGAGTGCGCCTAAGTTCCTTTCAGGAGCTAGGCAACAGACTCATCAGGTAACTAGGGATCACAGGGTAGCTACTTTTCTGTTCCAGTGACTCAGTGCTGTTGTAGAGGGTAATTGCCATTGCTTATTTTGGCCACGTGCCTCAGCATCTTGAGGAGCTGGATGACGATTTTTCGCATTATAATAAAAAACATGCTCTCACATCTCAGTACTGTATATGCCGGTTTTTTTTATCAACATGTGTCTCTAAATCTTTTTGTAAACACATATTATGTAATAAAATATACCAATTGGTAAAAAAGAATGAAAAAGATGTGGGGTAGTGGAAGTGAAATATTCAGATGGCATGATCTTCAGTACGCTGGAGGTCAGTGGTCCAGTGTGGTCATACCTAGCCTAAGCTCTTGCGGTTAAATATTGGGCTGGTTACCGAGCACCATGGCTTGTTGTAGAGTTTTAGAAAATCTCAGGTTCAAGTTTGAAGAAGGAAGATTCTACTTGTGATGAATGTTTGAAAAACCGACAAGTTGAAGATTGAGACACTTATGCTCAGCATAATGGACATCTTTATATTTTCACGAAACGAGTTTCGCCACACAGTGGCTTCATCAATTCAGTCCCCAAGCATTTCTACTTCTTTCAGGAGGAAAAAGAAGAAGGCTGAAGTTTCGCAAACAGAGATGAGTTTGGGAGTGAGTGTGAGAAGGATAGAGCCGGTAAGGAGGAAATGGACACCAGCAGTGATGGTGGCAGGCGCTTAAAGTGGCAAGTGTTCACATGTTCAGGAGCAGGATAGATCAGGAGAATTAATAGAGAAGAATGTGAAGGTAGGAAATCGATTCTCTGTTCTCCATGATGAGTGTACTTCAGGTGGTTAGTGAGGTTGAAGGTACCACTGATTCTCCCCCGCTAATCAAGGTAAGCATTAATTTAATAAGTAGGCGATTCTCCAGGTAAGATTTATGGACCGTGCATTTTGTAACAGAGACAGAAAGTCAGATACAGAGAGTGTGCCTTCCTGAGCTCGTGTGTGGAGTGACATAGTCAGCAGTTGGATAATATTATGACAGGTAATGGGAACAGCATTATCTCGTGTTATAGTGCTGGGGGTATGACATGAAGGGCAGGAGAGAGGAGCTGGCTGAGATAAGTACAGTCAGCCATAGAAGTAGTTGCAGGTCCTGCAGGGAGAGGATCCAGTCATATGAAGCATCTTGCCTAGACAAGAAGTGGGCATTGATGGATGTCTTGGGAATTGTGAATGAAATTTGCTGGCTAGAACAGGTAACAGCAAGGAACTTGCAATCACCATTCATTGATACGTGGGACCTATTCTTTGCGCAACGTTTATAATATGCAAGGATTGGTTCATCTTTCTGGGATGGAGTGGTAGTGCATAGCCAATTCGATGTGAGGGTAATTGACATGACTTGTCTATAGGAATTTAAAACTTATTAGATTGTAGAGGTATGGTGTTTGTGGAAACAATCAGCTGCGCCTTGGGTTAAAAGCGCAGCAATTATTAACTCGGATACCTCAGGGATATGTTTAAAAGACAATATTCAAAATAAAAGTTGCTAGTAATGGCAAATTAATGTTGGATCAAGCAAACAAAGAGAGACATAGTGCAGAGGGCAACGAGTGACCTAGCTCCCTTAAGGACATACTATAGCAAATAGATAGGAGTCTAAGAAATAAGATAGATGAGCTAAGATTAACATTGCAAGTGTAGGGGAATATATATATTATTGGTATACCAAGAGAACCTGGTTCAACCTGAAAGATAGAAAATAGAGCATTCGTGAATGCAAATACAGTTATAAAACTATTCCACTGATAGGTTTCAACAGGAAGGGTGGTGAGTGGCGAATAGAGTTGTCCAGAGGAAAAACATTTAAATTGTTGTCTTAGACAGATGATATAAGATTAGAAACATCGAGTAAAACCACAGAATCTGTTTGGCTCCAGTTATTCTCGAGGAACGTGACAAATTAATTTTGGTGGATTTCATATAGGCCCCCCCAAACGCTTGATAGGGAGTGCAGTAATCATTTATGGGAACGAAGTTCATAAGGCATTAGATATGAAAAATGTTGTGATAATGGGAAGATTTAATTTTAAGACAAACTGATTGGAACAATATGACAGGAAATCTTGAGTCTAGTGACTTTCTTGAAATACGGCTCCAGGATGCTTCTTCAGAACCAGGTTGTGGTAGAACCAACTAGAGGAAACAATCGTGCCTTGACTTGGTTTTTTTTCTTGGCCAACAGAGATTTCACTAATTAATAATCTTGAAGGTTACTGATGAAGATTTGTGGAAACAGTGATCACATAATCACTTAGTTTTAATATATCATCGGATTACCCAGATATTGCAATCAAATCTCTGTCCCAGCATTTTTCATCTGGCCGACTTCAATGGGACTGAAAATATACCTGGGTGGGAGCTAGAAATTTGGGAAGTCCTAACTATGGGTTGCCTAATATGAACTGTTTTCAGAGCATAGTTCTAGCTGCCGGACAACTTTTTGTTTCGAGTAGGGAAATTAGATCTAACAAAAATGATCCAAATGGATTAACAATAGGAGATTAAAAACATCTCATTAGTCAAAAGAGTAGGCATATATATGGCGTATCAAAAGAGGAGGGATGGGCAGTTAAGAGAATCAATATATTCAGTCAAAGAGAGAAATAACTCAGAAAGGAATAGAAAAGGCAAAAAAGAATTATGAGGCTAAGGTTGAGCAAGGGATTCAAAGACACTAACCCAAATAGGGTTCTTTCAGAATACAGAAGTAAGACATTAGGGACAAGATAGTCCCATCTTAAGAGTAACTCTGGTCAGATCACTGACAGAGACAAGGATATGTGTGAAATTCTCCATTACCTACTGTCCTCTCAGTTATTCACCCAAGGAAATACTAGCGATATATTCCTGAAATAATAGATTATGTAGCAACAGGATGATAATAAACTCATGTACGATTGCGGTAACTAGTGACATGGTCCTCAGACAAATAGAGAAACTAAAACCTAACAAATCCCCAGGTCCTGTGAACTGTTTGCAAGGGTGTTAAAGGGAATGTAAAGGGGAATTAGCATACCTTTGGATAAACTTTTACATATCACAAACAAATGGCATAGTGCCTGATAAGTGGAAAATGGCAAATGTAATACCTATTTGCTAGGCAGGTGACGGGTCCTTGGGCTTTGAACTATAGACCAATAAACCTTACCTTCATAGTGAAAAAATTTTTATGGAATCAATAATAGCCGAAGCAATTCGTAGCCATCTTGATAGGTACAGATTGATTTTTGAATCTCAACAGGGATTTACAAAGGGGCGTTCCTGCCTTACGAATTTACAAACCCCTTTTTTCACTAAGGTGTTTGGGAGGTAGATTATGGTAATAAAAATTGATACTGTGTATATGGACTTCAGTAAGGCTTTCGATAGAGTTCCACTCCAGAGGCATTTGAGGAAACTTAAGGCACATGGAATAGGAGGAGAAATTTTTTCCGGGGTAGAGGCATGGCTGACAAATAGACAGCAGAGAGTTTGCATAAATGGGGTGAAATTAGAATGGGGCATGTCACAAGCGGTGTTCCTCAGGGGTCAGTGTTGGGCCCGTTGTTGTCCACAGTTTACATAAACGACATAGATGAGAGAATAAATAGCGACATAAGCAAATTTGCTGATGACACCAAAATAGGCCGTCCAATTCATTCTAATGAGGACACTAGAGCACTCCAGGATGATTTGAATAGACTGATGCAATGGTCGGAGAAGTGGCAGAATGCAGTTTAATATAGACAAATGCAAATTTCTAAATGTTGGACAGTTAAATAACCATCCCACATATAAACAAAATAATGTAGATTTTAAATACTACTGCTTGCAAAAAGGATTTAGGGTTCGGGTTTTTAGCAGTAATCTAAAATCCAAGACAACAGTGCATTAGTGTTTGCAATAAAAGGCTAACAGAATTCTTGGCTTCATATCTAGAAGTATAAATAATAGAAGTCCTCAGGTTGTTCTTCAACTCTGTAAAATTCCTTGGTTGGGCCCTCTTTTTAGATTATGCTGCTCAGTTCTGGTCACCGTTTTTACAGAAGGGAAACGTAAATGCTCTGGAAAATGTACAGAGGAGGATGACAAAGATGATCCCATGTATCAGAAATCTTCCCTATGAGGATAGACTGAGGGCCCTGAATCTGCACTCTCTCGAAATGCATAGAACTTGGGGGGATAGGATCTGGGTGTATAAATGGAAAACAGGATAAATAAAGGGGATGTAAATAGCGTGCTGAAAATTTCCAGCCAAACAGGACTCGCAGCAATGGTTTCAAGTTGGAAAAATTCAGATTCAGGAAGGATATAGGAAAGCACTGGTTTGGTAATAGAGTTGTGGATGAGTGGAATAAACTCCCGAGTACAGTTATTCAGGCTAAAAACGTTGTGTATTTTTTAAAAATAGGTTAGATAAATACTATGAGTGGATGTGGGTATATGTGAGTTGGACCTGACTAGCTTGTGCTGCTGGGTCTGGCGTCGTACTCCTTCCTTGAGTGGAGGTGACCAGACTGGGTGGGTCATTGGGCAAAATCCAGGAGGGGTGGGTCTTTGGGGGTTAATCCGGGGGGGGGACATGGACCTGCTCCGCATGGGTCAGTAGGCTTGTTGCAGGTGTTCCTTCTTTTTTAAATGTTCTTATGTTCTTCCAGTCAAGAACACCACCAGGATTATCATCAACAGGCGGGTGTGTGAATACTGCAGCTCATTTTAGAGTGGCAAGAAAACCCTTTGAATTTCATTACTTCCACAGAATCAAGAAATGTGGTGTGTACGTGAGTGCCAGTGAGGGAGGATACATAACTGTCATCTGTGGGTTAGAGGGGGCCAGTGAGGGGAGGTGGGCAACATGGGAGGAGGGTAATACATGTGTGTATTTTCTCACCCCCTTCCCCCAAACATGCGCACATACACCGTGCAGACTCGCATCGAAAAACAGAGTGTTTTGTTTGCCTTGTGAGTATAGTGTAGTTTAGTGTAGAGTGTATTCGGTGTTTTGGGTTTTATAGTGGGGGGGGGGGCTGTATAATAGTGTAAAATTTTGGGTCATGTAATTGAGATGTCGTGGAGTGGAGTGAGTGGGCAACTCTGCCATACCTGCCTCCCCAGGTGATCACCCCTCCTCCACTAATCTCTCACCATCATCACTCCTCACACCAACTCCACCTCTTCCTTCCCCTGTCTTCCAAGAGGACTTGAGACCGTCGAACAGATCTAGGCCTATGCTCCCCCTCTTCTTGCTAATTGACCACTTTTACCTCTTCGACACAAAACACACACACGTGTGTGTGTGTGTGTTGTACACGTACTCGCTAGTTGTGGTTGCAGGGATCGAGACTCAGCTCCTGGCCCCGCCCTTTCACCAAAAATCGCACTGGTCCTAGGACCGACCCCTGGGGACTCCGCTCGTCACAGGTTGCCCACGTACCATGACTCGTTGTTGCCTCCCTGTCAGGTACAGGGGACCGTCAACCAACGGGATTAATCCGTTCCAGAGGGCTTGCCGTTGATCGAAATTGCCATTGGTCGAGTTAATTTTCCCCATAAGAAATAATGGAAATAGAATAATCCGTTCCTGACACCCCAAAGTCTGAAAAAAAAATACATGAGATATACATTTCCTTATATGGAAAGGAATGGGACATGCAAAATAAACAATAATTAAATGCCACTTACCTTTATTGTGGGGCTGTTGATGAGTGATGTGCAGCAGCAGGGAGAATTCAGGATTGTCATTGCTTGGAAGGAGAATCCCCTTCCAGAAGGACTTCGGTACCAAGTCCTTTGGTGGGTTACCTCCCTCCTTGGTTTTTTAATGCCACTAGGACTGGCTTGAGAGCCCACTTGACCCTGTGGCAAAAAATAGCTGTCCAGATAGCTCTGTTTCTCAAGTGCCCTTAGGATTTCCCTAAAATGGGACACAAGAGTCTAATTGAACAATGTACATTTCCATCGCAATTCTCATCCTTTTTAACACCAGCTTATCACTAGCAGTAATAAGCACTAGAAATAGTGGAATAATCCAAAAAATTATGGGAGGCACATGGGGGAAAACCAGCTGCAACAGCTTGTAAACAATGCATAATGACTCTTGGAGTGGTGGACAAACGCGTTGGTTAAGTTTTTCTCTGTTGGTGAAGCCATTTTTTTCTACGGCAAAAGCGCCGTTAGACGAAATTTCCGTTACTTAATGCCGCCGTTTAGTTGAGGGTCGACTGTATTCTCTGATCCATTGCAGTGACCTTTCTGTTATTTCGTGCTTGATCCTCTAACTTCTGCACTAATCTCTTGTGAGGAACGGGTGTCCAAGGTCTTCCTGCAGTCCAAGAAAATGAAATTCAACCCCACCCCTCTCTCTCGTGTCTTACTTCTGTGTTTTGTGGGTTTTTTGTTTTTGTGTGTTTTTGGGGGTGTGTGTGTGTGTGTGTGTGTGTGTGTGTGTGTGTGTGTGTGTGTGTGTTTGGGTGTGTGTGTGTGTTGTGTGTGTGTGTGTGTGTGTGGGGGAATTTATATCGTACAGGTTAGCCGAATTGGAAGGTAATAAATATTTAATAGTATATTTAAAATATCCCTGAATGTAAAAGGGTACCCAATTCAGGGATGTGGGGCGAAGACTTTCCCTTTTCCAGTGGGTTTGACGGGCAGCCAGTTCCGGCCACTCATACACACGCAGCGTCACACATGTCTCGTTCCACCTCACTAGTCTGATGGGTCTGGCCGTCCTGGGGCTGAGCGCAAATTAATTGATTTTTGTCATATTTGTGAAACCAAACTGCCTCTTCACACTATATTTAAAAGTTATACATAAATTACAAATACATTTGACTGATTATACAACTGTTCCCCGATCTATAGACGAAATATCTCACAAAACAAATGAAATAAACCAAGTTGACCGTCATTCATAACCAATCAAAAAAAACTTCAGAAATTCCTAAAAAAATAATTTACATTTGTTGTTTAAATTTACCTTCTGAAACTTTTCACTTTCTATCTTATCTTACGTTCGTAGGCATTCTTTTTTTGTTCTCGTCAAATGGACTCGTAATATTGCGTGAATGTGATTGACAAAAATTCTGCTGTGCGGCAAATGCTATAGAAATACATCAGTCAATTTTATTCCCAGTGTGATACATGTTACAAATACGTGACATCAAAATACTCAGATGTGGAGGCTGAAATGATGAAACCAGAAAAAACAGTAAATACTCGCAACTTTTCTAAACATTATCACAAGGGAGCCAAGAAGACTGTAACACAAATTGTTTAGAAATTGTCTGACGATCAAAATGCTGGTAGTACTGTAACTATTGTTTATATTTCGAACATTATGAAATAAAGTGTAATAAGAGTGCCTACACTTATTATATGTAATGTAATTATATGACAATTTCTATCAAACGGACTGTTATTTCTTGGGTTTAACAAAATAATGTTTTACGATTAGGGAAACATATTTTGAAATTTTAAAATCTAGGATTATATAGTTTTATCTAGTTTTGCTATAACAAGTTCTTTACCCAAGATGTGTTCAATCGGGGATCTAGGTGTTCAATCGTGTTCTTTTAAAAATCTGGTAAATATTTAAATTGTTCGTCTTTAAACTATACACGGAAATAATATTCTTTATGTACATCAGAGTCCTGGTGTGACGGATGCCTATTATTGTACTTTCATGGTTGAAAAACTTTTAAACTTTTAATTAAGTAACGCTGCAATATTTACCAAATATTCTGCTATATTAAATCTTTTGTTTTTCTGCGAAGATTTCATTATGTTTTTACTTTATGATTTATACCTCCGAAGTTTGGGCTTCATTGAGCTATTTTAAATTCTGGTCTTTTAGAAAGAAGTAAATTTCGTTTTCTGCTATTTATTCATGAAATAGTAGGAATAGTTGGTTTTTTTAAATTACTTAATAACATTTTAAATATTTTGATAAGTTTGTATAATGTTACTTTTCCTGCGAAATATATATTATATTATTATTATATATATATTATATATAAAATTATAATATATATATATATTATATATATATATTATTAAATATTATATATATAAATATTATATTTATATAAATTTTATTTTTTTTTTTTTTATTATCACACCGGCGATTCCCACCCAAAGGGAGGTTTGCCCGAAAAAGAAAACTTTCACCATCATTTCACTCAAACACTGTTTGCCCAAAAAGGGTGCTTTACATACAGTTTTAAACTGCAAATTAACACCCCTCCTTCAGAGTGCAGGCACTGTACTTCCATCTCCAGGGTCAAGTCGCGCCTGCCGGTTTCCCTGAATCCCTTCATAAATGTACTTTGCTCCACTCCAACAGCAGTCAAGTATAAAAACCATTGTCTCCATTCACTCCTATCAAACACGTCACGCATGCCTCTGGAAGTCCAAAACCCCTCGCACACAAAAACCTCCTTTACCCCCTCCCTCCAAACCCCTTTCCCAGGCGACCCACCCCCCTTCTTCCACTACAGATGATATATATATTATAATATATATTTATATTTTTATATATATTATATAATATTAATTAATATAATAATTTTATATATCGTGCCGAATAGCAGAAACTTGCGATCTTGGTTAAATAGCAACGTCAAATTTTCCATATAAGACAAGTGAAAATTTGTATATGCATAATTTCGCAAAATCATTCTGAACAACGAAAAAAAAATATATTTCACTGTTTTGTTTTGTATTAAATTATTGTAAACAAATCTAAAATATATTTAGTTGGGTTAGGCTAAAATAAAATTTTTCTTGTTATAAAAAGGTTAGGTTTAGTTTTTATAAATTCTTTGGTGCAAAATTAAAAAATTGTTTACATACATTAATGAAAAAATATATCTTTAAAAAGTACAAGAGAAATTTCAGAAAGGACATAATTTTGAATGAGTTCTTCTAATTGACCAGTTTACATATTCGGCATGTGAGGGAAAAGTTCAATAGATAGAGTTTGCGAGGAGTATAAGTAACAAAAAGTTTCATTGCCGGCTACTTGTTAAAAGGGAGGTAAGTCAAGCTTCCCATTGCCTATTTCTTTCCCCCTCCTGAAAGTGAAGTTTGACATGCCGGCCCGCTTGTTAAGGTAGGGTCAGTCTAGCTCCGCTATCCTTCCCTCCTCCTTCCCCCCCCCCTGAAAGGTGACGTGTGGGCTCTTCCAAACAGTAAAACACTAGGACTCACAGCTCCCAGCACTAACTGTAAGTACAAGCTGCTTGTATTCTAGTGGATTTTTTTGGTTGAAAAACTTCACTTTTGACCAATAATAAACTAGTCTTTTCACCCTTTCCCCTATGTTGACTGTTGTAATAATCACCAATCTTTAGGTAGTACTATGTGAGAGTATATTAAACATGGTTACTGTTACTTATTCGCTTGGATGAAGAAGGTCACCTGTCAACAACAAAATGGGAGATTACTAACTCCGAAAAATTAAACCCCTTTTGGATAATTACCTGTGTCCCGTAAGAAAATTAAGGAGTAACCCCCATCCCTTGCACGGAATTTTTGATCGGATATGTCTCAACTATTCTGTGAAAACTCCATGGGGAACCAACACCGCGCCCCCCCCTTTCCCCCCCCCATCATCCAACGTTAAGATTTAACCAAACAGGTCACCAACACCAGCCCCTTTATTTACGTAATTTCCCAAATTATCATTTATATTTTTTCATTTTTCATTTTTTCTTTAATGTAAGATTATATTTTATATTTAAATGTTTTTTAATTTTTATTTTCTATATAATAAAGTGTTTATGTTTGTTATTATTTCTTTTTCTAATCTTAATTTTCCCGAGGAGGAGCCAGCCTTGGTAATTAATGTCTGAAGTTTAAAAACAGGGGTGAGTAACCCTTCAAGGCCGACATATATATAAATTGTAATATATAAACGTTATATATATAATAATATATATAATATTATATATATTATATATATATTATATATATTTAATATTATTAAAAGTTTTGCCGAATAGGTAAAACTTGCGATTTTTTCTAAATAGCAAAAACTCTTTTTTGCCGAATAAGTTAAGCGAAATTTGAGCAAAAAAACATTCTGAACAAACGAAAAAAAATAAAATTTTTAAAATCGTTTGTTCATTAAATATAAAATAAAAATAATTATATATTATATAATATATATATATATATTTATTAATATATATATATATATTGCAAGTATGCTGTATCTACACCCGTGCACAGACACGTTTTTCCCAAGTCAGTGGGGAGAAGAGTCCAGTGATCAAGAAGTGGGAGTTTCTAGCTGTTGTGCTGAAAAAAGGAGCTGGCTGATGAGAATGAAAGTGCTTTAAGTGAAAAATGGGAGTGAGGAGATAGGAAAAAGATGTGGGGCAGGGCATCAGTGGCAGTCAGGGGACTTGAGGGGAAGAAAAAAAGAAGCACCTTTAGGAAATGATATCAGGCCCCTGGGACGTCTGGGAGTTGAAGGGGAAAAAACCAAGGGGGATACTTAATTGACCCAGGGTATGAATGGAAACAAAAAGGGAAGAGGACAGGGAGAGGGGTTTTTAAATTCATGGGTCCTGAGGCAGAAAAGGGAAGACCCATGATGAAAGAAGACAGAGGTGAATGGGTT
>NC_069425.1:7408900-7432728 GCF_026875155.1 Cherax quadricarinatus | reverse complement strand
CAATTTCGGGTGAATATTATTCCATTTATTAAGAAAAGAAGGGGGAAATATGCGAAATAAGTGAATAAGGTACTTCCAAGATATTGGCTTGGAACGCCGGCCAGCCCACCGTCTCGAATTTTTTTTTTTTTTTTGCGAAAATCGTGTTTTTTTTCGGTGGGTTTCTTAGTAAACTGATGTTCTAGTGCAGTTATCCCTCTTCAAAAACACCGTTTTCTCTTACTCAAAGGCCAAAGAATACGACAAGGAAACGAGTTACACATTTGCATATTGAAATATTTGTGGTGGTCTCTCGCCAAATTATGGCCTATTTTATTCAGTCTTGAGTATATAACATGTTTGTATGTTATTTATAGTGTTTATTATATCATATTAGATCAATTCTGATAGATAAATAAGCCGTAGAGTTGATATAAGCGTAATAATGAAGTGATTTTCTCCTGGCTCTTTGGAACGGGAATACTGCTGGTGTTCCCAGATGCTTCCTGATTGGCTAGAAGTCTGCTGATAAGCTCCGCCTACTCTTATATGATGCCAAATAGTCAATTATTATATTAGAAAGAATAATGCAAGAAAAGGCGATAAAAAACAAGGAAAAAAATAAAAAAAATATACGGGCTTTGAGCAAACGTGCTACCCATATCTCCGTCACCATACCTGATGTAAATGACTATAATTTCTTGTAGAAATGTTATTAATTTATTTATTTATTTATTTATTTATTTATTTGAACATGATACAGAGAAGTAAAAAAGGAATACAGTAAAGTATTGATTCTTGTACCATTGTGTTGTCAAAGAGTTAAGCTATTTTTCTATATGAATAATTCAATTTCCATAATTTTTCGATTTTTTTTAAAGCGCGCAAAAAATTGGATGATAGGCCCCTGTTCAGTTTCCTTTCCAACACTGTGATTTGGGGGACCTGTGAGGGTGGGGAGACCTGGTAGCATACTGTGGGATTCTATAGCTGGATGTTGGGTGGAAACTGTGAGTATGGATTGTAGTTTGTGTTGGGATGGTGTGATAGGTTGTGGGGTTCTGAGGATAGTTCTGTGGTGTACCTGCCCTTGCTGCTCTGTCCTGCTCTGATTGACCTCTGCTGGTTCTCTCCTTTTCTCCTTTCCTAGCTCCTTTCGCTTTTTTGTCCTCTCTGTCAGCTGCTGTCGTTCTGTTTGTGCTCCGTCTCCATCTAGGAACGCCCTCTTGACTCTTCGGAATATTTCAACCGTGGTTCCTCTGGAGGATCCTGTTCCTCACTGTTTTTCTCCTGAGAATCAGCTTGATCGGTTGTTTTCTTCCCTTCACATACCCCCCTATTCTCTGAAAATTTACAATCTCGTCCATGTCTTCTTCACCTATTTCAGTGAAGTTCTCAATCTCCTTTCTTTCTGCCTGCCGTCTTTCAGTGTGTGTCCTTTCCTCTCTCTCCCAAAGCCCATGGATAAACAGTGATTTTGACCTTTCCTCCTCCCATTTCCTCTCCCTCTGTGAATCTGGTTCCTGTCTGTACATGGTCATTTCCTCCCTTGTTTTTTCCAGTGGCTCTTGGTAGCATTGTTGTGTCTCTGCATTTGACCTATCACCCTCTCCACTGCACCCAGCTGCTCTCCCCTTTCACTCCTTGGCCCTTCTTGGCAGGATGATATGGCCTTAGCATAATTCATATCTCCTCCCTTCCTGTTCTGCCTTTCAGCTTCATATGCTGTCTTCTCTGGTCAATGCCCCTGTAACTCGCTTCAGCCTGTTTACCTCATCTTCTAGGACCCTTATCCTGGCAACTGCAGTTTCGACTTGCGCCTCCCAATTCTTCTTCTCCTTCTCCAACCTCTTTTCTAATTTCACAGAAAGCTCTGTCTCTATTTTTTTCAGAAAGCTCTCTAATTTTCTCTCCCACTCTTGTTCCATCCTTTTCCATGCTCCTCCATCCACTCCTCCCTACCAGAACCATCCTTTTCCACTGCTCCTCCATCCACTCCTCCCTACCAGAACCATTCTCATCTGATCCTTGGTTCCTGTGAGTCCCCATCATTTTTTTTTCTTTTTTCTTCCTTCTTTTTACCCTCTTCTTCCCCATTTTTTCGTTTTTTTGAAAGAGAAAAAAGGTGAAAGAGAGAGAGAGAGTGGAGAGAGAGAGAGAGAGAGAGAGAGAGAGGAGAGAGAGAGAGAGAGAGAGAGAGAGAGAGAGAGAGAGAAGAGAGAGAGAGAGAGAGAGAGAGGGGGGGGAAAAGTAGGAGAGAGAGAGGGGGAGAGTGAGAAGGGAAAAAGGAGGGAGAGAGAGAGAGAGCAAGAGAGAGAGAGAGAGAGAGAGAGAGAGAGAGGAGAGAGAGAGAAGAGATAGAGAGAGAGAGAGAGAGAGAGAGAGAGAGAGAGAGAGAGAGAGAGATAGAGGAGAGAGGAGAGAGAGGAGAGAGGAGAGAGAGAGGGGCAAAGAAAGGGAGAGATAGGTGGAGAGGCAGGGGAGAAGGGGAGAGAGGGGGAGATGGAAGAGAGAGAGAATAGGGGGAGAGAGAGGGGGGAGAGAGAGATGGGAAATGGGAGAGGGGAGAGATAATGAGAGGGGAGAGATGTTTGAGGGGAGAAATGGGAGAGGGGGAAGGTGTTAGAGGGAAGTGATGTTAGAGGGGAGAGATGGGAGAGGGGAGAAAAGAGAAGAATAGGTAGAAGAGAGAGATAGGTAGTGAGAGAGATATGTAGAGAGAGAGAGATAGGTAACAAGAGATATAGGTAGAGAGAGGTAGTGAGAGAGAGAGATAGGTAGAGAGGGAGAGAGATAGGTAGAGATATGGGTAGAGGTAGAGAGAGAGACAGGTATTGAGAGAGAGATAGGTAGAGAGAGAGGTAGGTAAAGAGAGGTAGAGAGATAGGTATTGAGAGAGAAAGAGAGGGTGGGTAGGTGAATGTTAGAGGGAGGGATTTCTGGTAAGTTAACAGGAAGGTGTGAAATCCTGTGTATGTGTGTGTGTATGCATGTGTACTACAGCTTTTACAAGTGCCTGATCGCTTGTTCCTGTGTGTGTGTGTGTGTGTGTGTGTGGTGTGGTGTGTGTGGGGTGTGTGTGTGTGTGTGTGTGCGTGTGTGTGTGTGTGTGTGTGTGTGTGTGTTATGTGTGTGTGCCCCCACTTCTAAGTATTCATACTGCTAATAAATACCAGTAGTAATACCAGTAATTCTAAAACTTCCAATAGTAATTCTAACACTTATCAATTCTCCTTATAAAAAACAGAAAGTAACTAGGTTGTAAAATTTAGCTTGTCTCAGCTTCTAGGAGTGTCTGACATTACCCCTCGCTAGACTCTCTCCTCCTCACACTCTCGTCAACACTATCTTCACCTTACCAATGCTATTTCTACTCTAATTGTTGTAATAGCTTGCAGGAGTGAGTGACCAGTATCTAATAGTGATGCAAGACCAGAATCCAGAACCTGACAACATGCAACCACAATAGGTGAGCAATACTTGGGCTGGCAGCGGTGCAGTGACAGGTTGCCAAATGCTGATGATGTAGTCGTTGTACATAGGCATTCTATCACTTATTTTGAAATTCCTTCACCCATGATGTTTATAACCATATATGCTCATACATCCCGTGTTCCTAAAGTGATTTCACTTTTCACTTATGATAGAATACACTTCACATTCGGTGGTTACACTTTATATGTATAATGTCACAAAACTGTTGTGACGTCACTGCTTCAGCAGGACTACTCCTGCCACCTTCCCTTGTTATATATTTTATTTTTCCTTTCTACTTTTGCTTATTAACTTTTTCACTCTCACTGTATTGTGCCCCACATTTCACTTGTTAACCAATCTCTCGTAATTCTTGAACAGCCGCTTCCACATTCACTTGGATCTTTGTATATTTGAATCTGTGTGGCATCAGGTGCCTACTAGGCCCCCCTATCGGTTTGGCACTTTGAAATATTAATGATTTCAGGCTTCTTCTCGGCTTTTTTTTTTTAACTAATAACTTTGGTTATCACTGCTAGTATTGTTCAATGACGTTGTCACTACCACTGATTACTGCTAGCAGTTACTGTGTGTGTGTGTGTGTTAGTTACCATTGTGTGTGTGTGTGGTGGTTGTGATGTGTGTGTGTGTGGTGTGTGTGTGTGTGTTTGTGTGTGTGTGTGTGTGTGTGTGGGGGTGTGTGTGGGGGTACTCACCTAATTGTACTCAAATAATTGTGGTTGCAGGGGTCGAGACTCAGCTCCTGGCCTTGCCTCTTCACTGATCGCTACTGGGTCCTTTTTCTCTCTGCTTCCTGAGCTTTGTCATACCTTTTCTTAAAACTATGTATGGTTCCTGCCCCCACTACTTCACTTGCTAGGCTATTCCACTTGCTGGCAACTCTATAAACTGAAGAAATACTTCCTAACTCCCTGTGACTCGTCTGGTTTTAGCTTCAGTTTGACCCCTTGTCCCTGTGTCCCCTCTCTGGAACATCCTAATCTTGTCCCCGTTTTCCCTTTTGTTGTTTGCCCCGTTTTTCCGGGGTCGTTTCCCAACCTTTAATTCCCGGAGTTGGGGAGCTTGTTTCAAAAATTTGTACTTCCAATTCTTTAAGGTTGCCGGGGTGGTTCCGATTGTGTTTTCAAAGGGGCCTTGTGTTTGTTTTTTTTTTAATTGGAAAATTTTTTAGTTCAGGGGGTGTTGGGACAGTTTTTGTTGTGGTTTTCGGATGGCTCTTTTTAGGTAAACAAGTTTTCCGGATTTTTTTCCCCAGCTGTATTTTTATCTTCTTTTCCCCCAAACTTCTTCTTGGGGAAAAATTGGAGGTTGGGAAAGCACCCAAGGTCTCTTGAGTCTTCCTCTTGGGGATTTTCTCTAATTAAATTTCAACGGGACCTTAGGCTATACTTCCCTTTCATAATTAAAAAAATTTGGGGCCCTCTCCCCTTTTACCCCGTCCCCGTGGCCTTATTCCTTTGACTCGTTCTCTCCTGGGTATTCTAACCCTTTCCTTTCCTTTTAAAGTGGACCTCGTTGACAATTGGAATCAAAGTTTTCCCCTTTTAAAAAACCCCCCCACCCTTGCTTCTGTCCTTGTATGACATTAACAGGGGTTTGTATAGAATTTTCTTAAACCCTGCTGGTTTTATTTATATCTTTTTTTTAGGTGTTTAGGCCCCTTTACCTTATTTTCCCCTTAAAATATTAGAAAACTTGTGTAGCCTTTGTTTGTTTCCTTTTTTTTTAATTTATTTCTGGAGTTCTTTCAAAAGTTTAAATTGTGTTGGGAATCGGACTAAAACCCAAATGGTTTCCAGTTCCTTTTTGGGGGGGGTTTTTAGGGTCAAAGGGTCTTTCCCCCCCTTGATGGGGGTTCTGTTTCTTTTTCCAACCTACCCTGTCCCTTTTCTGTTTTTTTCCCCCCATTTTCTTCTTTTGCCCTCCCCCTTTCTTCATGACTTTTTTTTTTGGGGCGGAAATTAATTCGAGAAGGGGCCAAAGTTATGGCCCACAGTCCGGGCCCTGTCCCAAGGTCTCTTGCATTTCCTGCCTCTCCCCCGTTCCGATTTTTTCTTTCTCATCAACTTCAATTTTAAAAATCTGCCGAACAGGGACATTTTCAGAGGCTTTTAAACTTTCCCACCCATTGTCGTTCAATATATCAAAAATAGCCGGCCTAAAACTAAAAACCCCTTTTTGGAAAACCCCCGTCGAAAGTGCCCCAAACTGGGGATTCCCTTTTTCCCCGAACCCAGGCCCCTCGTTCCCTGCCCCCCTTCCCCGGGTATTCCCCTTTCCCCTTTAGAGTGCCCTCCCCTTTTAAATGTCCCTGAACCCTTTTCCGGTTCGGGGCCCAAATCTCTTGAAAAGGGAACTGTGTAAAAGGCCGGGGGCCTGGCAGTCTAGGAAAAAGGGGGGACCTTTTTAACCCAAACCCCTTTTTTTCTTCCTGTTTTTCCCCTTTCTTTTACCTTGTCAAAAAAACCCCCACCAGGGGGTTTGTGATAAAAATTTGCCTTCCATAAACCCCTTTGCGGGTTTTTCTTTTTTATAATCTTTTTTCCTTTCCAGGGGGTTTGGCCCATCCCCTCCTGATAATCTTTCCATGACTTTGACACAATACATACCCGAGACACGGTTGTAGTTTAGTGCCTCGTTTCTTTTTTCCCTTTCTTAAATAGGGGGATAAATAGCTTTTCCTTCCTTTTCTCGGGTTATTCCCCCATTTTTTAAAAGGAAATGTGTTGAAGTTTGTGGTTAGAGGCACGCACAGCATCTCTGCCCCTTTTTCAAGGGGCCCCAGGGGGAGATTTTGTCCAGCCCCTTTCCCTTTAAAGGTGCAAGGTCACTTAAGAGCTTCTTCACCTCCTCCCTTTTTGTTCGTATGTCATCCAACACTTTTTGGTATTTCCCTTTTGATGTTCCCTTCTTGCTGTCTTCCCCCCACCCCTTTCCTTTTCTCTACTGAAAAAAATTTCCCTTTAAAAATCTCCTTTTTCGGGCCCCTTTAAATACCTCCGGGATCATTTTTTTGTGAGTTTCCACCTCCTGCCCCTTAAATCTGTCCCCTGGTCTTTGACTTTATTTTCCCCTTGATTTTGGCTAGCAACATTTTGGGTCCGTCTTGATTCTCGATGCTATACTTTTTTATACTGTCGGGGGCCTCCCTCCCTCCTGGCATACTCTTTCCGGGCTCTGCACTGATCCCCTTTATTTTCGTGTGTTCTCGCCTTCTGAAATTTTTTCCATTCCCCAATTACACTTTGTTTTTGCCTCCTTCACCGTCAGTAAACCGGGGGGCTCTTTCTGGTCTTCCCGTTTTACTGTTCCCCTTTGGGAAAAAAAACCTTTCCCGGGGACCCCTTGCTTTTTGTTGTTAAAAATTTTTCCATCCCCCTTCATTTAGGGCCCTTTCCTGCCATTTCCCCTTGTCCCAGGGCCCTTCCCCCGGGAAGTTCTTAAACCCCTATGTAGTCCCCCCTTTTTTGGGGAAGGCTTTTCCCAAAAAAACCCCTGTTACTCTCTCCACTTGCAGTCTAAAATGTTTCAAAGCCCCAAAACCCCGTGGCGCAAAGCTCCTAGGGACTCTCATCCCTTGATGCCCCTAAAATGTCTGAGCTGCCAGGGTGAACAAAAGGGGCCCAATCTTGTTTCATCCTCCCTCTAAATCGGGTATTTGCCCCTTATCATGTTGGTGCATGGGGGTTTTTCCAGAAACCCGCCCCAACACCCTTTGGTTTTCCCAATTTTTCGGGCCCCCCATGTGGTCCGGGTTTTCCATTTAAAATCTCCCTGGGGTTTGGGAAACCCCCCATATAACCAAACTTTGCTTTTGGCTGGAGGGGAGCTCTTTTTGCCACCTCAGCAAGTGTGCCCACCATTGCTCTGTTGCTCTCTTCATTTTCCTCTCTTGGGGGTCCTGCAGTTTGTGGTGGATTATACATCGGGGGCAATGACCATTTGGGTTTTTCCCCCAAGATAAATTTGTCCTGCTATGTAGCCCTCTTTCCCCCGTCTCACTTTTGCCTTCCATTTTCTCAAAATTTTCCATCTGTTTTTTTAAAAAAGCAGAGAAACCCCAAACCCCCCCCCCTCCCCCCTTCTATCTTTCCTCATGATTTTGGTATCCTGGTGGGAAGTTTGGGCATCGTTATTGTCCCCATAGTTTTGTTCTGTAACGCTATGATGTCTGGGGACTTCCCATTGATTCTTTCTTGCCTTCCCCCTGTTTTTTCGTTAATCCATCTGATTTGTGTCCCAAACCCTTTCAACTTCTTTTCTTCTGTAACTGTGGTGGGGGGGGGGGGGAAAAAGGGATGGGTGTAAAGGGGTTTGGGTTTTTGGATTTTTCTTTCCCTTTGGGGGGTGTCGTGGCGGGACCCCTTTGCCAAGGTGTTTTCTGGGGGGTTGTTTTTCCCTTTAAATTTGACCCCTTGGGTTATTCTGTTTCCCCTTTTTCATTTCCCCCCATTTTTTCCTTTTTCTTTTTTAACCCTCTCTTTCATCATCTTCCTTTCTTTCCTGTGTTCTGTTTCGATCGAGGTACCCCCAATCTGGAACCCCTTCTTGCCTCTCGGGCCGGTTTTCGCCTGCAGGACTTGGTTCGGGTTGATTCTGCCTTGAAAATTACTTTGAGGGGCCGTTTCCCTTTTTTTTTGGGGGAAACCCCAACCCAATTCCCCAAAAATTTGCCCCCTGGGTCATTTCCCCCTAAACCATCATTTTTCATAAATTCCCTTCAATCGCTTTTTTCTCCCCCTGTTTTCTTTAATCATAAGTTTCCCCTTAAGTTTTCGTTTTTAGCCTTTAACCCAAAAACGGATCTCCCCCCTTTCCACACCCCACTGTGACCCCATTGCATCCTTGATGTATTTTAGTTCCTTCCCGTGGGTTTTTCCTTCCTTCAGCCCCTTTCCCCTAGTTAGGGCCCAAAAATGTTTTCTTGGTTTTTTTCTTCCTGTCCCCCTATTCTGGCCCCCACAGGTATCTGGAAAGGTCCTTGCACATGTTCCCAGTTCCTTTAATGGGCCTTTTTAACCTCTCTTTTGTTTTAGTGTTCTCTTGGGCTTTGTTTTTGGGCCCCTGTGGGGGTTTTACAGGACCCCTGCATACAGTTTAGTTTTTCCCTGGGTTCCCTTTAGACCTGTTGTCTGTGTTTTATGTAGCCATTGCCGATGTACTTCGTAATTTTCTTTGTCCCCTGTGCTGTTTAGATGTCTCAGCACCCCTTTAGTTTTCTCTATCTTGATTTTGCGTGTGGCCCGTTGCTTCCCCCTTCTGCATTCTGCTGCTAACCCCTCTTCCATCTTCCTTTTTCCCGTCATCTAGTCTCCTTCCCCAGTCTTCCTCCTTTTTTTGGGGCCTGCCTCCATTCCCCTCCCCGATTCGGGTTTTTGGGGCCCCTTTTCCCCATCCCGGTTCTAGGTTCCCCCGTTGCTCCCCAGAAGGGGGAAAAAGGGTGGTTTGGGGGGGGGAATAGATGGTTAGGGGGAAGGGGACGGGGTGGGTTTTTGGGGAGGGGGAGGATGGGTTTTTGGAGGGGTAGAGATAGTTTTTGGGGGTGTTTAAAGGGGTTTTAGAGAGAGAGGGGGGTTGGGGTTTTGGGGGAGGGGGACGATGGTTATTGGAGGGGGGGAGGAAAAGGGGGGGGGTTAGAAAGGTTTGGGGAAAGGGGGTTTGGTGGGTTTGGGGGGGGGGGAGGTGGTAAAGGGGAGGTGGTTTTAGGGGGAAGGGGGGGAGGGGTTAGGGGGGGAGGGGGGGGTACATGGTTTTTGGGCAAATGTTTTTTTGTCAAGTGGTGGGGGGGTGTTTTGTGGGGGGTGTGTTTGTGTGTGTATGTGTGTGAAAAGTGCATGGGTGTGTGTGTGTGGTGTGTGTTTTTTGGGGGGGTGTGGGTGTGGTGTGTATGTGTGGTGTGTGTGTGGTGTGGGGGTTGGTGTTTGTGTGTGGGGGGTTTTGTGTGTTTGGGGCATTGTGTGGTTTTGGTGTGGGGTGTGTGTGGTGTTTGTGTGAGTGGGGGTGGGATTGTTTGTGTGTAGTGTGTGGTGTGTGGGGGTGTGGGGTGTGTGGTTGGTGGTGTGTGTGGGTGTTGTGTGTTTTGGTGTTGTGTGGTGGTGTGGGGTGTGTGTTGGGTGTGTGGGGTGGGGTGTATGTGTGTGGTGTGTGGGGTTTTTGGTTTTGTGTGTGTGTGTGTGTGTGTGTGTGTGGGTGTGTTGGTGTGTGTGTTACACAAACCCAAAAACCCCCTAATTTTGGTTTCAAAAGGGGGCGGGACTCAGCTTGGGCCCCCCCCTCCCCCCACGAACACTACTGGATCCCTCTCCCCTTCTCTTGCTTCCTTTAGGGGGTTTTTTTTTTTACCTCTTTTTTTAAAACTATGTATGGTTCCTGCCTTTCCCCTACTTCCAACTTGCTAGGGTTTCCACTTGCTGACAACTCTTGATGAAGAAATAAATTTTTCCCAACGTTTCCCCGTTTACTCGTCTGGCTTTAAAACTTTCCAGTTGTGACCCCCCCCTTGGGCCCTTTTGTTTCCCCTCTCTGGAAAAATCCTATCTCTGTCCAAACCCTTTTCTATTTCCCCCCCCCGTAAACTTGTATGTTTGTTATTCAATTTTCTCCCCCCCGACCCCCTTTTGTTTCCCCCAGTGCTCAGTTCCCATTTTTCCCCTTTAAATTTTTCCCTGGGCGACATTCCCTTTAGCTCTGGGACTAGCCTTGTTGGGAAAAAACCCTTTTTTCCTTTTTTTTCTAACTTCTTGGTGTGCTTTAAAAACCCCGGTGTGGGTTCCAGGGTTTGGGGCTGGGAAAACTTCCCCGTAAGGGGCCCCCAACATAAAACAGGAACCCGGGTTCCTTTTAAAACCCCTTCCTTATTAAGGGGATCGGAAAAGCTTTTTTCCCCAGGTTTGGGAGGGGCGCCGTATGCTGGGGGAAAAACGGTTATTTTTGGGTTTATGGGGTGCTTTCCCCGGGGAGGGGCTTTTGGGGTTTTGGTTCACCCCAAAAGGTTTTTTTTTTCCCTAAGTGAGGGCTGTTGTCTTTGGGGCCACCTAGCCTTTTAAATCTGTCTGGGGGTCTTCTTTGCCCCTCCTCAATCTTCCCTGACTTTGCATTTTGGGGATTGAATTCGGGAAGGGGAAAACCTTTTTCTTGAAACCCTATGGGCCCGCCTGCCCCGGCCCCTTTTCCGTCCTGCCTCATCCTCGTCCCATTTTCTTTTTCCCCCTAAAAAATTTCCCGTCTTTTGCGAACAGGGGCACTTCAGAGTTATTTTCCCTTTCCCTCATGTCGTTCACTAATCAAAATTCCCCCTGGCCCCGAAAAGGGCCCCCCGGGGGCCCCCCACCTAACCCCGGGCCCCGTCCCACAAAACCCTTTCCCGGACCAATTTACCGGGGGCGCCCCTGAAATTTCCCTTTCCAAAGGAAAAGGCCCCCCCTTTTTAAAGGGCCCCTAACCCAGCCGCACTTAAACCAGTGGGGCCCCTTTCGCCAAAGGCCCCCTGCCGTTAGGGGAAACGCCCAATTAACCCCCCCCTCTCTTTTCGTGTCTTACTTTGTTTCCTTGGGCCCTAAAAATCCGGAGGTTTTTGTACAAGATTTGCCTTCCATGAAACCCCCTGGGTGGTTTTCATTTTTAATCTTGTTCCTTTCCCGGTGTTTTGAAACCCCCTTTCCCCCTGATAAATTTTTCCATGATTTACAAACCCAAAAAATGTCAGAGAAAAAAGGTCTTTAGTTTAGTGCCTTTGTTTTTTGTTTCCTTTCTTAAAAAATGGGGGCTACATTGCTGTCTTTTCCCTTTTTTAGGTAGTTGCCAAATTTCAAGGGGGTGTTGAAGATTGTGGTTAGAAGGGACGCACAGCATCTCTGCTCCCTTTTCTAAGGACCCTTTGGGGAAAATTTTTTGTCCCGTCCCCTAGCCTTTTAAAGGGTTTAAGGTTTACTTTAAAAGCTTCCTTTCAAACCCCCTTTCCCCAGTTGTTCGTTTTGGGCATCCAACACTTGTTTGGTATTTTTCCCTCTTTAAAGTTCCCCTTTTGTCTGTTTCCCCCAAGGGCCCTTTTCCCGTTCTACTGTAAAAAATTCCCCAAATCTCCCCTTTTAGCCCTCACATACCTCCTGAAACCTTTTTTGTGGTTCTCCCCCCCCCTTTGTCCTTAAACTGAAACACCTGGTTTTTTGACTGTTTTTCTTCCTCCTGATGTGGCTAAAACAACAGTTTTTTGGGGCAGTCTTGATTTTTTCGTTGGGTTGTCTTTTTTATACTTTTCGCTGGGCCTCCCTCCTTTTTCCTGTGCGTACTCTTTTCCCGGGTCGCGACTGATCTCCCCTTTTTTTGTGTGTTCTCCCGCCTTTGTTCTTTTTCCCTTCCTTTTTGCACTTTGTTTTTGCCTCCTTACACCGTCGGGTAAACCGGGGGCTCGTTCTGGTCTTCCCGTTGTTACTGTTGCCCTTGGGAATAAACCTTTCCACTGCCCTCCTTGCATTTTGTTGCTACTATTTCCATCATTTAATTTACTGGCTTTCCTGCCAGTTCTCTGTCCCACTGGACCCCCCGCAGGAAGTTCTTCACCCTATGTAGCCCCCTCTTTTATAGTCAGGCTTTTCCATTAAAACTCCTGTTATTCTTTTCCACTTGCAGCTCTACTATGTATTCAAAGCACAGAACCACGTGGTCGCTAGCCCCTAGGGGACTCTCATACTTGATGTCCTCAATATCTGAGCTGCCCAGGGTGAACACAAGGTCTAATCTTGCTGGTTCACCTCCCTCTCCTCTCTGATTGTGTGTGTGTGTGTGTGTGTGGGGTGTCTACCCTTGTTGTGTGTGCCTTGTTGTGAGGGTTTGGAGGGTTAGGGGGGGGTAAAGGGGGTGTGGTTGAGAGATCCCGTGTAAGCACAATTTAGTCTCATTTTCTTTCCCAAATAGCTACTCTCTCCAGTTATTGCCCTTTTGGATTTACGTATTAATTGTTGCTGTTTTATCATTTTCCTTGTTCACATTGAGAGAGGACTTCCTAGCTTCCTAAGTATTCTTACTGCTAATAACTACTGGTAGTAACACTGCCTGTGTGCGTGTGTGCATGTGTGTTGTGTGAGTGTGTGTGTGTGTGTGTGAGTGTCTTGTCTGTTAATGACTGCCGCAACTTCTTGTGACATGACACAACCCTCCTGGGACTTGACCCTAGCACCGTCTTACAATGTTGCCCTTAAAAGCTTGTCCCACCTACCTTCTCACATTCGTCAACACTATATTCACTATGTCTATGCTATTTCTATTCTAATTCTGGTAATAGTTTGCAGGAGTGAGTGACCAGTATCAAACAGTATGCAAGGCCAGCCAGGGCCGTCAACATGCAAACCACAAATAGGCGAATAAACTTGCGCTGCAATTGTGCGGTGACAGTTGCCAGCTGCTGATGACGAAGTCGTCATACGTAGGCCTTAAATGCCTATTTTGGAGATCCTTCACCCATGATGTTTATAACCATATATTCTAATACATCCCGCTTCCTCACGCGATTTCACTCTTCACTGATGATAGTATACACTTCACATTATATACACTTCACTTTATATGTATAATGGCACACAACTTGTCATGACGTCACTTCTTCAGGCCTACCGCTGCCATGTGGCAACAGCGCCTAAGACCCCCAACGGTTTGTGCTTTGAAATATTATGATTTCAGCTTTCCTCTCACGTTCTTTAACTAATAACTTTAATTATCACTCGTAGTATTGTTCACTGATGTTCCACTACCACTGATTACTGCTAGCTGTTATTGCACGCCTTACAACGCTAAGGTTCTCGGAGCCTTGTTACCCACGTCTGCACCCCACGGACCCACGTGTGTGTGTACTCACCTAGTTGTACTCACCTAGTTGAGGTTGCGGGGGTCGAGTCCGAGCTCCTGGCCCCGCCTCTTCACTGATCGCTACTAGGTCACTCTCCCTGAGCCGTGAGCTTTATCATACCTCTGCTTAAAGCTATGTATGGATCCTGCCTCCACTACATCGCTTCCAAACTATTCCACTTCCTGACTACTCTGTGGCTGAAGAAATACTTCCTAACATCCCTGTGATTCATCTGTGTCTTCAGCTTCAAACTGTGTCCCCTTGTTACTGTGTCCAATCTCTGGAACATCCTGTCTTTGTCCACCTTGTCATTCCTCTCAGTATTTTGTATGTCGTTATCATGTCCCCCCTATCTCTCCTGTCCTCCAGTGTCGTCAGGTGATTTCCCTTAACCTCTCCTCGTAGGACATACCTCTTAGCTCTGGGACTAGTCTTGTTGGAAACTCTTGCACTTTCTCTAGTTTTTTACATGCATGGCTAGGTGTGGGTTCCAAACTGGTGCCGCATACTCCAATATGGGTCTAATGTACACGGTGTACAGGTCCGAATCAATTCCTTTTAAATGTCGGAATGCTGTTCTGAAGTTTGCTATGGTGTGTGTGTACTCCGCAACATGTACTCGTATTTTGTTGTTGCAGGGGTCGATTCACACTCCTGGCCTCGCCTCTTCCTGATTGCTACTAGTCCTCTCTCTCCCTGCCCCATGAGCTCTATCAATAACTCGCCTTAAAACTATGTATGGTTCCCGCCTCCACTACATCACTTTCTAGGCTATTCCATGGCCTGACTACTCTATGACTGAAGAAGATATCTTCCTAATATCCCTTTGATTCATCTAGAGTCTTCAACTTCCCAGTTGTGCCTCTTGTGGTCTGTGTCCCTTCTCTGGCGACATCCTGTCCTTTGTCCACCTGCTATTCCGAGCCATATTTTATATTCCGTTATCATGTCTCCCCTGACTCTCCTGTCCTCCAGTGTCGACAGCCGATTTCCTCAACCTTTCTTCATAGGACAATCCCGTAGCTCTGGGACTAGTCTTGTTGCAAACCTTGCACTTTCTCTAATTATCTTGTATGTGCTGTGACTAGGTGTGGATTCCAAACTGGTGCTGCATACTCCAGTTGGGCCTGAAACGTAAATGGTATACAGAGTCTTAAACGCATCCTTACTGATATCAGGGAACGCTATCCGTAGGTTTGCCAGGCGCCCGATGCTGCAGCAGTTATCTGATTGTGTGCCAACCTCAGGAGATATGCTCGTGTTATACTCACCCCCAGATACTTTTTCCTTGAGTGAGGTTTTGGCAGTCTTTTGGACATCTAAACATATTGTGTCCTGCGGCCTCTTTGCCCTTCCCCAAATCTTCATGACTTTGCATTTGCAGGGTTAAATTCAAGGAGCAGTTGTTGGAACCAGCTTGTAGCCTGTCCCAGGGTCTCTTTGTAGCCTGCCTGAATCCTCGGGTATGTGTGTGTGTGTGGTGTGTGTGTGTGGTGTGTGTGTGTGTGTGTGTGTGTGTGTGTGTGTTGTGTGTGTGTGTGTGTGGTGTGTGTATGTGTGTGTTGGTTTCATCAACTAACCAAACCAGGCTCGTTTTTATTTTTCCCAATTCGGGGGAATCCGTCACCCCCAGTCTACTCGTCCAATCGTGACAGTAGGTGATAATGAGTACACTGTCCCAGTTCAAAATTCCTATGAAGCCTTAGCCAGCCTTGAGAATGACAACGTCGCTGTTGATGCTGCTTCACACATCTCTGACGTAGAGGAATTTGGGGATGAAGTAGAAAATGCCTTCTCCAATTTGACAACCCACCCTTTCTGTTTCCCCACATAACTCCTAATGAAACGATAGGTCCCTTTGGTACAAAAAAAGCTTACTATCCATAATGCGCCGTCATTGTGTTCATGACTCTGGTGCGAAGTTAATTCATCAGGTCTACTTGTTTAAAAAGAGAAGCAGTTACGTCGTGTTCTCTCTCCTCGTTTGAACCAACTACTGTAACCTCCCTTAGGGAGTGAGCCTGGTTCTCCTTCTGCATGTCCGATGTTCAGGCTTCGCTCATCCTTTTTCTATCCAAGGCAGAGACTTTACTTCTGCTTTTCCTTTGTTGTCGACCAGATTACTTTCCCTGGTGACCTTCTAACTTGGGATTGCTTCCATGCTTAGACTTACACATTGTACTTGAACCCTTACCGATGGCATGCCCACAAAACCTGACACTTAATCGTTCCCATTTTTGGGGTTACAAGCTTGGATCAGAGATTGCCATACTGCCACAGAGTAGATGTACGGATTAAGTCCTTACAAGCCAATGCATTCTCCAGTAAGGCGTAACCAAGGCGGTCAGGCTGACTGGTAACTCTGTCACTCCCATCTGTTTCCTACCTCACCTTCAGGACATGCAAGTAGTGTATTGCCTCAAATGTCCAAGGACACTCAGACTGCCTTGAGTGCAACTAGCCTATCTCATTAGCAAATGACTTGTCTAGTTCAAGTAGTATGTTTCTCCATAGGGGATGTCATGTCAAAACAGGGCGATTACTTGAAACTAGTAATGCCATCTCTTGTTGATGTCACATGCCATCTGCAGAAAGACGTCTCTGTTGCGGCTAGTGCTCTCACTAGAGTGTCTGTTGTTGTTCCTAAGTTCCAGATGGTGATAACGATCCTAGTTGACAGTGATTCCTGCAAGGTCAAGGGTTTATTTGTTGAACCTTCCTTACATGTTGTAAGAGACAGTAAGATCCATTTATTCCTTGCTAACACTTCGGGTCACAGTGTTCGTCTCAGAGCAAATACCAATCTCGTTGACCTAGTTCACTATCCTTACCCTGTTCAAGTACAGGATGACGTGCCACCTGACCAGTGGGTCGGTGCTATTTCAACAGGGAGACCTCATCCACTCCACTGGATCAATCCATTCCACCAGTTGAGGAGAAAGACTTAGCTCCCACTGACTTCCCAGACGAAGTCAAGCGTTTGTTGACTCTGTTGAACAAACGTCGTAAAGCCATTGCCTTACCAGGTGAGAAGATGGGTATAACGAACTTATTGTCCCATCGTATTCCACTTGAACCTGGTACTAGACCTATCTATATACCTGCGTACAGAATGCCTCATTCCCAAGTTGCTGTCGCAGAAGAATTGATCAATCAAATGCTCGATGATGGAGTTATTGCACCTAGTAATTCACCCTGGAATGCGCCCTTGATCCTAGTGCCTAAGAAGGACGGTACTTGGCGCCCGGTGATTGACTTTAGGAAGTTAAATGCGAAAACTATTCCAGATCGCTTCCCACTTCCTGTACTTGGTGATCTTTTATGCAACATCGGAGATAACAAAGTCTTCTCGACCCTGGACTTGTTACAAGGGTTTTGGCAAGTCCCTCTTCACGAGGACAGCCAAGAGTTAACTGCATTCTCCACTCCCACAGGTCATTATCACTTCCTTCGAATGGCTTTTGGATTACGATCCTCTCCTATCACATTCTCTAGACTCATGACCAATATCTTTAGAGGTCTTATAGGTAAAGCACTTATGGTGTACTTAGATGACGTAATCGTCATGTCCGAAGACGTGGATACACATCTGAAAAGACTTGATATAGTACTTGGTAAGCTTGAAGAAGCCAATTTAAAGATCAAACTGTCTAAATGTCAATTTTTCAGATCAGAAATTAAGTTTCTTGGTCACGTAGTCACTCCTAGAGGGGTTACGACTGATCAAAGTAAAGTAACGGCAGTACTAAATTTTCCATCCCCCAAAACTGCTGATGCTGTAAGATCCTTTGTGGGTCTAGCAGGTTTCTATAGATCTTTCATTGCTAATTTTTCTTCAATAGCAGCTCCTCTAACTGAATTGCTTAAGAAAGATGCTCCTTTTCGTTTGGACCTTCCGTCAAGAAAGAGCATTCCAGACACTAAAAGAAAAGCTAACGTCCGCTCCCATTTTGAAATTCCCAGATTTTTCTAAGCCCTTCTATCTGACAACTGATGCTAGTTCAATTGGCATAGGTGCCGTACTAGCTCAGAAGACTGATGGCAAGTACAACGCAGTTGCATTTGCTAGTGAGTCCTTACGAAGGCTGAACGTAATTATACAGTAATGGAGCAAGAAGCTTTAGCAATAGTATGGTCTTTAAAGCACTTCTGAGACATTATTTACCAGTACCCTGTTCATGTCTTGACAGACCATGCACCACTGATACCTTTATTCCAGAACAAACAACCTACTGGAAGGTTAGCCAGATGGACCTTGACTATCCAAGAGTTCAATCCCACTTTTGAACATTTACCTGGCAAGTCAAATGTAGTCGCAGATGCTTTATCGCGACACGTTAGTGTAGTTAACTGCAGATCCTCCATTTACTGCCGAGGATGTAAAGAATGCCCAAAGAACAGATCCCATGTGGTCTGGTGTGATTCGATTCCTGCTCCAGGAAGATCTTATTCTGACTGTGAAGCCACCAGCACCCATTAGTGACTTTGTAATGAGTCAAGAATTACTGTATCGAACAGCCGAGTTGGGTACTCCAAGCAGAAGAGTATACCAGTTAGTAATTCCACAGTCACTAGTGAATGTAGCTCTACAGCTAGTTCATGATGCACCAGGTGTTGCACACCCTGGTATGGATCGTTCTGTGAAACAAGCCAGAATGAAGTACTTTTGGCCACGTATGGCAACTGACATTTCAGAGTATGTTAAGAAATGTAGTGTTTGTATGCAGCATAAAGGAAATGTCAATGGTCCTAATCCAATCCAGGTGTACCCAACCACTAGCGAACCGTGGGAAAGAGTTGCCCTTGATTTGTTAACCAATTTTAAATGTTCCCTCCAAGGCAACAAACATCTGTGTGTTATGGTAGACCATTTCACCAGATATTGTGAGTTAGTTCCTATTGCAGATAAGACTGCTGAGACAGTAGCTAAAGCGTTTAAAGAACGCATTATCTGCAGGCATACCACCCCTAAGTCCTTAGTAACAGATAATGGAGGTGAATTCTGTAATGAGATTCTTGAAAATTTGTGTACTTTGAACAAGATCTCTAAATCCACCATTGTTCATCATCATCCTGCCAGCAAAGGGTTAGCTGAAGCCGAATCATAAGAAAGTACCTGATGTCTTGCTAGGCCACTATCAACCCAATAGTGAAACTTTGGATAAATTATACCAGATGTTCAATGTTGCATAAGATTCTGCTTACAATGCTCCATGGTGATACCCCACATTATGCATTGTATGGTGTAGACAAGCGTTACCCTATGAGTTTGTTATATTCCCACCCGAAAAACCCAATTACAATCCTGGATGATTTCGTAGTAACTCGTAGCAAGCGATGCTCAGAGTGGTTTTTAGAAGAAACTGATGAACATTCATAAATAACAGCAGAATTTTACTAGAGCTAACTAACAGAGCCGTGCTAAACCATCAATTAAAGTAAGTTCGAGAGTAATGCAAGACTAAATTTCAACTAAACATCCGAAATGCCTAAGCTCGATCAAATCAAGTTTGTTTGCCCTTACGATTATAGAACATATCTCGGGTAATAGAAGTATAAGGTTAGAGAAATTAGCTACTGGTAAGTACTAAGATTCGCATTTAGATCATATGAAAGTAAGTATGCGATGTTGATGATCTTGCTACCAGACTAATTTGTGACCCCAGATGCCTGAAAATCCTCTTGACTCTGTACCCTCTACCTCAAGACACTCATTCAGATAATCAACCTGAAGTCGTTACTCTTTGCGTACTCGACAAGTATGAGAAACCCCAAGTATCTTTTGTAGATACTTCTGTTCAGATCTCTTTCAGCCGAAGGCAAATGTGTTAGCCATTGCAGAGGAATTCGATTCTTCCAGAGATGATAACCATTCTACATATGTAAACTTCACCCTCGCAGAATTGGGTTTAAATGTACATAGCCTGTATAATTAGATGTCCAAGATGAAGGAAATTGTCAACTGTGTGTTTTGTTATTAACTGATCAGTTTTTCAGATTTTTTTTTTTTTCGTGTTTCACGTTCCCCTCCGTATTCTGAGAATTTGACAGTAATGATCTGGAGTGCACCAGATGCCTTTGCTGTTTAATTTCACTTGAATATATACATATGTATTTCCTCAGAATGCGTAGAGTGCATGAATACAGATTGATCGATCAATTCCATCCATAATGAACATTGATTTGTTCTTATAAGTCGTAATGCATTACAATGAAACTCATTACGTTAAGTGATTACGTTAACACCCATTACGTAAAACTCAGTATGGCTAACATCCAATTATGATACATCCATATAGTTCTAAGTTATATATGAATTTGTTATTGTACAGAATCAGCCCAGAACCACCTGCTGTTCAGCCTATAGCATAGTAGTGTATGTCGAGCTAACACGTAACATGATCGAGCTGTCCAGCATGAGTTTCTGACCCCTTATATGTGTTTCATAGCATATTAATAGTACAACCATGTGCATTATATAGAGATCCCAGGCCTGTGACTGGTAGATGATTCACGGGGTACAGCTTGAGGCAGTTTGGAGAATGACTGCTCGCTCATCAACTCGCTTCTAGACATCCTAGCAGGCAGAACACGGCGGCTGGGTTTCCTTCCCACCTTCTCATCACAGTCTGACAATACATAGTGTTACCATCCAACAAGTGTGTCCTACCTTGAACCCTCTTATCTCCTACCGAAAACCCACACGACATGTGTGTGAGTCTGTTGGTGAGTGGTTTGTGTGTTGTTTTTGTGTATGTGTGTGTGTGTGTGTGTGTGTGTGTGTGTGGTGTGTGTGTGTGTGTGTGTGGTGTGTGTGTGTGTGGTTGTGTGTGTGTGTACTACCTAAATTGTGGGTTGCAGGGGTCGAGACTTAGCTTCCTGGCCCCCGATGTACTGGGTCCCTGAACGTTCCTTTATTAAGATGCCGGAATGCTGTTCATAGGTTTGCTAGGTGTGTGTGTGTGTGTGTGTGTGTGTGTGTGTGTGTGTGTGTGTGTGTGTGTGTGTTGTGTGTGTGTGTTGTGTGTGTGTGGTTACATATATATATTCACTACCTTCACGCACCATACCCACCCAGCATGTCTAGGTAGCCAGATGGATGCCAGTCAGGAGGAAGCGAGCAGCCAGGGAAATGGCACGGCTGGCAATACTAAGAGAGGCAAGTGTCTGTTGTGTTTACAGCTTCGTTGTCTCAACTTTAATGGTTTCCTCCGTAAACACGGTAGCTGCCCTGGTTCAGGATATCCTCGTGTGGAAAGTGATGATCCAGAGCCACTTCAGGCACCTGAACTCACTCAAACAGATCTCATCTCATCAGATAATATTTTGGAAATAATTAAATCAACAGGTACCAAGACACTCACACAAATTCCCAAAGCAGCCAGTCCACACGCAGCTGGGAAACTTACAGACCTTTTAAAAAAAAAGTCAATGATGGGTCCACTATCCTAAATGCTCCACCAACCCTCAAGGCATGGCACAACTTGCTACTTTTGGCAAAGTCTGCTTAGCTGTGCCGGAAAGAAGTGGAAACAGGCTAGCCTCAATGATCATTAAATCCTTAAGAGACTTTCCAAGAGTTGATAACCTTATTCGCCTTCCCCATCAGTACAAAAACGCGAGACGCAGAATCCCCACTCATTCCAAAGCAAAAAAAATCAGAGTCCAGGTGAGCAAGAAAATTGAAGACGGAAACACAGTGGGGGCAATCAGAATTATTGCTAGTGAAGATACAGTTGTCCCCAGGGATGCTGACACGGCGGAAGCACTTAGAGGAAAGCACCCTGCCAGGGAAACCAGGGGCACCAACAGTTCCAACACCTCTGTCTCCACTGTTGATCCATTGATTGTCGAAAACTTGGACGTTTACAAAGCAATAATGTTGTTCCCGTCTGGCTCTGCTGGGGGTTACACTGGAATAAGGCCACAGCATTTAAAGGAAATGGTTAATTCAGTTATTGGGGAGATTGCAGGCACTGCTTTCAGAGATCACAAGGTTCGTCAACAATTCCTTAGCTGGTCTGATTCCTGACGAAATTAAATCTTCCTTTATGGAGCATCACTTTGTGCCCTTAAAATGAACGATGGAGGAATTGGGCCAATTGAAGTGGGCAACACTGTCGCCGCCTCGTTTCCAAAGATGCTGTCTGAAGTATTCGTGCAGAGGCGGCCATGATGCTTCAACCAAACCAGCTTGGCTTCGGGATCTCTCAAGAAAGTGAAGCAGCCTGAGGACAATGCAGTGGTAAAATCCGATTTCAAGAATGCATTTAATCTCCTGAAAAGACACGTGGTGTTAGCAGCCGAACAAGAACATTTCCCTGATCTGTTCACTTTCGTTTCAGCTGGATATAGCAAGGAATTAATGCTCCTGTTTGGAGAGCATGAAATCAAATCATCAGAGGATGTCCAGCGGGGGAATCCTCTTGCACCATTTCTCTTCTGTATAGCGGTTAGGGAAATCACAGTCAGACTGACTAGTGAGCTAAATATCTGGTTCCTGGATGATGGCATACTAGCAGGTACAAAGTAGTCCCTTCTAGATGATCTTACACAGGGGACAGGAGATGGGGCTCATCCTGAATCCATCAAAATGTGAAGTCATCTTAGTCAGTCAACAAGTGATAGAAAAAGCGAGATCAAAACTACCAGGAGAATCAGTCATTTCCCCCACAAATAGCATCTTGCTTAGAGCACCTCTGGGAAGTGATGCCATTGATATAATTCTGAGGAAGAAATTGGAAGAGTTAAGGAGAATGGAACAGCGAATAGGCAATCTTGACACCCATGATACCATGAACCTTCTCACAAAGTGCTTGAGTCTGCCCAGGTTGACATATTTCCTAAGATGTGCAACTTCATATTATAACTCTATACTATACTTCCAGTCAGACTATGGGGAATTGGTGTCCGCAAGTCATCACAGATTGCGCTACCTGTTTTTCTGCCCTCATATTTTGCATCCAGAGGGCTTGTAGCAGCGATTCTCCCCGAACATCTTAGAGACAAGATTGGAGTCCAGGACCAAA
This sequence comes from Cherax quadricarinatus, assembly GCF_026875155.1. Classification (NCBI taxonomy): domain Eukaryota; kingdom Metazoa; phylum Arthropoda; class Malacostraca; order Decapoda; family Parastacidae; genus Cherax; species Cherax quadricarinatus. The sequence continues at coordinate 7,410,384 of NC_069425.1, read as the reverse complement.
ATTTCATTGACGGAGACATTACTGGAAAAATGTAACAAAATGTAACAGGCTCTGAAACCAGACCTACTCACCCAACAACTACAAAAAATCGCACTGAGATGGCCCAATATTGGAGAATATAGCATCAACAATAATTCAGAGTGAGTCACAAGGATAGAGCCCGCCTCCTGGCAGTGAGAGCTCTTAACGCAGGGGACTTTCTGTTGGCTGTTCCCAACTCCAGCCTTGGCACACGCCTCGACCCACAGACCATCTGCCTTTATTCTCGCCGAACACAGGAGTATTTGTGGCAGTGAAGCAGCAGACCGATTTGGGTATCATGGTCTTGTGTGCCATAAATCCGAGGGAAAGATTGCAAGTGATGAGGTTAATAACATTATCATGAGGAGCCTCACAACAGCTGGATGCCCAGCAGTAAGAGAGCCATCCCAACTATGCAGATCTGATGGTAGCCAAAAGCATCCAGATGGTATCATCCTTCAATCATGGACTACACATGTGTATCAACCTTGGCTGATACCTAACTCCAATACACCAGGGAGGAAGGAGGGACAGCTGCCAGCTTCAGGGAGTCTCAAATGTCTAGAAAATATCGAGAACTTGCCCGTCATTTTATGTTTGTTTCCATAGGCTCCAAGACCCTTGGCTCGTGGGGAAAGAGTGCGCCTAAGTTCCTTCAGGAGCTAGGCAACAGACTCATCAGGGTAACTAGGGATCACAGGGTAGCTACTTTTCTGTTCCAGTGACTCAGTGCTGTTGTTCAGAGGGGTAATGCCTGCTGTATTTTGGCCACGTGCCTCAGCTCTGAGGAGCTGGATGAGATTTTCGCATTATAATAAAAAACATCTCTCACATCTCATGTACTGTATATGCCGGTTTTTTATCAACAATGTGTCTCTAAAATCTTTTGTACCATATTATGTAATAAAATATACCAATTGGTAAAAAAGAATGAAAAGATGTGGTGGTAGTGGAAGTGAAATATTCAGATGGCATGTCTTCAGTACGCTGAGGTCAGTGGTCATGTGTGGTCATACCTGCCTAAGCTCTTGCGAGTTAATATGGGCTGTTACCAAGCACCATGGCTTGTTGTAGAGTTTTAGAATCTCAGGTTCAAGTGTTGAAGAAGGAGATTCTACTTGTGATGAATGGTTTGAAAAACCGACAAGTTGAAGATTGAGACACTTATGCAGCATATGGAAATCTTTATTCAGGAAACGTTTCGCCACACAGTGGCTTCATCAGTCCAAGATTCTACTTCTTCAGGAGGAAAAGAAGAGGCTGAAGTTTCGCATAGATGAGTTTGGGAGTGAGTGTGAGAAGGATATAGCCGGTAAGGAGGAAATGGTCACCAGCAGTGATGGTGGCAGGCGCTTAAAGTGGCAAGTGGTTCACAGTTCAGGAAGAAGGAAGATAAGGAGAATTAATAGAGAAGATGTGAAGGTAGGAAATCGATTCTCTGTTCTCCATGATGAGTGTACTTC
>NC_069425.1:7383175-7408400 GCF_026875155.1 Cherax quadricarinatus | reverse complement strand
GGTTAGCAGTAATCTAAATCCAAGACAACAGTGCATTAGTGTTTGCAATAAAGCTAACAGAATTCTTGGCTTCATATCTAGAAGTATAAATAATAGAAGTCCTCAGGTTGTTCTTCAACTCTGTATATCCTTGGTTAGGCCTCATTTAGATTATGCTGCTCAGTTCTGGTCACCGTATTACAGAATGGACGTAAATGCTCTGGAAAATGTACAGAGGAGGATGACAAAGATGATCCCATGTATCAGAAATCTTCCCTATGAGGATAGACTGAGGGCCCTGAATCTGCACTCTCTCGAAATGCATAGAACTTGGGGGGATAGGATCTAGGTGTATAAATGGAAAACAGGAATAAATAAAGGGGATGTAAATAGCGTGCTGAAAATTTCCAGCCAAGACAGGACTCGCAGCAATGGTTTCAAGTTGGAAAAATTCAGATTCAGGAAGGATATAGGAAAGCACTGGTTTGGTAATAGAGTTGTGGATGAGTGGAATAAACTCCCGAGTACAGTTATTCAGGCTAAAACGTTGTGTAGTTTTAAAAATAGGTTAGATAAATACATGAGTGGATGTGGGTATATGTGAGTTGGACCTGACTAGCTTGTGCTGCTGGGTCTGGCGTCGTACTCCTTCCTTGAGTGGAGGTGACCAGACTGGGTGGGTCATTGGGCTAATCCAGGAGGGGTGGGTCATTGGGTTAATCCGGCGGGGGGGACATGGACCTGCTCCGCATGGGTCAGTAGGCTTGTTGCAGTGTTCCTTCTTTCTTATGTTCTTATGTTCTTCCAGTCAAGAACACCTACCAGGATTATCATCAACAGGCTGGTGTGTGAATACCTGCAGCTCATTTTAGAGTGGCAAGAAAACCCTGAATTTCATTACTTCCACTAGAATCAAGAAATGTGGTGTGTACGTGAGTGCCAGTGAGGGAGGATACATAACTGTCATCTGTGGGTTAGAGGGGGGCAGTGAGGGGAGGTGGGCAACATGGAGGAAGGGTAATACTGTGTGTATTTTCTCACCCCTTCCCCCAAACATGCGCACATACACCGTGCAGACTCGCATCGATAACAGAGTGTTTGTTTGCCTTGTGTGTATAGTGTAGATAGTGTAGAGTGTATTACGGTGTGTTGGTTATAGTGGGGGGGGGGGCTGTATATAGTGTAAAATGTAGGGTCATGTATAATGAGATGTCGTGGAGTGGAGTGAGTGGGCAACTCTGCCATACCTGCCTCCCCAGGTGATCACCCCTCCTCCACTAATCTCTCACCATCATCACTCCTCACACCAACTCCACCTCTTCCTTCCCCTGTCTTCCAAGAGGACTTGAGACCGTCGAACAGATCTAGGCCTATGCTCTCCTCTTCTTGCTAATTGACCACTTTTACCTCTTCGACACGAAACACACACACGTGTGTGTGTGTGTGTGTGTACACGTACTCGCCTAGTTGTGGTTGCAGGGATCGAGACTCAGCTCCTGGCCCCGCCCTTTCACCAAAAATCGCACTGGTCCTAGGACCGACCCCTGTGGGACTCCGCTCGTCACAGGTGCCCACGTACCATGACTCGTTGTTGCCTCCCTGTCAGGTACAGTGGACCGTCAACCAACGGGATTAATCCGTTCCAGAGGGCTTGCCGTTGATCGAAATTGCCATTGGTCGAGTTAATTTTCCCCATAAGAAATAATGGAAATAGAATTAATCCGTTCCTGACACCCCAAAGTCTGAAAAAAAAATACATGAGATATACATTTCCTTATATGGAAAGGAATGGGACATGCAAAATAAACAATAATTAAATGCCACTTACCTTTATTGTGGGGCTGTTGATGAGTGATGTGCAGCAGCAGGGGAGATTCAGGATTGTCTATTGCTTGGAAGGAGAATCCCCTTCCAGAAGGACTTCAGGTACCAAGTCCTTTGGTGGGGTTACCTCCCTCCTTGGTTTTTTAATGCCACTAGGACTGGCTTGAGAGTCACTTGACCCTGTGGCACAAAATAGCTGTCCAGATAGCTCTGTTTCTCAAGTGCCCTTAGGATTTCCCTAAAATGGGACACAAGAGTCTAATTGAACATGTACATTTCCATCGCAATTCTCATCCTTTTTAACACCAGCTTATCACTAGCAGTAAATAAGCACTAGAAATAGTGGAATAATCCAAAATATATGGGAGGCACATGTGGAAACCAGCTGCAACAGCTTGTAAACAATGGCATAATGACTCTTGGAGTGGTGGACAAACGTCGTTGGTTAAGTTTTTCTCTGTTGGTGAAGCCATTTTTTTCTACGGCAAAAAGCGCCGTTAGACGAAATTTCCGTTACTTAATGCCGCCGTTAGTTGAGGGTCGACTGTATTCTCTGATCCATTGCAGTGACCTTTCTGTTATTCGTGCTTGATCCTCTAACTTCTGCACTAATCTCTTGTGAGGAACTGTGTCCAAGGTCTTCCTGCAGTCCAAGAAAATGCAATCAACCCACCCCTCTCTCTCGTGTCTTACTTCTGTGTGTGTGTGTGTGTGTGTGTGTGTGTGTGTGTGTGTGTGTGTGTGTGTGTGTGTGTGTGTGTGTGTGTGTGTGTGTGTGTGTGTGTGTGTGTGTGTGTGTGTGTGTGTGTGTGTGTGAATATATCGTACAGGTTAGCCGAATTGGAAGGTAATAAAATATTTAATAGTATATTTAAAATATCCCTGAATGTAAAATGGGTATCAATTCAGGGATGTGGGGCGAAGACTTTACCTTCCAGTGGGTGACGGGGCAGCCCAGTTCCGGCCACTCATACACACGCAGCGTCACACATGTCTCGTTCACCTCCACTAGTCTTGATGGGTCTGGCCGTCCTGGGGCTGAGCGCAAATTAATTGATTATTGTCATATTTGTGAAACAAACTGCCTCTTCACACTATATTTAAAAGTTATACATAAATTACAAATACATTTGACTGATCTATACAACTGTTCACGATCTTAAGGACGAAAATATCTTCACAAAACAAATGAAATAAACCAAGTTGACCGTCATTCATAACACATTCAAAATAACTTCAACTGAAATACCTAAAAAAAATAATGACATTTGTTGTAATTCACTTCTGAAAACTTTTCACCTTTCTATCTTTATCTTACTGTTCGTAGCGCATCTTTTTTTGTTCTCGTCAAAATGGACTCGTAATATTGCGTGAATGTGATTGACAAAAATTCTGCTGTGGCGGCAAATGCTATAGAAATACATCAGTCAATATATTTCCCAGTGTGATACATGTTTACAAATACAGTGACATCAAAGTACTCAGATGTGGAGGCTGATAATGACTGATCCAGAAACACAGTAAATATCTCGCAACTTACTAACACATTATCACAAGGGAGCCAAGAAGTCTGTAACACAAACTGTTTAGAAATTGTCTGACGATCAAAATGCTGAGTAGTACTGTAACTATTGTTTATATTTGAACATTATGAATAAAGTGTAATAAGAGTGCCTACCACGTTAATTATATGTAATGTAATTATATGACATGCTATCAAAACAGGACCTGTATTCTTGTTTAACAAAATAATGTTCACCGATTAGGGAAACATTATTTTGATTAACATTCTAGGATTATATAGGTTTTATCTAAGTTCGCTATAACAAGTTCTTTACTCTGATGATGTTCATATCGTGATCTAGGTGTTCAATCTGTGTTCTTTTAAAAATTCATGGTAAATATAATGTTCGTTGATTTAAACTAGACACGTGTAATAATATTCTGTTATGTACATCAGAGTCCTGGTGTGACGGATGCCTATATATGTGTACTTTCATGGTTGACTCTCATAAGCTTTTAAGACATTTTAACTTAATAACGCTGCAATATTTACCAAATATTCTGCTATATTAATCTGTCTCTGTTATTCTGACGAAGATACATTATGTTTTATACTTTATGATTTATACCTCCGAAGTTTGGGCTTCATTGAGCTAGTTTCTAAACTTCTGGTCTTCTAGACAGAAGTAAATTACGTTGCTGCTATTTATTCTTGAAATATGTAGGAATAGTTGTTGTAAATTACTTTATAATAACATTTTTAAATAATTTAGATAAATGTTTGTATATATGTTACTTTTCCTGCGAATATATATATAAAATATATATATATATATATATATATATATATATATATATATATATATATATATATATATATATATATATAATATATATATATATACATATATATATATATATATATATATATTTTTTTTTTTTTTATTATCACACCGGCCGATTCCCACCAAGGCAGGGTGGCCCGAAAAAGAAAAACTTTCACCATCATTCACTCCATCACTGTCTTGCCAGAAGGGTGCTTTACACTACAGTTTTTAAACTGCAACATTAACACCCCTCCTTCAGAGTGCAGGCACTGTACTTCCCATCTCCAGGACTCAAGTCCGGCCTGCCGGTTTCCCTGAATCCCTTCATAAATGTTACTTTGCTCACACTCCAACAGCACGTCAAGTATTAAAAACCATTTGTCTCCATTCACTCCTATCAAACACGCTCACGCATGCCTGCTGGAAGTCCAAGCCCCTCGCACACAAAACCTCCTTTACCCCCTCCCTCCAACCCTTCCTAGGCCGACCCCTACCCCGCCTTCCTTCCACTACAGACTGATATATATATATATATATATATATATATATATATATATATATATATATATATATATATATATATATATATATATATATATCGTGCCGAATAGGCAGAACTTGCGATCTTGGCTTAAATAGCAACGCTCATCTTGCCATATAAGACAAGTGAAAATTTGTATATGCAATAATTTCGCCAAAATCATTCTGAACCTAACGAAAAAAAATATATTTCACTGTGTTTGTTTAGTATTAAATTATTGTAAACAAATCTAAAATATATTTAGTTGGGTTAGGCTAAAATAAATTATTCTTGTTATAATAAGGTTAGGTGAGTTTTATAAGATTCTTTTGGTGCAAAATTAAAAATTGTTACATCAACATTAATGAAAAAAATATATCTTTAAACGTACAAGAGAAAATTTCAGAAAGGACATAATTTTGAATGAGTTCTTGCTAATTGACCAGTTTTACATATTCGGCACTGTGAGGGAAAAGTTCAATAGATAGGAGTAGCGAGGGAGTATATAGTAACAATAGTTTCATTGCCGGCTACTTGTTAAGGTAGGGTAAGTCAAGCTCCTGCTATTCCCGCCTTTTTCCCCCTCCCTGAAAGTGATAGTTTGACTGCCGGCTGCTTGTTAAGGTAGGGTCAGTCTAGCTCCCGCTATCCCTTCCCCTCCTCCTTCCCCCCCCCCCCCTGAAAGGTGACGTGTGGGGCTCTGGTCCAAACAGTAATCACTAGACTCACAGCTCCCAGCACTACTGTAAGTACATGCCTGCCTTGTATTCTAGTGGATTTATTGGTTGAAAGCTTCACTTTTGACCAATAATAAACTTAGTCTTTTCAGCCTTGCTCTATGTTGACTGTTGTAATAATCACCACATCTTTTAGGTATTGTACTTATGATGGAGAGTGATTATTTAAGCAGTGGGTAACCTGTCTATCTTTTCAGCTTGGATGACAGAGAGGGTCACCTGTCAATCAACGAGAAGAACTGGTGGAGATGGACTAACGTCCTGAGACTTCCCCTTTTTGGATTTAATTACCTGTGTACCTGTATGAAATTGCAGGACGTAACCCCTCATCATTGCAGCGGTAAAGAACCTGCTTTCCTGTCATCGGGATATGATACTCAAGGCTATACTGTGAAGAACTAGCCAGTGGGTTGTAACCAACACCTGCGACCCCCCCCCCCATCATCAGCAACGGCTACGATTTCAACAACACAGTGTCACCAACACCAGACACCCCTATATATATTAGCGTTGAATTCAGTTATCATTTATATTTTTCATTTTTCATTTTCTTTAATGTAAGATTAATATTTCATATTTAAGTGTTTTATATTTTATATTTTCTATATAATAAAGTGTTTATGTTCGTTATTATTTCTTTTTCTAATCATTAATTTTCCTGAGGAGGAGCCAGCCTTGGTAATACTGTCTGAAGTTATTACAGGGCTGAGTAAGCCTTCACAGGCACGACATATATATAAATATGTATATATATAAACGTTATATATATATATATATATATATATATATATATATATATATATATATATATATATATTTAATATATATATAATGTCTTGCCGAATAGGTAAAACTTGCGATTTTGGCATAAATAGCAAAGCTCTTCTTGCCGAATAAGTTAAGCGAAAATTTGAGTATGCAGTAATTTCGCAAAAATCATTCTGAACATAACGAAAAAAATATATTTAATATCGTTTGTTCATTAAATATATATATATATATATATATATATATATATATATATATATATATATATATATATATATATATATATATATATATATATATTGCAATGTATGCTGTATCTACACCTGTAGACACAGCACACGTTCCAAGTCAGTGGAGGAGAAGATGTCTACAGTGATCAAGAAGTGGGAGTTACTAGCTGTTGCTGCTGAAGCAAAGGAGCTGAGCCTGATAGATGAACTGAAAGTGCTTAAGTGAAATATGGGAGTGAGGACTGATAGGAAAAAGATGCTGGGTGCAGGAACATCAGTGGACAGTCAGGGGACTTGAGGGGAAGAAATAAAGAAGCACCTTGAGGAAATGATATCAGGCCACTGGGACGTCTGGGAGATGATAAGGGAAACAACCAAGGAGATACCTTAATTGACCCAGGGATATGAATGGAAACAAAATGGGAAGAGGACAGGGAGAGGTCTCTTAATATTCATGGGCTCCATGAGGCAGAAGGGAAGACCTATGATGAAAGAAGACAGAGGTGAACTGGTTTGATCTGACTGGTCATAGTGTTTGTGATTATCTTAGTTAAATTACTGTAATTTTGGTTCTTTTCCTTTTCAGAAAAGGGTAAAGAGTGCATGATACCTTGTAAACACCACCAACACTATGACCAGTCAGATCAAACCAGTTCACCCCTGTCTTCTTTTATCATAGATCTTCGATTCTACCTCATGGAGCCCATAAATAATAACTGACCTCTCCCTCTCTTCTTATTTCATTTCCCTTTATATCTCTGGGTCCAATTAAAGTATCTTCTTTGTTGTTTCCATTATCATTTCCTCGAGGATCTTTTGTTATTTTCTCCTCTCCAGTCTCTTGACTGTCTGCTGATGTTCCTGCACCCAGTACCTTGCTCCTATCAGTCCTCACCTCTGTATTTTACTTCAGCACTTCCAGTTCATCTGTTAGGCTCAGCTCCTTTGCCTAAGCAGCAACAGCTAGTAACTCCCACTTCTTGATCTCTGTAGGTATCTTTTCCTCCACTGTGTCTTCAAGTGTACACAATAATTTGTAGCTTCAGTAGCTATAATATTGGTTACTTTTTAGAGTATCAATTAGTAGGAGAGTACTTACCACTGCCAAGTGTGTTAATGATGAGAACCGGGCTTGGTTTACTGGTACCTTGAGAGTTCCAGGCTGTGAGGTAGAGGTGGTGGGGTGCACCACAGGGAAGTCCTTGCATCATCACACTCTTTGCTCCAGGGTCTACCTCAGTTTCTATCCACTCTCCAGCACGCTGACGGTGATGCACAGTGTACCCTGTGAGAGACATGTTGTAAGACAGCCCAAAAGCAGCATTTAGTTTGGCTTGAAACATGGGTTGACTGATGTAGACACAATAATTAAAACATGAGACTTGATAATACTTTAGAGCTCAGTCTCTGAGACTGTTTTCTTTTCCCACTTCGAAATTTTTTTTAATACAGAAGTATTATTGCATGTAATGGTGCTAATTAACATTAATCTACCACAATCTTGCCTAACTTTTCTCTCTCTCTCTCTCTCTCCTCTCCTCTCTCTCTCTCTCTCTCTCTCCAGATATATATACATATATATATATGAACACATGACGCCCTTATCCACTGGACTATATGACCCTTTCAGGGTTTTCGTCAATAACCCTGGTGAGAAAGCACCAGGGTTATTGACGTACTAGTACGCCTAAATTCTAGCGGCTTCAAGTCTAGCGAGAGAAAGCTGGTAGGCCGAAATATGAAAGAATGGGTGTATGTAGTCAGTGTGGGCAGTATAAAAAAAAATCCTGTAGCACTCAGTGCGTAACGAGAAAAAAAAAAACTTTGATCGTGTTTCTGGATTAAAACAGCGACTTTGCACTGTATTTTCGTATGGTATTTATGGTTGTATTCTAGTTTCTTTGGTCTCATCTTATAGACTGGAAGACATATTACAGAAATTCAGATGATTTTGACTGGTTTCACAATGAGAAGTACCTTGAAATTGAGCTCAAAGTAGCAGAAATGTTCGATGCTAAGCGTCCAATGCACGTCAACTGGTGAGTCTAATATTCTTTCACAAGTGCGCTGATATTATTTATACCATTTCTACACTAATGCAGTAGTCTGCATAGCAGTAAATCTTCTTTTTTTTGTATGAATAAAAAATTCTAAGTGGAGGGCAAAAGAAATATAAGGGAGGCCTGGGGACGTGACTAACGAACAGATAACTTGTTATTTTAGTGCTAGAAATGTCTTTCTTGTTTATTCTAAACCATATTTGGAAATTGGCATCTCCTGAAATTTGTGTGAAATTGGCAAAATTGCCAAATTCTAATCACTTTGTTGGATACTTAAAATTGGTAAATGCGTTGTTTCCTGTACTCATTCGATAGAAAAAATGAATTTCTAGCGAAATAAATGTGAATTTTGTCGACTAGTATAGAGGAATTTGCCAAAAATAGGGCTCAAAGAGGGCGGAATCGCAGATGCGTAAATATCGGCGAGACCGCTAGCTTTGCGAGAGATAATTCCGTAAGTTTTTCATCAAATTTCCTACTTTTGGTGTCATTATGATCGGGAAAAGATTCTCTATCATTTCATAAGAAAAAATTATTTTTTTTTTCGAAAAACTTTCGACCCTGAGAACAAGTATAGGAGAGGGCCTCTCAACCCTGAAAGGGTTAAGATTAGGGCATCCAGCGGCACTGAATGTTGTACTCGTTATCCAAGGACACACGATGGTGTGGATGACTCTAGGCTAATTTCATTCTAGTCCCTGTTTGGTGTACTTGTTCAACGAGCAGTATTTTATATTACTGTTTTTATTGATCAATACCACTCGTTCGTGGTCACAACAATGTAAAATACTGTTCATTGAACAAGTACACCAAACAGGGACTAGAATGAAATTAACCTAGAGTCATCCACACCATCGTGTGTCCTTAGGTAGCGTGTACAACACTCAATGCCGCTGGATATGCTACTCTTAAGGATCGTATAGTCCAGTAGATAAGGGCGTCATGTGTTTTCGCCCACCATGAGGCAGGCCAAAGCAGCATACGTTTGAGTCCTTGGCTAGTGCAATGTTATTATTGATATATATGTCGTGCCGAATATGTAAAACTGGTCAATTAGCAAGAACTCATTTAAAATTAAGTCCTTTCTAAAATTTTCTCTTATACGTTTAAAGATATATTTTTTCATTAATGTTAATGTAAAAATTTTTAATTTTACACCAAAATAATCTTAGAAAACTTACCTAACCTTATTATAACGAGAACAATTTATTTTAGCCTAACCCAACTAAATATATTTTAGATTTCCTAACAATAATTTAATACTAAACAAACACAGTGAAATGTATTTTTTTCGTTAGGTTCAGAATGATTTTGGAGAAATTATTGCATATACAAATTTTCGCTTTTTCTATATGGCAAGATGAGCGTTGCTATTTAAGCCAAGATCGCAAGTTCTGCCTATTCGGCACGACATATATATATATATATATATATATATATATATAATTATATATATATATATATATATATATAAATATATATATATATATATATATATATATATATATATATATATGGGAGTTGACGTGCCGGCGAATGGATTTATGAAGGATGAGGTTAATCATAGAACTGATGAGGGAAAAAAGGTGAGTTGTGCGTTGAGGTATATGTGGAGTCAAAAAACGTTATCTATGGAGGCAAAGAAGGGAATGTATGAAAGTATAGTAGTACCAACACTCTTATATGGATGTGAAGCTTGGGTGGTAAATGCAGCAGCGAGGAGACGGTTGGAGGCAGTGGAGATGTCCTGTCTAAGGGCAATGTGTGGTGTAAATATTATGCAGAAAATTCGGAGTGTGGAAATTAGGAGAAGGTGTGGAGTTAATAAAAGCATTAGTCAGAGGGCAGAAGAGGGGTTGTTGAGGTGGTTTGGTCATTTAGAGAGAATGAATCAAAGTAGAATGACATGGAAAGCAAATCTATAGGGGAAGGAAAGAGGGGTAGGGGTCGTCCTCGAAAGGGTTGGAAAGAGGGGGTAAAGGAGGTTTTGTGGGCGAGGGGCTTGGACTTCCAGCAAGCGTGCATGAGCGTGTTAGATAGGAGTGAATGGAGACGAATGATACTTGGGACCTGACGATCTGTTGGAGTGTGAGCAGGGTAATATTTAGTGAAGGGATTCAGGAAACCGGTTATTTTCATATAGTCGGACTTGAGTCCTGGAAATGGGAAGTACAATGCCTGCACTTTAAAGGAGGGGTTTGGGATATTGGCAGTTTGGAGGGATATGTTGTGTATCTCTATACGTATATGCTTCTAAACTGTTGTATTCTGAGCACCTCTGCAAAAGCAGTGATAATGTGTGAGTGTGGTTTAAGTGTTGAATGATGATGAAAGTATTTTCTTTTTGGGGATTTTCTTTCTTTTTTAGGTCACCCTGCCTCGGTGGGAGACGACCGACTTGTTGAAAAAAAAAAAAAAAAAAAAAAAAAAAAAAAAAAATATATATATATATATATATATATATATATATATATATATATATATATATATATATATATATATATATATATATATATATATTTATATGTATATATATATATATATATATATATATATATATATATATATATATATATATATATATGTATATATATATATATATATATATATATATATATATATAAAATATATATATATATATATATATATATGTAGATATATATATATATATGTAGAATAGATATATATATATATATATATATATATATATATATATATATATATATATATATATATATATATATTATATATATATATATATATATGCCGAATAGGCAGAACTTGCCATCTTGGCTAAATAGTAACGCTCATCTTGCCATATAGGACAAGCGAAAATTTGTGTATACAATGATTTCGCCAAAATCATTCTGAACCTACCGAAAAAAATATAGGTCGCTACTAGGTCACTCTTCCTGCTCCATGACCTTTATCTTACCTCTTCTTAAAACTATGTATGGATCCTGCCTCCGCTACATCACTTCCCAGACTATTCCACTTTCTGACAACTCTGTGACTGAAGAAATACTTTATAACATCCCTGTGATTCATCTGAGCCTTCAAGTTACAATTTTGACCCCTTGTTGCTGCGTCCCATCTCTGGAACATCCTGTCTCTGTCCACCTTGTCAATTCCTCTCAGTATTTTATATGTCGTTATCATATCCCCCCTATCTCTCCTGTCTTCAAGTGTCTTCAGGTCGATATCCCTTAATCTCTCCATGTAAGACATGCCTCTTACCTCATGGACTAGTCTTGTTGCAGACCTATGCACTTTCTCTACTTTCAGTACGCGCTTGGCTTCCAAACTGGTGCTGCCTACTCCAATATAGGCCTGACATACACGGTGTACAGGGTCTTGAATGATTCCTTACTGAGATGTTGGAATGTTATTGTTAAGTTTGCTAGGAGCTCATATGTTGCAGGCGAAAGTATATAGAGGCTGCCCTAATTGCTGTAACACTAAACATCGAAAATCAGCAAGTTACACTATATCAAAATTGCTATTCAATAGGACATTACCCATTTAGGAGACTGCTAATGCTATTACTACTACTATGGCTTACCACCTGACTGCTGCATTATATATACTCGTTTGTCATTTATCTCTGTACTAGGATTCAAAAAGCCACTCGTGGCGAAACGTTTCTTCTAATAAATGTCTTGAACTATACATAAGTGTCCTTTTCCACATTTTGTCGATATCACCATTCCATTTTCCACCATAAAAAGTGTATGGCAGAACCATTTTAAATTAATTAGAGGTTAGACAGAGGACAGGCTCGCAGATGAACAAGGAGGTTTTAGGAAGGGTAAAGGATATGTAGACTGAGTCTTCATATTAAAAAGTATAAGACAATATTTAGACGAGGGTATGGAAGCTTTCGTTACATTTATGGATATAGAGAAGGCATTTGATGGATATGTGAGCAATGCTGCAGATGTTGCAAGTGTATGGAATGAATGGGAGGTTACTGAAAGAAGTTAAACGTTTTTATGAGGATGGTGAGGCTCAAGTTACTCTGTACGAGAGATAAGAGAATATTTTCCAGAAAAAGTAGACCATAGACAGGAAATCCTGAGGTCACTATGGTTGTTTAGCATATTTATAGAAGTGAATGCTAAAATGCCAAGGAAAGGTGTGGATTTAAAATATAATGAATCGAATACAAAGTGGCAATTGTCACAGATGCTTTTCGCGGACGACGCTGTGCTTATGGGAGATTTTGACGAAAAGTTACAAAGGTTGATGGACAAATCTGGAAGGGTAAGTAAAAGAAGGAAGTTAAAAATGAACATAGAGAAAAGTGATGAGGGGTAACAAAAAATTATAAGGAGAGTTTGCAGGAAGTGAATGAGATCAGATATTGGGAGAGAAATTGTAGGCAGATGGGTCTATGAAAGACGAGGTGAGCCAAAAAATTGGAGAGATAAAGGTGAGTGGTGCACTGAGGCACCTGTAGAAGGAAAGAACGTTATCCATGGAGATAAAAGGGAAATGTATGCGATTCTAGTGATACCAGATATCATATATGGGAGTGAAACATGGGTTGTGAATGTGAGGAGGAGGCTTGATGCAGTGAAGATGTCCTGTCTGACTGCTATGTGTGGGGTAAATATTTTGCAGAAAATTCGTTGTTTCGAGATTAGATGGCTGAGGAGGGGTTCTTAAAGTAATCTGGACAAATAAAAAAAAGGATGGAGCAAAATATTATGACTTACAGGGTGTATAAATCCTTAATGGAAAGAAGTTTGGGTATGGGTCGCCCTAGGAAAAGCTGGTGAGTGAGGTTAAAGGTTTTATATGTGAGGGGCTTGGATATTTAGTGTCAGCATAGTTGTTGATCCCCTGTATATGTATATGTTATCTGAGTATCATAGTACCATCCATATGTTTTACATTATTGACCCCTTGCTAGGCTCAGTGACTAGCTTGCGTGACGTCATGTGATGCCACATGAGAGTGCTGCGCTCCCGGCCTCGTCCTCACTCCGTGCTTAGGTCTACAACAGGCAACACAGGCAGGCTGGGCCTCTCCCTCTCACACTTGGCTAATATATGTGTTACCATGCAACAAGTGTGCTTAACTCCAACCATCACATCTCCACGAACCCTCCCGACAAATGGTGCCAGTGGTGCAGGCGTAAATTTGATATTTATGAAGATGTATAGAGATTAACTCCTACCAGCTGATGGACATTTTGTGTTGCCAGCAGGTCGACCTGGCCGCTAGCTACCCTGAGCAAGCCACCAGCCTGTTTGCTTCCTGCTTACTGGTCAGTCATTGTGTATTAGTGTTTATCTGCTTATTTGCATTACTTCCGAGGGGTTGACCCGGTTTGCAAATTAAGCCAAGCCACCAAGCCAGTCTGTGGAGGGGAGTCAGCCCTGCACTATCCAGCCTGTCTTAAGTACCAGCCTTGCCTGCTAAGCCAGCTTTCCACCACTGCTGTGCTCACTGTTACAAGTTCTCAAGCCAGCCTATGTGAAGGGTTAAGCCAAGTAAGCCAGTCGACTAACCCAGTACTCAAGCAAGCCACATGAGTTCCAGCCTTCACCATCACTTGTGCTCCAAGTTCCAAGCCACCCTGAGTGCTTGTACCATCCCTGTGGTGTTGTGGTGTTTTGTGGGTTTTTAAGGCAGCCTGGCTTAGAATATTCTCGCACCTAGTGCGGGTGTACCCAGAGCACATGAGCTGCGCCGTTTTTTCCATAGGCCCACGCAGTGTCTCAGCACGCCTCAACCACCCACATCTTCCACCACTACCACTGCTTTTTTTTACCCTTATAACGGGTCCTAGCACCTTATTTTACAGACTACATAAGGGGTCAAGATGCAAGATTGTTCCTTCATCCCTGTGCGCCAGTGTAAAAGCCTCCTGTGTGCATTTATCATCATTTTAAGTGCAAATTCTTCAAGACGTCAATGGGTTTGAGAGTAGTGGAGAGTCACGCCAGCAACAACCACCCTTCTCCACCACCACTTCCCTCATTCTTCACTAACGTCGCTCAAGTGATAATAAATAATATTTTTTATAGACATTTGTGAGTGTTGAGACAATTTTTTTCAGTGATTCCTTTGTGACATTTCTTTTCAGTGACTCTTGATTAGACTGTGTTCATTATATCCTGCTTGCAATATTTTTTTTTTCAGTGTTTAATTTTCGTGCTTTATTTTTATGTCTGTTGTGTTGTATTCTCTTTTTTATATACTTGAAATAAGTACTTTAATGTTTTTCCTGTTGTGTGCAATATATAAGCAGTATAAACTTGAGTTTACACTTCACAGTTATCTTGTGTTCACAGTACTGTGTTCCTTGCGTAGTAATTTATGCAGTGAAGTATTTCCATAATTTGTTATCTTATATTCTGCATCACAACTCAGTGTTGCCTCAATCATTTTTTTTTCTCTCAGCATTTGTGTATTCTTGCTGTTTTTGTATTAATTCATTTACTATTTTTACTGTGTGTTGAACATTCTTTTGTGTTAATTCTTTTATTTAGACACTGTCTAATTTGTCCTATCTCCACAGACAATAGTGCCATTATTTTGTTGAAGCAAGAGAATTATTTTCCAATTTTTGTCTACACAAGACATTATTGCAAGAAAATTCTCATAGTATTGTGCATATATTGATGTGTTTTGTTCTTGCATTATTGTAAGTGTTAACCTTTCTCTGTTTTGCATTTTTGCCTTTATTATTTTTCATATTTCATTGAACAAATTCACTCTTAGTGCAATTTTTACCTTCTTTTTAAAGTAAATAATTATTTTGCTTGTTCAGTAAGTGTTGCTTAAGCTGCAATTAGTAGTTAAAGTGATCAATCAGTTCATTCCTTGATAATTTTTTTTGTTGCTCTTGTAAACTGCATTTTTGGGTGTGCAATTTTTTTTACTGTAGTACTGACTCATTCTGCAATGACTCTTGTGCAAATATTGTGCTGCCATTAATTCTTTCTTTCAGAATTTTTTTTGTAGTGTTGTGTTGTGCAGTACTTTTTAATTAGTAATTGTTCATTGCAATATTGCTACAGTTTATTTCAGTGCAATATTCTGTGATTTCAGTTTTACATTTCTTTGTGTGTGTCACTTTATTTTTTTTTTTTTTTTTTTAGATAATTGCTTTCCCAGTCATTTTAATTTTGCACAAGATTTATTGATTATGTTTTATAATTTTTTATTTATTTATCATTTATTGTTGAATTTCTTTTTTGAGCTGAGAGTAAAGACAACTCACTGTGCCATTAATTCAAATTAAGCAAATTTGAGTAAATTTGATTCGAGTAAAGTACAATTTCTCTTGATTATCAAAGTGTTGCGTATCCAGTTGAGCATTTTTTGGTGTGTGAGTTTTACTTGCTTACAGTGTGACTTGTTATTTTTCTTTACTTATGCAGAATAGTTAAGTATTTTCTTCCCATTTAAGCTTACTGTGTCTCTCTATTATTCTCACTTTTATGTCCTGGAGTAAGTTCCCTGAGAAGATGTCCCAGTCACTTTTGTTTGCTCACTTAGTGTATCATGCCAGTCAAAGTCAATATGAATCAGTCCAAAGTCTCACTATCTCCTTACTGATTGAAAGACAATACCTAGCTCTTGGACAATATGTTTGTTCTCACAGATGGTATCTGAGATCTGTTAAAGCGTTGCAGAATGTGAAGTTCAGATTAAGTTCCTATAAATCCGTGAATCACTTATTAACGTAGCCGAGCAGTCTGGCACTAGTAATACTTCACTCCTGTCTGGAATCCAGCCACAATATCCTGCATGCAGGATAGTGTACAGTTACCTTGGGTTTCAGAGGAACCTCAGACAACCCTGGGTACTGAGACTACTATCCCTGTGATGGTGACTTGTTCAGGTAGTCGTTCCTTCCCAGGGGACACTTTATGAAGAACGTTACTTGTAATAAGTTATGCCATCTCTTGCTGATGTCACAAGCCATTGCAGAAAGATGTTTCTGTGACAAGTGTACTCACTTGAGTGTTGTTGTTATTCCTTGTGTTCCAGATGGTGATGCTATCCTCGTTGACAGTAATCCGTGCATTGTAAAAAGTTGTTTCTTGAGCAATCTTCATGTGTTGTTAACGTTTATAGAGCAGTCTCTTTATAGTTGATACCTTGTGTCACTGTGTGTGACTCAGAATGAATACCAGTACTGTCGACTGTGTTCATTTCTTTTCCCCCTGTGCTTGCAGTGAGACATAGTAGATCCGTTCTCCCTTGCTCATATTTCATGTTATAGCATTATTTTTTTTTTCAACCGGGGAGATTCATCCACTCCACCGAGTTTGTTCATTCCTCAAGTAAGAAAGAACAGATCCCTTGTGGTCTGGTGTGATTCGATTCCTGCTCCAGGAAGATCTTATTCTGACTCTGAAGTCACCAGCACCCATTAGTGACTTTGTAATGAGTCAAGAATTACTGTATTGAACAGCCAAGTTGGGTACTCCAAGCAGAAGAGTATACCAGCTACATTCACTAGTGAATGTAGCTGTATCTTTTGTAGATACTTGTTCAGATCTCCCTCAGTCAAGGCATGTGTTAGCCATTGCAAAGGAATTCAATCCACCCATAGATGAAAATCATTCTGCATATGTAAATCTTACCCTCACAGAGTTGGGTTTAAATGTACATAGCCTGTATAATTAGATGTTCAAGTTGTATGAAGTTGTCCACTGTGTGTTTATTATTAGCATCAGTTTTTTCAAAATTTTTTGGTGTTCAGTCCCTCCGGAATATCTTTAGAATTTAGCAGTAATGATCTGTGTGTGCCAGATCTGCCTTTGCTGTTAATTACTTTCACCTTTGTAAATATATATATTCTTCCTCAGAATCCATAGAGTGCATGAATACAGATCAATCGATCAATTCCATTCTTTATTATACTACGATTTGTTTTTATAATTTTTAATGTATTACGTTAACACCCATTACAATACTATCCATTAGTTCTAGGTTATATATGTCTTTGCTATTGTATAGAATCAGCCCAGAGCCACCTGCCTGTTCAGCATAGTATTGCATATCGAGACGACATACGTAACATGACCAAGCTGTCAGCATAGTTGTTGTTCCCCTGTATATGTACATGTTATCTGAGTATCATAGTTAGTACCATCCATATGTTTTACATAGTTGACCCCTTGCTAGGCTCAGTGACTAGCTTGTGTGATGTCACGTGATGCCGAATGAGAGCACTGCACTCCCAACCTCGTCCTCACTCTGCGCTTAGGTCTACGACAGGCAACACAGGCAGGCTGGGCCTCTCCCTCTCACACTCAGCTAATATATGTGTTACCATCCAACAAGTGTGTTTAACTCCAACCATCACGTCTCCACGAACCCTCCCGACACTAGCAAGCATGTGTGAGCATGTTAGGAGTGTAGGTAAGTGGTTTTTATGACTTGACGTGCTGTTGGGGTGTGAGCAAAGTAACATAATGATGGGATACAGGGAAACCAGTTAGCCATACTTGAGTCCTGGAGGTGCGAAGTACAGTGCCTGCACTCTTAAGGAGGTGTGGAGATATTTGCAGTTTAAAGGTGCTGAGGTGATTTGTATCATGTGAGGACATACTTTGTGAGTTCTGTGAAACTGAATCAAGAATGCTTTCTATTGCACAACTCTATCAGCATAATATGGAGCTAAGTGAGGCCAGGTCAGAGATATGGCGACTGACTGATGAAAACAAGAGGATTAATACTATTCTTTCTTTTGAATCCTACAGTCAAGGAAGCTGGGCAGTGATTGGGCAGAATGCAACAAAGTGAAGATCAAAAGAAGAACAAAGAGGTGGAAATGATGAAGATCCAGGACACTGCTGTGGAAACTTCCAGCCTACTCACTGTGCTGCCTGACAAATGCGAGTCGACTACTGGGAATGACATGTCAAACTACACTAAGGAAAGTAAGAACATTGTGCTTGTTGAGGTCAGTCAGATTAGGTTTATGGATAAGGCTTTGTGTTTGAAGGATAGGAGTAGTAAACAGAGTGTTTGCTTTCCTGGGGCTGAGATGGAAGATATTGTTAGCCGTCTTGACATCATGAATGGTAATGGGAACAATCCTATTATCTGTCTCAGTGCTGGAGGCAATGATGTAGGAAAGCGTAGAAACGTGGATTTAGTTACCAGTTATAGGGCAGCAATAGTTATATTTTTTGAAGAAGGGAGAGGGCCTTGTTATATGTGGCATTTTGCCTAGAAAAGGTGTAGGAAATGAATGGTTGTCTGGAGCAATCAATTTTAATTGTGGCTAGACAAACACTGTTAGGATAATGCAGTAATTGACAGCTGGGACCACTTATATGGCAGATATGAAATGTATGCTAGATACATGTACAGGTATAGGTAGGTTTGCTATAACGGGTCCTAGCATAGGTCTTCTCAATGTGGTGACCCAGCAGTGGCTATTCATTGGAGAAGTGTCATAACATTTTTCATGAGGCAGTGGGTGGCAGGTGATGATCGACAGCAATATCCTCAGGTTCATGACTGCAAGATACAAAATGTGCTGCCCTGTTCTCCTGGGTCGGTACGACAGTCTGTTTTGGGTGGAGACTGTTGCATAGGAGCATTGTTGCAGGACAGTCCAGAAGGTAGTGCACTAGCCATTTCACTGTCGAGAGCCCTGATCACAAACTTCCTCTCAGTAGAAAGAAATATTAAAAAAAAAAAAAAAATTTCTTACCAAAATCTTAACAATATTTTTCTGATTGTTTTTAAAGAAAAAATATTGGTATCAGTACATACCGAGATATAGAGGCGTGAACTTGACAGAAACTGAACCGCTTATGGCAACATCGGTTAGTTAGTTAGTTAAAGATTAGCCGGTATTCTCCCGGCCCGGGCCTTGTCCAAGTGGTGGCCCGGCCTTGGCTTCCTCTTTAGGGAGTGTCTGAGACCTAAGTCTCCCATGGGAGGAGGCACAAGTACCTCCTCATCTTTGGGACCAACTGTCCCCAGGCCTAGCCACAAGCTAGGCCTCTCTGGTCTGCCATCCCCGCCCCAAGGGGGCAAATGGGAATGGCAGTCTTATGAGCTAAAGGCTCGGGCTCAGGCACCTACCCTACCCTAGAAGGGTTAGGCATGGTGTCGATCGGCAACATCGGCTACTCTTGCTCACTCTATATTATTATTTTGACTTTTATTCTAAGCTTTCTTTTCTTTTCTAATATTTTATTTTTTCGAGTAACTTTTGTGGCCTTTGAGACCAATATAATGTATAATGAATATATATCTACTCATTGTATACAACACAATACCTGCATAAATATTTTTATCATTATATTGATTACAAGACTTGTGGACACAAACCCACGCTGCCTTCCCCACCACCCACGCTGCCTTCCACACCACCCACGCTGCCTTCCCCACCACCCACGCTGCCTTCCACACCACCCACGCTGCCTTCCCCACCACCCACGCTGCCTTCCACACCACCCACGCTGCCTTCCCCACCACCCCACGCTGCCTTCCCCACCACCCACGCTGCCTTCCACACCACCCACGCTGCCTTCCACACCACCCACGCTGCCTTCCACACCACCCACGCTGCCTTCCCCACCACCCCACGCTGCCTTCCACACCACCCACGCTGCCTTCCACACCACCCACGCTGCCTTCCCCACCACACCACGCTGCCTTCCCCCACCACCCACGCTGCCTTCCACACCACCCACGCTGCCTTCCCACACCACCCACGCTGCCTTCCACACCACCCACGCTGCCTTCCCCACCACCCACGCAGCCTTCCACACCACCCACGCTGCCTTCCCCACCACCCACGCTGCCTTCCCCACCACCCACGCTGCCTTCCCCACCACCCACGCTGCCTTCCCCACCACCCACGCTGCCTTCCCCACCACCCACGCTGCCTTCCACACCACCCACGCTGCCTTCCCCACCACCCACGCTGCCTTCCACACCACCCACGCTGCCTTCCCCACCACCCACGCTGCCTTCCCCACCACCCATGCTGCCTTCCCCACCACCCACGCTGCCTTCCACACCACCCACGCTGCCTTCCCCACCACCCACGCTGCCTTCCACACCACCCACGCTGCCTTCCCCACTACCCACACTGCCTTCCACACCACCCACGCTGCCTTCCCCACCACCCACGCTGCCTTCCCCACCACCCACCCTCCCTTCCCCCACCACCCATGCTGCCTTCCCCACCACCCACGCTGCCTTCCCCACCACCCACGCTGCCTTCCACACACCACCCACGCTGCCTTCCACACCACCCACGCTGCCTTCAACACCACCCACCCTGCCTTCCACACCACCCACGCTGCCTTCCCCACTACCCACGCTGCCTTCCCCAACACCCACGCTGCCTTCCCCACCACCCACGCTGCCTTCCCCACCACCCACGCTGCCTTCCCCACTAACCCCACGCTGCCTTCCCCAACACCCACGCTGCCTTCCCCACCACCCACGCTGCCTCCCCACTACCCACGCTGCCTTCCCCAACACCCACGCTGCCTTCCCCATTACCCACGCTGCCTTCCCCAACAAACCCCCGCTGCTTCCCCACCACCCACGCTGCCTTCCCCACCACCAATGCTGCATCCCCCACCGCCCACTCTGCCTTCCCCCCCACCCACGCTGCCTTCCCCACTACCCACGCTGCCTTCCCCAACACCCCACGCTGCCTTCCCCACCACCCACGCTGCCTTCCCCACCACCCACACTGCCTTCCCCACCACCCACGCTGCCTTCCCCACCACCCACGCTGCCTTCCCCACCACCCACGCTGCCTTCCCCACCACCAACACTGCCTTCCCCACCACCCACGCTCCCTTCCCCACCACCCACGCTGCCTTCCACACTACCCACGCTGCCTTCCCCACCACCCACGCTGCCTTCCCCACCACCCACGCTGCCTTCCCCACCACCCACACTGCCTTCCCCACGACCCACGCTGCCTTCCCCACTACCCACGCTGCCTTCCCCAACACCCACGCTGCCTTACCCACCACCCACGCTGCCTTCCCCACCACCCACGCTGCCTTCCCCACTACCCACGCTGCCTTCCCCAACACCCACGCTGCCTTCCCCACCACCCACGCTGCCTTCCCCACTACCCACGCTGCCTTCCCCAACACCCACGCTGCCTTCCCCACCACCCACGCTGCCTTCCCCACCACCCACGCTGCCTTCCCCACCACCCATGCTGCATTCCCCACCGCCCACGCTGCCTTCCCCACCACCCACGCTGCCTTCCCCACTACCCACGCTGGCTTCCCCAACACCCACGCTGCCTTCCCCACCACCCACGCTGCATTCCCCACCGCCCACGCTGCCTTCCCCACCACCCACGCTGCCTTCCCCACTACCCACGCTGGCTTCCCCAACACCCACGCTGCCTTCCCCACCACCCACGCTGCCTTCCCCACCACCCACGCTGCCTTCCCCACCACCCACGCTGCCTTCCCCACCAACCACGCTCCCTTCCCCACCACCCACGCTGCCTTCCACACCACCCACGCTGCCTTTCCCACTACCCACGCTGCCTTCCCCACCACCCACGCTGCCTTCCCTACCACCCACGCTGCCTTCCCCACAACCCACGCTGCCTTCCACACCACCCACGCTGCCTTCCCCACCACCCACGCTGCCTTCCACACCACCCACGCTGCCTTCCCCACCACCCACGCTGCCTTCCACACCACCCACGCTGCCTTCCCCACCACCCACGCTGCCTTCCCCCACCACCCACGCTTGCCTTCCCCACCACCCACGCTGCCTCCCCACCACCCACCCTCCCTTCCCCACCACCCATGCTGCCTTCCCCACCACCCACGCTGCCTTCCCCACCACCCACGCTGCCTTCCACACCACCCACGCTGCCTTCCACACCACCCACGCTGCCTTCCACACCACCCACCCTGCCTTCCACACCACCCACGCTGCCTTCCCCACCACCCACGCTGCCTTCCCCACCAACCATGCTCCCTTCCCCCCCCACCCATGCTGCCTTCCCCCACCACCCACGCTGCCTTCCCCCCCCACCCACCCTCCCTTCCCCACCACCCATGCTGCCTTCCCCACCACCCACGCTGCCTTCCCCACCACCCACGCTGCCTTCCACACCACCCACGCTGCCTTCCACACCACCCACGCTGCCTTCCCCACCAACCACGCTCCCTTCCCCCACCACCCATGCTGCCTTCCCCACCACCCACGCTGCCTTCCACACCACCCACGCTGCCTTCCCCACCACCCACGCTGCCTTCCCCACCACCCATGCTGCCTTCCACACCACCCACGCTGCCTTTCACACCACCCACGCTGCCTTCCCCACCACCCACGCTGCCTTCCACACCACCCACGCTGCCTTCCACACCACCCACGCTGCCTTCCACACCACCCACGCTGCCTTCCACACCACCCACGCTGCCTTCCCCACCACCCACGCTGCCTTCCCCACCAACCATGCTCCCCTTCCCCACCACCCATGCTGCCTTCCCCACCACCCACGCTGCCTTCCCCACCACCCAACGCTGCCTTCCCCACCACCCACGCTGCCTTCCCCCACCACCCACGCTGCCTTCCCCACCACCCACGCTGCCTTCCCCACTACCCACGCTGCCTTCCCCAACACCCACGCTGCCTTACCCACCACCCACGCTGCCTTCCCCACCACCCCACGCTGCCTTCCCCACTACCCACGCTGCCTTCCCCAACACCCACGCTGCCTTCCCCACCACCCACGCTGCCTTCCCCACTACCCCCCGCTGCCTTCCCCAACACCCACGCTGCCTTCCCCACCACCCACGCTGCCTTCCCCACCACCCACGCTGCCTTCCCCACCGCCCATGCTGCATTCCCCACCGCCCACGCTGCCTTCCCCACCACCCACGCTGCCTTCCCCACTACCCACGCTGGGTTCCCCAACACCACGCTGCCTTCCCCACCACCAACGCTGCCTTCCCCCCACCCACACTGCCTTCCCCACCACCCACGCTGCTCTTCCCCACCCAACCACGCTCCCTTCCCCCACCCCCACGCTGCCTTCCACACCACCCACGCTGTCTTTCCACTACCCACCGCGCCTTCCCCACCACCCAGCTGCCTTCCCCACCACCCACGCTGCCTTCCCCACCACCCACGCTGCCTTCCCCACCCCCCACGCTGCCTTCCCCACCACCCACGCTGCCTTCCCCCCACCCACACTGCCTTCCCCACCACCCACGCTGCCTTCCCCACCACCCAAGCTCCCCCCCACTACCCACGCTGCCTCCCCACCACCCACGCTGCCTTCCCCACCACCCACGCTGCCTTCCCCACCACCCCCGCTGCCTTCCGCACCACCCACGCTGCTTCCCCACTACCCACGCGGCCTTCCCCACCAAGCGGCTGCCTTCCCCAGTACCCACGCTGCCTTCCCCACCACCCACGCTGCCTTATCCACCACCCACGCTGCCTTCCCCACCACCACGCTCCCTTCCCCACTACCCACGCTACCTTCCCACCACCCACGCTGCCTCCCCACTACCCACGCTGCCTTCCCCACCACCCACGCTGCCTCCCCACCACCCACGCTGCCTTCCCACTACCCACACTGCCTTGCCCACCACCCACGCTGCCTTCCCCACTACCCACGCTGCCTTCCCACTACCCACGCTGCCTTCCCACTACCCCGCTGCCGTCCCCACCACCAACGCTGCCTTCCCCACCACCCACGCTGCCTTCCCCACTACCCACACTGCTTTACCCACCACCCACACTGCCTTCCCCACTACCCACGCTGCCTTCCCCACCACCCACGCTGCCTTCCCCACTACCCACGCTGCCTTCCCCACCACCCAGCTGCCTTCCCCACCACCCACGCTGCCTTCCCCACCACCCACGCTGCTTCCCCACTACCCACGCTGCCTTCCCACCACCCACGCTGCCTTCCCACTACCCACGGCTGCTTCCCCACCACCCACGCTGCCTTCCCCAATACCCACGCTGCCTTCCCCACCCCCACGCTGCCTTCCCCACCACCCACGCTGCCTTCCCCACCACCACGCTGCCTTCCCCACCACCCACACTGCCTTTCCCACTACCCACGCTGCCTTCCCCACCACCCACGCTGCCTTCCCCACCACCCATGCTGCCTTCCCCACCACCCACGCTGCCTTCCCCACCACCCACGCTGCCTTCCTCACCACCCACGACATGATGAACATGCGGCCTCTCGCTCTTTCAACATCGGAGATAAAGTATTGGCTCAAAAATTCATGCCCGGACATGCACTGAAACCAAGATATGAAGGACCTTTGGAAGTCATTAAAAAACTGAGTGAAGTGAATTACCTGGTTCGTACCCTAGGGAAAAAGAAATCAGACCATACATACCATGTTAACCAATTGAAGAAATATTATTGAGGGTTAGCCCCGACCGCTGCCATTCTTCTAGAGTCCCAGCAAGAAGCAGAGGATTGGAGGACTGCTCCAAAGAATAGATCCGTGTTAGAAACACTCAAGTTCTACGATCCCTGACGATTTTTTAAAGGTCTGGCCTGTGACCGAGCCAAAGAATGAAAAATGTGATTTTGAAGTACCCATCATTGTTTGGCGATATACCTAAGCGTTGCACGTTGGGGACACACCACGTGGATTGTCCAAGGAGCTGCACACCCATTAAGCAGTCCCCCTATCGCTTAAGCCCTATTAAACACCAAGCTCTAAAGGAGGAAATCCCACTTTTTGCTGACCCATGGGCTAATTGAACAAGCAAAAGCCTGGCCTCACCTGTGGTTGTCCCCAACAGTCCCCCCCAA
>NC_069425.1:7353760-7382675 GCF_026875155.1 Cherax quadricarinatus | reverse complement strand
AGAAGGGGGGGTTTTGCACCCTAATACTGATTTGAAACGAAAAGTTATCAAGGACTTTGAGGATCATGTGGATTTTCATGGCCACAAGAATCGAGTATAATCTCTATCTATTTCTTGTAGTCCTACTTTAAAGAAAGTTTTGGGAAAATTCAGCTGTTAGGCATATGGGTTTGTGCGAAATTTCATAAGCACGTCTCCAAGTTCTCAGTTTAGGGGAGGGTCCGGTCATCAGACAGTCATTAAGACTTACTACATTTTTATTTGCACGTGCGCTGCAATTATATACAACCGTAGTGGAGGGGTTTTTCAGAATCCTTTTGATCCATGGTGCGGGAGATAATGAGCGTCTGTCTTCAACTTATCTTCGACTATTTCCTCAATAAATTTTTGTCCAACGTTCTTGTATGATATTATCATATTTTTAAAAGCCTTAACAACATCATTCACCACTGAACTAGACAAAGCACCTACACCTGTCCTAGATAATGAACCCCCTTTTCGTGGCATACATGCCATTTCTCCCATAGAAGTGGTCCCAGCTGTCGATGAATGGAAACTAAATTTAAACTTACAGTATAGGCCAATTCTCATATAACATGGCGCCTTTCTTCTTCCTAATTATATCTAATGTTTTTCTTATACCTGATAATTAAATCTCTTTCTACATCTGCCCACATTGTTGTCTCTCGCACTGAGACAGATAATAGGATTGCTCTCATAATTTTTCCTGATGTTGCCCCAGAGGGTTTTAAAAATATACTCTAAAGGTGGGAGCTAACAATGGAATGTCCAGTGAGTGTGAGTTAATCCTGGAATGCTTGAAAATTGTGGAGTTAACACAAGAAAGTGTCAGCTCCCACTTTGAAAAATATAGATTGACAAACAAGCGAGGGAAGTATACAGGTGATGCAAGTGGTAAGTGGAACCATAAAGAAAATATAGAAGTGTGTTACGAGAATAAATTTAATGCATTTTAGGTTTATTGGTGAAAGAGATATTTGGAAGTGATGGAGTAAATGTGACAGAAGTGTCGTTTCAGGGTGGTGTTGAGGGATGTGGTTGGATCAAGCGGGTCAGAGGCTACTTGGAAGGAACTGACCGGCCTCGCCCTTCCTCCAGGGTTCAGGTCCCGTGCCACTTTCTCCCCTTCTTGACTACACTTTGGGTTAAGGCGTCATCTTAAACTAATTACGGTGACCTCACAGTTTGTTTATATTTAGTTTCGAGTAATTTAAATTCAACGGTCTAATGCTCATTTAAAAAAACGTGTTTTACGAACAGGAAATAGAGATTTTTTGTGTAAAGGAATATTAACACTTTGACGTTAAGTTTTTTGTTTTGATCATAAATGCATGATACTTTCATTGAAAATTGAACAAGGCCAAAAAAATTCATGGAGGAGAACACGGTAAAAAATTTATTTTGTTTAACCTTGAAAAAATTTTTTATACAAATTTAATTTTACATTTTTTGTTGTGATATGTTTGCACGGGATAAATCGTGGTTTAGAAAGACACGTGAGTGAGAAAAATTAGGACTCATTAGATTAGTGTGGGTCTGTGACCTTGATGTTCCATTGAAAGTGAACAAGACCCCAACCGAAACGTTTTTTAATAAATATGTCTGGTGTTTGCTCAGGTCTTTATAAACAATTTGTGGGTATTTTCCAGGTTTATAACAGTTTCAATGTTCTGTTACTTTTTAAATATAAAAAAAATTTTTGCAGTACTAAAAAACAGTTTGTTCACAATATGAGACGTGTTCACGTAATGAAAACAGTGCACACAGTGCTGGTACATGCACTGTTACCAAGTAACACAGAATGGGGGCACTTACCCTTTGCGGGGTCGTCGCATCACTTACTTCCAGCTCCAACTCTGTTGGAAAGAAATTTAATTCTGTCGTTTTGAACTCATAGTTTGAGAAATCCTAAATTTCTATGAAGTCCCTCGAAAATTTCATTTTTTGGGAAATAGTTTTCTATTTTTGTCTCGGTAATATAACTACGTCAGGGTTAATTTTTTTTTTTTTTAAATTTAATAAATAAATAAATATATAATATATATAAATATAATATATATATATATATATAAATAAATAATATATATTTTTTAAAATATAATATAAATTTTATTTTAAAAAAATTTATAAATTAAAAAAAAAAAAAAAAAAAAGGGAGGGTACCACCTCTAAAAACTGTCGTAGGACCCTCATCCTCAGAGAAAAGAAAAAAACTTGTTTTCGGGGAAAACTAAAGGTTCCCCTGAAGTGTTTGAGAATTTTCCCCTCCCACCCCCTTTTTTTCAGGTATGTTTTTTTTTTAAAAGCAAATACATTGGCCCAAAACATTCACAAAAATACCAGAAAGTAAACAACATAGGAACTCAGAGCTACACTCAAATACTTGTCCAGCTCCCTGGGGGGCCGCGTCCCCGAATGCGCGGGCTTTTCCTCTCGGGATCGCAATGATCTTAAAAAGGGAAGTGGTCGCCCGTGGTTTGGGTTTTCTATATAGCTTTTCACCACTCTATTGGGAATTTAAAAGCACTTTTTCCCCCATGCCCCAAAGGGTCTCCACCCTTTTGGGAATGAAATTATAGAAAGGGGGGAAGGTCTTCAATTTTGGGATCTTTGGGTCCCCCGGGGCTGGCGTACCCCTTCCACTACAGAGAAGGAAAGTAGGTTTTCCCCAATTTGGGCAGCACAGGTTGCCCCGGGCAATTGCTTTCCATCCTTCCAGGGTAGTAGGGGGCCCCATCGGATGTTTTTGATTTCCCATCAACCCGCATTGGGGGTTTCCCGTTGAGGGGGGCAACGGGCTGGGGCGAGGCTTTTTTTTATGTCATTTCCCCTCATTCTGGCTTTTCCCCCCTTTCTGCTGTGGGACCGAGACCATGAAGCCCAAATTGATCAGCTTCCCCCTCCGCAAAACACCTATGTTCGTGAGGGGGGGGCGGCTAGGCGAAGAGCAACACCACCCCGAAGGGCCTTGGGGGTCAAAAAAACGGGTGCCCAGGGAGGAATTGGGAAAGCTAAAGGAAATTCTTGAGTGGGGTCCCTTTCCTGGGGAGACGGTTTTGTTTTTTCCGAAGCTTTGGAGAGCATTGTGTTGGCGTTTTTTCCCCCTACGGTTTTGTCCAGTGGGACTTTTTTGTGTTTTGGGGGAGCTGGTCACGGGAGGAGTCGAAAGGGGTGTCCCCCGAATCCTGTTCAGTAAACCTGGGGTCTTGAGCTCCTACCAATCTCTCAAGGTTGGGGCACTATTTCGACTAAGACTGGAAGCCAAACACGAAGACAGAAAAGAGGTAAACCCAAACATGCTTTTGTTTTACCACTCCTTACCCCCCCATCGCACGGGGAGGGTTCCCCTGATCCATTGCTCATCCCAGTGACGGGTTCATGCTTCAAAAAATTGATCTCGGGTGTGCGTCAATTATCGGTTTTGGGGTTTGTCAAAAGAGGTTGAAAACCTCAAGAAGAAGTGAGTTTTTGGCATAGTAAACACCTTTGAGGAGTAAGGCATCAGGGGGCATAAATCGCTTTTCTTCCTCCATTCTCACGGTCATTCAATTTGCCCCTGGGGACGTTCGAGGGCCTGTACCCGGGGCCCCCCAAGACGGAATTTTGGACGTTTAGTTAGACTTCCGGGAGGATTTTGCACAGCATTGTTATTTTTGGTTCGCTGTGATGATTTCACACTTGGGGGGATTAGGATGACCCCCAAGTCTTCCCCCTGTTTTTTCCCAGTTTAGGTCCCCCACGGGCCTTCGTACCTGCAGAGTGCCGTATCCAGTCCCAGATATTGAGCTCACTGCATAGGCTGGAAGTTATTCTCTCACTGCCAAGCAGAAAAGTGGAGCGAGGGGGTCACCCGCGAACACCCTCTGAGTTAAATTTCATGTTCCCAAACAAAAGAATTGAGGTTTTTGTGAGCCGGTGAATAAAGGGAAAAAGGACGGGTAAACCAAACCCCAAACGCGGGCAAAACGCATCTTCTTAAACCATAAAAAGGCATTTCTAAAATCAAGTTTGACATGGCCTTTTTCCCCTGGTAGGTCCCTGTGTAGGCCCCTTCCGCATGGTGCAGCTTCACGCCTTAGAGCCCCCAAACCCCAGTTGGTGTGGTGAGTAAAGTGGCAGCTTCTAGGCAATGTTTTCCTGTGTTTGGGAAACGAGACGGCGAAGATGTTTCCAACTGAAAAGGGTTGATTCCCCCCCCCTCTTTTCAAAGCACATGTGGGGCTCCAAAAAAAAAAGGGTTTTAATTTCTTCGGGATTCCCCCAGCCGGGGAAATTGTTGAAAAAATGTAACTCGGTGAGAAGAATTGATGCAGATTCACCGATACTGGATTTACCATTTTCTTTGAGGTGCGGGGTCAAATTCCAGTGAAACCTCTGAATCCTGCTGAAATGCATGATGCCTTATAAATTTCGTTTGGAAAAAAAAAATTTTCAGTGAGGGGGTCTTCCTTAGTTTCTTTGATGGATGGTGTTGGTTGGATCTTGCTCTTAGTGCTTGGGCCGGGGCCCATCCCTGGGGGCTAAGTGTCGTCACTTGTAATTATTTTTTATTGCTCCCCTGTTTACCTTTTAAATTTTTTTTGCTAACCTGTGCGCAGATTTTCTCTTTTTTCAGTGGTTTTTTGGTCGCCTTTTGTTCCGCGATGATGGGGCAGAGGGACACAGTTACCTTTTTGGGGAGTTGCGCACTCCCTTGATAACTGACGTGGTTAGCGTTTCCCTGTCTTTCGGGAAACTGCAAACAGACTTCCGAACAAGAAAGGTTGGCATCTTGGATGGGGCCTGGGGCTTCTAATTTGGGGAACCTCCTTCCCCGTTAAAAGGTCTAAAAATTTTCCCCGCTGCTTGGGGGGCCCGCTTTAGGGTGGGGATAGTGTAGCTAGCGGGGATTTGAATCCCAACAAAGGTTATCGCAGTGAGAGGTTGCCATTGGAATTTGTTTCTGCCTTGGAGCTGTGGCTGCCTCTGTGGGGATATTGATCCCCACCCCCCATTGTGCCCGAATACGGCCGTCCGTTGCGTGCTCGAAACCTTCCAACACCTGCATTGCCTTTTCTTTCTTTTTGGGGCATTTTTTCCCGGGTTTTGTGTTGGCTGGTTCATGTCTGCCTTCCCTCAAACTTGGATAAGCCCAAGCTGAATATTTAAATTAAAATTTTTTATTTTAAATATTATATATATATATTATATATATATTTTTTTAAAAATATTATTTTAAAATATATAATATATAATTAAAATTTTTTGTCGTGCCGAATGGGCAGAACTTGCGATTTTGGCTTAATAGAACGTTCATCTTCCCAATGGACAAAAAAATTTTTGTGTATGCAAAAATTTCCCCAAAAACACTAAAACCAAAAACGAAAAAAAAATTTTCACTGTGTTTTTTAGTTTTAAATTTTTGTAAAAAAATTAAAATAATTTAGTTGGGTTGGCAAAATAAATTGTTCTTTTGTAAAAAGGTTGGAAATTTTCTAAGATTCTTTGGGAGCAAAATTAAAATTTTTTTAACTTTAAAATTAATAAAAAAAATATATTTTTAAAAGGTAAAGAGAAAATTTAAAAAGGGACTTAATTTTAAATGATTTCTTGCTAATTGACGTGGGTTTCGTTTTCCCCCTTACCCAATTTAGTGTTTGTAAAATTTTTTCGACGTTTTTTGCAAATTCCAAATTTGTTAAAAATCCTAGTAAAGCGATGCATCAGAGGATGGATGAAAAGCGAAACCCCCTCCTTTTTTAAGTGGCTGCCCTTGTCAACGCTCTCACTTTTAAACGCCAAGGTAATGTACTATTTGGGAAAGCAGCTACCTTGCTCCAAGGTTCGTAGGTTCGGTCCCCTTCACCCGGGGAGATCAGTTGAAAATTTTCTCCTCTTTTTTGCAACCCTAGCCACACACACACAAAAACCCCCACACACACAAATATATTTTATATATATTATATATTATATATATATATAAGTGGTCCCTCGTTTTCGAAATTTAATCCTTTCCCTGGCCCCGTTCATAAACGAAATTTACGTTTTACAATAAATTTTTCCCTCAAAGAAAAATGTAATAAAATTAAATCCGTTCCTACACCCCAAAGTTTTAAAAACAAAAAAAAAATTTTTAAAAAAATATACGAGACATAAACAATACAATGGGAAATGATGAATAAAAACTTAACAGCATAACATTACCTTTTTTGGGGAAGATTCTTCTTGTGTTTGGAGACGGGAGGAGGAAAAAGGATGGATTGTTTTATTTTGGGGGGGAAACCCCCTTCCATAAAAACCCTCAGGTCCCTTTTGTTTTTTGGGTTGTTCTCTTCTCTGTTTTTTAAATGCCACTAGGCCACCTTGAGAGTCAGGGAGTCCTGTCTACAAAAATAACTGTGGGGAGCCTTTTTTTGGGGGTTTCCCTTTAAATTCCCCTAAAATGGCCCAAAGATTTTTCATGTACATTTGCAACCCTGGTTGAACAACCTTGTTGGGGTATGTTTCTCCTAAAGCTTTCCATCTTCCCCCACATAGTTTTTTAAATTTTTCTAAAGAAGGCACCTTTTCCCCATCCCCTTTTCCCTTCCCCCTTCAGCAAGTTTCGAGCGGGGATGTTTCCTTTCCTGTGAAGCCTTGCGCCCCTCAGTGGTGAGCTCTTATTGGGGGTCTTCCCCCAAATTCTTCCCATCCCCAAACCCACCCAAACCCCCCAGGAACCCCCCCAGGCCACAATTGTTTTTTACAACCCTAGTCTTAGGGTCACCCCCCCAAAAAAATTCTTAAAAATCCCCTTGTCGACAAAATTTGGGCCCCCAATTTTCTCCAGGCAAGTTCAAAGTCCGGGATCACTCCTCCAAGCCATCCCTATAAGGTTATGCAGTGGAGATGCTGAAGTGTTCTCCCCAAATTCCCTAGGGCAGTATTCTGGGGTTCCAGTCAAGCCCCTGGAAACATTGCTTTTTGTGTAGAGTTTTTTAAAGTTTCAAAACCCGCTGGTCCAGGGTTGGAGGAGGGGAAAGTGGTATTGGGGGGGAAAGAATTTACTGTGATAAACCCCCAAACCCCTCGAAAATTAGTCATCCAAGTTTGGGGGAGAGCGGGCATTGCCCATTACAGCGGGATTGAGTTTCCAATTTCTTTCCAGGAGAACTTTACACTAGGCCAAAACCTTCTTGAACACTCGAAAAAATTTTTCCTCGTGACCCATCCCTTCTATTAATTCCAAAACACACACAATTTACCTTCAACATTGTTTTTTTCCTAAACTCTGGGATTTTCAGAATGGTACATGTAATGGTTTCACTTTGAAATCCCCACTACAAGCACAGAACTTAGGTCAGCCTGTTTTTCATAGCTTTGTCCTGGCATGGCCTTTTCCTCTTGTTTAATGAAGGCCTTTGGCATTTTCTTCCAAAAGAGGCTGTTTCGTCACAATTGAACACTTTTCAGGTTCATCCTTCAGCCTCTATGTACTCCCGGAATTTAAAAGCACATTTTTTTTTTCAGCCGCCCTTTGGGCCCAACTGGCAGCCTCACCCCGCCTTACCACATGTGATGCCAGTACGGTTTTTAAATCCCAAACCCCCTTTGCTGGCCCTTTAAATTCACTCCTTCACCCTATTTTTCAGACAATTTCTTTTCCCAAAACTTCTGCAATGTACTTTTCCAAATAAAAGAAGTCATAAAAAATATTCCCCTAATTTTTTCTATTTTTCCACACCAAAAATAACTTTTCAACCCTTCAAGTGATCTATTTTTGTCGCATAGTTATCCCTTTGAACAACAGCACCTTATTTATTTTTTTTGGCCCCTATGGAACATAAGGTTGTGTAGGGGGGGTTTTTTTTACATCCGGCAGTTCGGCCAACTTGTACCACTTTCATATGTTCAAAGATGGTTTTTCTTAATTCATCGTATTTCTCACCTTTTTTACCAGGCTTGGGACTAGGAGCTTTCTTTGGAGCATGGTACTTATTTTTTACTTTTAAGCACTAAAATAAATGGGAAATTATGAAAAAATTTTTGTGGACACGTGAGGGGACCTTCCCATGGTAAACAATGCCGACGGGTGCCGCCCCGGCTTTGCCCTGGGTACGCTCCCGAACGAACTCGATCCGAGTCACCTATGAAAAGCGAGTCCTGTTTATAGAAAATACCTCTATGATTGGGGGAATTTTACGATTGCCCGGGGAAATACAAAGCGGGGGACCCCGTAATGAAAGATGAAGTAAAAGGGGATAAAAAAAGAAAAAATTTGTTATAGAGGGATTTACAAAGCAGAAGTGTTTTATGGAAGTAAAAGAAAGATGAAGGAGTGGTAGAGAGTGAAGAGGAGAGCAGATGAAGGGGGAAGGGACGTCAAGAATTTTAAAAAAAAGAAAAAAAATTTTGAGTTAAAAAAAAAAATAGAGAACGAATGGATTTGTCATTAAAAACAGATTAGGGAGTTTTAGAAGGGGAGTTTGAGGTTTTGGGAGATGGCGGAATATTTTGAGGAAATTTTTAAATTTTTCGAAAAAAGGGGGAAAGGGGAATTTTTGCCTGGCCCAGGAAAGGGATACCCCCTTTTTGGGGTGAAGAAAACAGGATTGATTTGGGGGAGGGAGGAGGATTACGTCGAATGAAAGGGGGGAAAGCACTGGGAACGATGGGACAGACAAAATGTTAAAAGAGGGGGGGGGAAAAGTGTTGGAGTGGTTGGAAAATTTTTTTTAAAAATGTATGAAAGAGGGGGAAAGGGACCTAGGGATTGGCGGAGAGCAGTATGTCCCTTTTTTAAGGGAAGGGGGGGCAAAAAGTTGTAAAAATTTTAGAGGGAAAAAGTTTCTGAATACCCGGAAAAAGGGAGCAAGGGGTTTTAACAAAAAAATTGAGGTAAGACAGAAAAAGGAATGGGAGGGAAAGAGGTTTTAGGTGGGTAGGGATGTGTAGATCAATGTTTGCATTGAAGCAAAATTAGTGAAAAGTAAGTTTTTATTCATTAGGATTTTGAAAAGGCAATGAAAGTGGATGGGGACAAGTGGGAAGTTCAAGTAGGGAAAAGGTGGTAATTACAAAAACTGTAAAGAGTTTTTTTTGAGGATAGTGAGGTAGGGTTTGGGTGTTAGAAAGAGCGAGATACTTCCCAGAAAAATAGGCTTAAAGGGATGGAAAGTCACCATGGTTGTTTAATTTTTTTATAGATGGGGTTTAAAAGAGGTAAATTTTAAAAGGGGGTTCGGGAAGGGGGGGATTAAATTTGGGAATTAAATACAAAATGGGGAATTTACACAGTTGTTTTTTTTTGAGAAAATGTGCTTATGGAGAATTAAAGAAAAAAAATTTCAAAAAGGTTTTGGGATAGTTTGAGTGTGTGTAAAAGGGGAAAAATTTAAATGATCATAGAAAAAGTAAAAGGGGAGGGGTATCAAAAATTTTAAAAAAGAAAAATTTGGGAAAAAAATGGGGGAGGGGGGAGTTGGAAGAGGGGAATGTTTTTTAGTACTTGGGGGTTTACGTGCCCGCGGGTGATTTATAAAGGAGAGGGTTTTCATGAAAGATAGGGAAAAAAGGTGAGTGGGGCATTGAGTATATGTGGAGACAAAAAAAAGTTACTTGGAGGCAAAGAAGGGATGTTAAAGTATAGTAGTATCAACACTCTTTTATGGGGTTTGAAGCTTGGTTTGAATGCAGTACGAGAGGCGGTTGGAGGCAGCGGGATGTCCTGTCTTTAAGGGGAATGTGTGGGGTAAACATTGCAGAAAAAATTTAGAGGTGGAAATTTGGAAAGGTGTGGATTTTAAAAAAAAACATTAGTCAGAGGGCTAAGAGGGGTTTGTGAGGTGGTTTGGGGCATTTAGAGAGAAAGGATCAAATAGAAAAGACTGGAGAGTTTAAATCTGTAGGGAAGGCGAGGTAGGGGTCGTCCCCCGAAAAGGTGGGCTAGGGGGTTTTGGGCTTCCCGCAAGCGTGCATGGGCGTATTCGATAGATGAATGAGACAAAGGTACTTGGGGCCTGACGCTGTTGGTGTGGCAGGTATGTTTTTGAAAGGGTTCAGGGAAACCCGGTTTTTTTACTAGCCGGACTTGGTCCGGGAAAAGGGAGGTACAATGCCTGCACTTTAAAGGAGAGGTTTGGGATATTGTCGTTTGGGGGGATATGTTGGTATCTTATACGAAAAAGCTTCTAAACTGTTGTGTTCTAGCACCCCTGAAAAACAGTGATAAAGTTTGGGGGGTGGGAAAGTGTTGAATGATGATAAAATTTTTGTTTTGATTTTTTTTTTTGTCACCCTGCCTCGGGGAAGACGCCGACATTTCTAATACAAATATATAATTATATATATTTTTATATTATATATATATATATATATATATATATAATTTTATATATATATTATAAAATAAATTTTAAATTTTAAATAAATAATTAAAATAATAATTAAATATATTATAAAATTTAAATTATATTAAAAATTTAAAATTATATATATATATATATATAAAAAAATATTATTTTTTATATTAAAATAAAATATATAAAAAATTTTAAAATAAATAATAAAATATTAATTTTTTATTAATCTTTATTTTTTTTTAAATATAAATTAAATATTTTATAAAAATTTATATATAAAATTTAAAAAATATTTTTTTTATATAAAAAAATATATATATATTTTTAATAGGAAATTATTTTTAAAATATTTATATAAAATAAAATTTTTATAATAAATTTAAAAAACTTTTAAATAAAAAAAAAAATATTTTTATAGGTTTTTTATAAAATTATTTAATTATTTAAAATAATATTTAAATATTTTTTTTAAAATTTTAAATATATTAAATTTTTAAAAAGGTATTGGAAATAATTGCCATTTTTCAGAAAATGTAAAAAGCATTCAAAAAAAATAAAAATTTGGTTTCCTTCCGGGGTGAAATTTTTTCCCCCCCACTTTATATTTTTTTTTACAAAAATATTTTTTTATAAGGTAGAAGTTTTTTAAGATTCTTTTTTGAAAATTTTAAAATTTTTACTTCATTTTTAAAAATTATCAAACGAATAAGGAAAATTTCAAAGGGTTAATTTTAAAAAAGAGCTTGCTTTGACAGCAAAAAGGCCGGAAAAAAAAAAATTTTAATTTTAAATTTTATATTTTTTTTATTTAAAATTTATATAATTTTTTATAATTTAAATATTAAAAATATAAAAATCAATTTATATTTTTAATTTTGATTAATATCTTTATTGTTTTTATTAATTTAAAATTTTTTATTAATTTATAATTTTAAAATTTTTTTATAATTATATTTTATATTTAAAATTTTTTTTTTTTAAGGGGCCCCTCTTTAAATTTAAACCCTATTTTTTAATTGGATAAAAGGCCAAGGGAAAACATTTTGGCCCGAGGTTTTTTTCCCTTAAACCCCCCCCAATTTTTTTTTTTCCTGGTTTTTTAAAAAATAGGAAAAAATTTAAGGAAAAAGGGGGGGGCAAAGGGCGTTGTTGGGGACCCCTTTTTGCAATTTTGGAGTGGGGCGGGGCCAAAAAAAGAAAGTCCCCTTTTGAAAGCCCACTGAAAGGGGGCAAAAAACCTTCCCTGACCCTTGAGCTTTTTAAAGGAATTTTTAATGCCTCACCCCATGGGTTAAATGGGGTTCGGGCCCTTAAAAAATTATTGGGGGGGAATTTTAAATTTTTGGTCCCCCCCCTTTCCCAAATTCAGGAAACCTTTCCCCTACCCACTGAAATAATTTCCCCTTTCCCAAACTGAGCTGGGGCCCCTTCCCCCGTTTGGAATAAATTTTTAAACCCCCGCTCTCTTGGGAAAAGGAAGTACTTTTCGTTTTGGGTCAGTCGCAATGGGGGCATTTAAAACTTTTGGGGACCTTTAAAAAATTTAACCCAAACCCGCAACTTTTTGGAGGGGGGACGGGGGTTTCATTTGGGGAAATCCCGTTTGGGAAAA
Source organism: Cherax quadricarinatus (assembly GCF_026875155.1). NCBI lineage: Eukaryota > Metazoa > Arthropoda > Malacostraca > Decapoda > Parastacidae > Cherax > Cherax quadricarinatus. The sequence continues at coordinate 7,370,723 of NC_069425.1, read as the reverse complement.
ATTCCCAACCCCATTTTATTTTTCCTTTGGGGGAATTGTGCAAGGTTTTTTCCCCGAAATGCTCCACCCAAAAAACTTTTGGGGGCCCCTCTTGTCCCTGGTGTTTGATCCCAAAAATTTAATTTTGAACCCCGGAGATTTTCTTTGTTATTCGGGAAAAGCCCCTGTCCCAGAAAATTTCCTTTTTAAAACCCCCTTTTTTTTTTTTTTTGTCCTGGAACCCAATTTTTGTTGGTCGGATTGGTTTTCCATCCTAATTTTAACCCGGGGGAAAAGAAAGGTGCAAGGGATTCTTTCCCGTTTTTCCCACCCTTTCCGGAATTGGTTCATGCTCTTTCCAGAGAAGAAAATATTTGTAATTTGGTAGTATTCTGGTTTTTAATTTTGACCCCTGACCGGGAAAAATAAAAAGGTTTTAGGGAAGAACAAGATTTTTTTTCGGAGGGTTTTTTTGGTTTTGCCTCAACCCAAAATTTTAATTTTTTTTTCTTCCTTTTCCGTTCCTTTTTCATCCCTTTTTCCCCCCTTTTTATTTCCAGGAAGTGTCTTTTTATAAATTCTCTGGGAACTTTTTGGGGGAAAAATTGGTTAATTTTTTTCCACTCATTTATCTTTTTTTCAAGCCAAAAAACCCACCTTCCCGTCCTTTCCCTTTATTTAAATGTCCTTTCCTTTGGGGATCACCAAGCCGGGCTGGGAGGAAAACCCCCCTTCGAAAAAATGGAAAACCCCTTTTTGGGGGTTTTAAAATTAAAAAATTAAATTTCAAAGAAGCATAATTTTTAAATAGGAAATATTTAAAAAATGGACCAAACCCGAAGGGTAAAAATTTCAAAAGGATTTTGTATTTCTTAAAAAATTTTGGAATAACTGCTTTAACCACATTTTCCAACCCTTTTTTTTCTTAATAAAAATATTGAAAGTTATCCCTGCAGAAAATTAGGAAATAATAACGGGGACTTTTTATGGTTTCCAGAAGTCCTCTGAAAAAAATTTTTAGGCCCTTAATGCCAAATTTTTTCCAGGGAAAATTTTTTAAACCCCCCTTCCTTTGTCGGCTTATTACCTCCCATTCCCCAGGCACTCTGTGACCCCTTCGAGATTAGCACTCACCATTGAATGTATATAAATCTTAATGAATGTGTAATACTTATTTTTTCAACAAAGTAGAAAGTCAAAAACATATTGAACAATAATTCAGCGCTGCCGTCCCAGAAAACACATTTTGTTTATAGTAATACCAAAGTAATTTTTTATTATATATAATAATCACATCGTCGTTATGCTCGACAAACACATCAAGAATCGTGATTAATGTGTATCCTTTTGATATATATAGTTTATATTTGGCTGACAGTGAAACAGTCTTGAGACTTAAAAGACACACAGGGAGGACGTCAGGTACTCACCAGCTTTGGGAGGTTCTTACTCCCTTCCTATTACATCGGGTACCAGCAAATGTTATTTATTATTGAAGTTAGAGAAACTGTGTAAGATATTTGGATATTAATATAAACTATTTTAATTCATTCAAGACCATAAAATATCCTTTAAAATGCTTTATAGGGAAATGCGATATAAAGTGTGTTAAGCAGAAAACAAAAGTCCTGACGTTTAAGATGCTCACTTTTCCAACTCCCAAATTTTGCTGGTTTATTTAGCATTAAAACTTAAAAAACTGCGCCGTCTCTCAGCATACTGAAAGTTATTAGCGAGCTGAAAATCCTGACTCATCATTTGGACGTTACATACCTGGAAGATGTTTCTAAGTTATCGATTATACCTTACAAGAAAATCTAGTTATAGAAGGTTAGTCAGATATGCTTAATACCTCACCAGTGGTCATTTTGGATTAGGCAGCAGGTACAAACCTCACTGATTTCTACAGGAGAGAGGTTGCCGTTCTGAACAAGTAATGAAAAAAAAACCATACCACGGGGGGGTTAGAACCCACGATCAGAGAGTCATAGAACTAGCGCGTCGGTCTGGAGTTTTGAGACTCCTGATCGCGGGTTTCTAACCCCCCCTGTGGTATGGTTGTTTGATTTCGTGAGTGCTATAGAGCAGCTAACAGTACTGTTACCCGTGGGGAGTGTTAAACCCGTAACTGTTTTCCTGTTTATAGTGCAGTGCTACCAGTTCTAGTTACTCGCAGTGCTACCCGTACTGTTACCTGTTATAGTGCAGTGCTACCATACTGTTACCTGTGCAGTTTACCAGTACTGTTACTGTTTATATGGCAGTGCTACCATAGTTATGTGCATTGCTAAACCCGTACTGTTTACCTGTTACATGTGCAGTGCTACCAGTACTGTTACCGGGGCAGTGTTGCTAGTAGCACCTGTGTTTTACCAGTACTTTTACTATCATGCTACCAACTTCCTGTGCAGTGCTAACAGTACTGTTACCAGGGCATGATACCATACTTTTTACCTATGCAATGTTACCAAACTGTTACCTTTTTTATATGTGCAGTGCACTAGACTGTACTTGGCAGTGCTACCAAACTGACCTTCTATATGTGCAGGCACCAGTACTGTTACTTGTGTAAGCAAATAGACTTTTCCCGTGCAGTGTTTCCAGTACTTTTTACCATTACATGGCATGCTACCAGAAATGTTACCTGTTATATTGCAGTGCACCAGTACTGTTATCTGTTATATTGCAGGCTACTAAACGTTCCCTGTGGAAAAAACCAGCATTTTACCTGTTATGTGTGCATGCAAACCTTAGTTCCTGTGCAGTGCATCAGACTTTATTTTTAAATGGCAGCCTACCTTCTTTTTCCCTGTGCAAGCACCAGTACTGTTACCTGTTAAATGGCAGGCACCATTCTGTTACCTATGCAGCTCCCATACTTTTCCCCTGTGCAGCGTTTCCAGATGTTCCCTGGGGCAGTGTTCCCAAATACTGTGCCTTTTAAATATGTGCATGCTCCCATACTGTTACCTTTATAAGTGCAGTGCTACCAGTACTGTTATCTGTGCAGTGTTACCAGTACTGTTATCTGTGCAGTGTTACCAGTACTGTTATCTGTGCAGTGTTACCAGTACTGTTATCCTTGCTATATGTGCAGTGCTCAAAAGTACTTACCTGTGCAGTGCTACCAGTACTTATTAACCTGTGCAGTGCTAAAAAGTACTGTTACCTGTGCATTGCTACAAGTACTGTTACCTGTGCAGTGCTACAAGTACTGTTACCTGTGCAGTGCTACCAGTACTGTTACCTGTGCAATGCTACAAGTACTGTTACCTGTGCAGTGCTAACAGTACTGTTGCCTGTGCAGTGCTACGAGAACGTTACCTGTTATATGTGCAGTGTTACCAGTACTGTTATCTGCTAAAAGTCAGTGCTACAAGTACTGTTCCCTTTGTCAGTGCTACCATACTTTCCCTGTGCAGTGGTACAAGTATTTGTACCTGTTATATGTGCAGCTACCAGTACTGTTACCTGTGAGTGTTACAGTACTGTTACCTGGGGCAGTGCTACAGATACTGTTACCTGTTATAAGTGCAGTGTACCAGTACTGTTACCTGTGCAGTGTTCCCAGTACTGTTACCTGGGGCAGTGCTACAGTACTTTTTCCTGTCAATGCTACATGTACTGTTTACCGTGAAATTGGGTTACAGTACTGTTCCTTTTGCATGCTACCAAGTCATTTACCTGTTAAATATGTGCAGTTACAAGTACTGTTACCTTTTTGGCAGTGCTACCATACTGTTACCTGTTAGTATCCAGATGGCTACAAAGTACTGTTACCTGTTTATATGTGCAGTGCTCCCAAGTATTTACCTTCAGTGCTACCATACTGTTCCTGAATTGCAGTGCTACCATCTGTTACCTGTTATATATGTGCATGCAACCAGTCCCATTACCTGTGCAAGTGCCCCTCTACGGGTTTACCTGTTTATGGGGCAGTGCTCCCAAGTATGTTACCTGTTTACTGTGCAGTGCTACCATCGTTACCTGTTAATGTGCAGTGCTACCAGTACTGTTACCTGTGCAGTGCTACCAGTACTGTTGCCTGTTATATGTGCAATGCTACCAGTGCTTTTACCTGTTATATGTGCAGTGCTATCAGTACTGTTACCTGTTATATGTGCAGTGCTACCAGTGCTTTTACCTGTTATATGTGCAGTGCTATCAGTACTGTTACCTGTTACATGTGCAGTGTTACCAGTACTGTTACATGTGCAGTGCTTCCACTACTGTTACCTGTGCAGTGCTACCAGTACTGTTACTGTTACCAGTTACGATTCCTATGCGTTCTGTTACAAGCCCTACGTGTACCGTTAAGAGTCCTATGTGTACTGTTACGATTCCTATGTGTACTGTTACGAGTCCTATGTGTACCGTTACGAGTCCTATGCGTACTGTTACAATTCCTATGTGCACTGTTACGAGTCCTATGTGTACTGTTACGAGCCCTATGTGTACTGTTACGATCCATATGTGTACTGTTACGAGTCCTGTGTGTACAGTTACGATTCCTATGTGTACTGTTACGAGTCCTGTGTGTACTGTTACGAGTCCTGTGTGTACTTTACAGTCCTATGCATACTGTTACGATTCCATGTGTACTGTTAGGATTTCCTATGTGTACTGTTACGAGTCTGTGTGTACTGTTAGATTCCTATGTGTACTGTTACGAGTCCTATGTGTACTGTTACGATTCCTATGTGTACTGTTATGAGTCCTAGTGTACTGTTACGATTCCTAATGTGTACTGTTACAAGTCCTATCTGTACCGTTACGAACCATGTGTGTACTGTTACGATTCCTATGTGTACTGTTACGAGTCCAGTGTGCACTGTTACGATTCCTATGTTGTACTGTTACGAGTCCCTATGTGTAATGTTACGAGTCCTGTGTGTACTGTTACGATTTCTATGTGCACTGTTACGAGTCCTTTCTGTAACGTTACGAACCCTGTGTGTACTGTTACGAACCATGTGTGTACAGTTATGACCCTGTGTGTACGTTACGACCCTTGTGTGCTGTTACGAACCCTGTGTGTACTGTTATGAACCCTGTGTGTACGTTACGAACCTGTGTGTACGGTTTCGAACCCTGTGTGCACAGTTACAAACCCTGTGTGTACATTTTACGAACCCGTGTGTACAGTTACAACCCTGTGTGCACAGTTACGAACCCCTTGTGTGCACAGTTAGAAACCTGTGTGACAGTTTACGAACCATGTCGTACAATTACGAACCTGTGGTGTACATTTTACACCTGGTGTACAGTTACAAACCCCTGTGTGTACAGTTACAAACCTGTGTGCACAGTTACGAACCCTGTGTGACAGTTACAAAACCTTGTTGTGTACATTACGAACCCTGTGTGTAATTTTACGAACCTGTGTGCACATTTTTAGAACCCTTGTGCACAGTTACGAACCCTGTGGTGTACATTTAAGAACCTGTGTGTACAGTTACAACCCTGTGTGCACAGTTACGAACCCTGTGTGTACATTTACAACCCTGTGTGTACATTTCCCAACCCTGTGTTGCACAGTTACCAACCCTGTGGTACATTTTACCAACCTGTGTTACAGTTCCCAAACCCCTGGGTACAGTTCCCAACCCTGTGTATACATTTAAACCAACCCTGTGTGCACAGTTACCAACCTGTGTACACAGTTCCCAAACCCCTGTGTGTACAGTTACCAACCCTGTGTTACATTTACCAACCCTGTGTGACAGTTCCCAAACCCCTGTGTCACAGTTACCAACCCTGTGTGTACTGTTACCAACCCTGTGTGTACGTTACCAACCCCTGTGTGTACGTTACCAACCCTGTGCACATTTACCAACCCTGTGTGTACTGTTACCAACCCTGTGTGAAACTGTTCCCAAACCCCCGTGTGTACTGTTACCAACCTGTGTGCACAGTTACCAACCCTGTGTGCACAGTTACCAACCCTATGTTACTGTTACAACCCTGTTTAACAGTTACCAACCCTTGTGTACTGTTCCCAACCCTTGTGCACAGTTACCAACCTCTGTTTTACAGTTCCCAAACCCTGTGTGTACAGTTACAAACCCTGTGTAAAGTTCCCAACCCTGTTACAGTTTACCAACCCCTGGTCCTTTAAAAAACCCCTGTTTACAGTTCCCCCCGGGTTTACAGTTACCATCCCTGTGGGCCAGTTACAACCCTTGTGACATTTTACCAACCTGTGTGCACAGGAAAAACCCGTGTGACTTTCCCCAACCCCTGGGTTACGTTACCACCCTTGTGCCATTCCCAACCCTGGGGCCCCAGTTACCAACCCTTTGTGAACTTACCAAACCCCTGGGCACAGTTCCCAACCCTGTCGACGTTCCCCAACCCCTGTGCACAGTTACCAACCCTGGTGCACAGTTACAAACCCCTGTGGTAACAGTTCCCAACCCTGTGTCACAGTTACCAACCCTTTGCAAGTTCCCCAACCCTGTGTGCACATACCAACCCTGTTTACAGTTCCCCAACCCCTTGTGCACAGTTACCAACCCTGTGTGCACAGTTACCAACCCTGGTGCACATTACCCCCCTGTGGCACATTACCACCTGTGTGCACGTTCCAACCCTGTGTGACGTTAAACAACGTGCAAAATTTTCGGGTACAATTATTTAATTTTTTTTTACATTAATTTTAAAAATTTTAATTTTACATAGCACCTTATGTTTTATTTTTAAATTGTTTTGTTTCTAAGTTAGATTATTAGTATCTCTGTTTTTTTTCACTATTATTTGTTTTCCGTGGTGGAAAACCCCCTTTTTTTAAAGAAAAAAAAGGTTAAATTGGGTGAAAATTTCGTTCGGTTTTTAACCCGGGGGTTTTGCCCCCCAGGAAAAACCCGAAAATCAGTGGTCATCGGGACGAACCACAATTTTGGGTTTTAACGCCCCCGGGTGCCCCAACCTGACCCCCGGTACCAGGTGGTTTTAAAACCTGGTTAAAAATTTCCCGGAAATTTTTCCACCGCCGGGAATGAAGGGGCCCTCCTTTTTGGGGAATTTAGCCCCCAAACCCCCCCCAAGGGAACTATTTAGATGTGAAAAAAATGTAATATCTTGTCTTTTTCACTTGTTTGCAAATTTATTAAATATTTTATTCGCAGTTTTTTTTAGATAATTTTATTATATTTTATGAAAATCATTTCTATTAAAAACCCCAAAAAAAATATGGAAAAAATAAGCCCAAAAGTTTAAAAAACAAAGATTGAGGAATAGAAGACAACTTTTTTCCCCTCTTGTTAAAAGTTTTCTGACTACATCTATGTTTTTATTTATATTATTATGATGGTAAAACCTACCCCGGGGGGGTTAGAAACCCCGATCAGAGTTATAACACTCCAGGCCGACGCGTTACCGTGCTAACTTTCCAAAGGGGGTAATTGTTGTTGGACGAAATTTTTTGTGGCCAGCGGGCCCGTGGGTCGCGTCGGCTGGAGTTTTTTCGACCTCTGATCGCGGGGTTTTAACCCCCCCCGGTATGATTTGCTTGCAACGACATTACGTTTATGAGTTTTGCTGGTAATTGTTAATGCTTTTAAGCGACCACTTCCCCGGGCTTCCCCCTCTTCAGGCTTTTATAGGGGGCCAGAAATAGGGGAAATGAATGCAAAGAAAACGACTTTTTCTCATTAATAAAAGAACCTATGAAATTAATTTTTGAAAATGCAAATTTACAGGGTTCATAGCGAACAAAGTAGCAAAAATTTCAAAAGTTGAATTTAAAACGTTCAGAGTTTAAAGACAACAGTGAAGCCAGGCTAGGTAGTAGAAAGAAAATAAATTATTTTCGTAAAAATAGGCCCTTTGAAGGGATGTATATGTCACCGTGTGTTAAAATATTTGTAGATAGGGGTTGTAAAAAAATGAATGCTAGGGTGTTGGGGAGAGGCGTGTAATTAAAATATAAAAAAAAAAATCTAATGCAACGTGAAAGTTGTCACATTTCCTTTTCGCATTTGGAAGATTCTGAAGAGAAGCTGCAAAGGTTAGTCGGTGAATTTGGGGAGGGTATGTAAAAGAAGGAAATTAAAAGTGACTTGTGTTGTGAAAAGTCGAGAAAATAGTAGTGGGTTATGCCATTACAGCAATGTTGTGTGAGATCGTGACAACAATGGTGAGATAAGTCATAACAACACTGTTGTGTTTTATCCCAGATAACATAGAGCTGAGATAGGCAGTGGTAGCAATGTTAAGATAGGTCGTGTATAGCAGTGCAAAAAAAATTTGGTGATAACTGTGCTGAGAAAGGTCGTGGATAACACAATGTGAAGAAAAGTTTGGGGTTAACATTGATGAGGCAGTTTATGATAAGAGTGTCAGGAAAAGACTAAGATAATATTGTTGCATATTATATGCTTTATAATGTTGAGAAGAATTATAATTTTAACAAATCGTTTTTGCCTCTTTAGCAAAAGTTTACCTGTTTAGCCAAGGTCTTGTATCGAAGTCAACGTTATATTTCCAAAATTCTAATTGTAATATATGATTCTGCTTTTCTAGCTCAATAGAGAATAGCTGAGTTAAGCCCTGATCCATTTGGCAGGTGTGGGTGACAGCAACCACAGCGGCAGGAGAGGGCAGCCAGTCCTCCAGACTCACTGCTCTGTCCACACCCACTTCTTCACACCCACCCATCGCTGTGGGTGGCAGGCGGTGGTGGAGAGTTGGTTCAGGAGCTGGAGTGGCACTAGGGTGCAGGGGTCTAGGGTCTCCACCACCAAACATCTCCTGGACGAAGGGCAGCACTACCCTTGGTAGTGATCAGCTCACTCAGGTGCTACCAGGAGGAGACTTGCACCTAACAGGTCAGTTTCACCAGCCATGTGCTGTATGTATTGATAAATATGGATATTTTACCTTTACCAGTAACTCTTAATTACATTTATCAAGTTGGAAAAAAATAATAAGCCTGGCAGAGCCAAGGAAACCCTTGCTTCTTTGAATTCCTATCGTCACTTAACAGTTTGCCGAAAATAGACCAAGAACCCTTTATAACACCATCTGTATCCAAGTTAAGGATGGCCTCCTTTCCGGTGCTTCACTTTACGGAATTTTGCTAATACTGTTATTCCCCAAAATTCATTTATACGGTTCCTTGATTCGCTGTTATACGTCCGAGTGCCACTCATCTTTGTTTACATCTGTGAGCTCCGCGTCTCAATTATGTCTTGAAAACTTTGCAAAGTTTCAAGTTTTTTAAAGTTATTGATTTTTTATATAAACTCTGATAATTGTACTAATGCTTATCTTTACCTAAATAATCTTCACATTGTGCTGGAATGTACGTACATTAAAATCACTTAGTATCTCACTAGTACAGTGGACCCCCGACTTACGATGGCCTCAACCTACGATAAAACCGTCTTACGATGCTTGTCAGCGTAAAAATTTGACCCTGATCTACGTTGAAAAACTCGACTAACATCATTCGTCCCGAACACGGCCGTCTGGTTCGTCTGGCCCGAGCGCCTCAGCTGAGCAAGTGTGACATTGTTTACACGTCGGGGCAGACGGTTGCACACATACATTCGATAAATTTTGTATTATTCAAGTGTTTTAGTGCTTGTAACTGCTACATAAGCAACCATGGGGCCAAAGAAAGCTTCTAGTGCCCTGTGGTAAAAAGGGTGAGAAATACTGTCGAAATACGATAACCCAAGAAAGTCAGTGTGTCATCAAGGACTGTCTAACTTATTTCCATTGAGGTCTTTAATCTTGTCCCCCAGGATGCGACCCACATACATTAAGCATAATAATAATAACAGAGAAGCAGTATATAGTATTACTTGCGGTAACCATTGAAAAACATTCCTTTTCGCTACTTTCATTCATAAATAGTGTCACTCGCTCTCGAAAAGGTGTGTTGCATGTGAATGGGAGAGTTGGTATTCTACTGCACTAACTTGAAGACAACTTGTATATAACGTAATGTGTTTGTATTGTGGTGAAAATTTTTCACAAATGTATGCATAAGGCAAAATAAACATTAATCAAAAGCAAAGACAGGTATTAATCTGCGTGTGTTCGTCTGACCATCCACAACCTGTTCACTCTGGGTTTGTTTACACTGTCCTTAAGATGACTCACAAAATCGTAATGACATGATTACAAACAAACCATACCACGGGTGGGGTTTGATCCTGCGGTCAGAGAGTCTCAAAACTCCAGACCGTCGCATTAGCCACTGGACCAGGTAGCCACAATAAGATTCGTCCAACTAGGTATATTTCTACACCATAGGAAGGTTAACATAGGCACCACTGTGACCACAAATGCAAGTTTTTACAGACGAATCTCCAGCTAGCGTGGCCGTGACGAACTCTAGCTCAAGTCCCCTCAAAGCCGTTAACATGACCCCAATAGAAATACGTCACTGTCTGAGTTTTTTGGGTTATCCTAGGTTCTCTACACATATGCTGCTATGTATGATAATTCTATGTAACTGTATTTGTGTATTCCTGAATAAGCTTACTTACTTACTTGCCTTCTTTTTCATAGTCTTTCCTTTATGTCACTGTATTGTATTGAAAAAGCCACTGGATGGCGAAATGTCAATAAAATGAAGATATTTAGATGTCTAATTCATCAGCTTCCTGTCTTCCTTTGTAATATAAGCAGATATGTTTACATATTAACTATTACGAAGAATCCATCAATATAATTTTCATTGTTAAATATGAATTTTGATGTGCAGCTGTTCGAGAGACAACCAACTACACTTGCTGGGTCCGCAACAGCGTGGGAGTGGACAGTCTAACCCACCAAGTGGTGGTAGTTACCATACCACTGCCGCCCCTTCTCACCCTTGCTCATGCCACCCACCACACACTCAACCTTACTATTACACCAGCTGATGACGGTGGAGCTCCCATTCTAGGTCAGTGCATCATGTTTACTAAATAGTTTTAAAGGTGAGTCGTCAATCACTATTTTTGTGATACATCGCAGTCCTCCACGAGGTAGGGTGACTCAAACAAGAAGAAACACTGTCATCATCCCTCACTTCGTCACTATCTTGCCAATGGTGCTCTGATACATAAGATCATAAGAACGAAGGAACACAGCAGCAGGCCTACTGGTCCATACAAGCCAGGTCAAATAAGGGTTTCCTTATTTGGCAAAGTCAGGTCTGGCAGCTTATTTCCTCTGGTGGGTTCTGTTACAAACTGCTTCTAGGAAGTCACTGGACACTGGTCAAAGGAGTCCGGTTTATTTGACTAAAGTTAAAAATCCCCTATTACTATAGTATCAGGTTTAGAAGCCTTAATGTTCAAATTAAATAAATAAATAAATAAAATAAATAAATAAATACTGATTGTACAGCAATGCAAGCAACCACACGACCTGTTTTTGTAATACTCATTTGTGCTTAATTGTTATCTGTTTACAATAATGTTTTACCACTGAATACTTCATTGCTTAGTTAATCTTAAGTTAATTTTAAGCTGCCAGTAATGCTAAGCATTCAAGTGGCTTTGGCATGCTGCATTTAACTGTATTCTTTTGTACTTCTCTGTATCATGTTCAAATTAATAAATAAATAAATAAATAAAAGAGATCCCCCTCTGTCACTAAGTTAGGGGGTTGGTATATAACATCTAAAATAATTATTTACTTGTCTTAGAAACTCTACTCAAACAGAATGTGTTTCTAATCCATCGATTTTTATGTTTATTTTTTCGCAACATTTCACATTATCTCAAACATATTATGCTACCCCCCCCCTCCCTTCCTGTTATTTCTATTAACATGGAACAACTTAAACCTTTCAATGTGGCATTTGGTAATCATGTCCTGACTCTTTAAATTATACCATGTTTCATTTATTGCAATATAATCAGTGCTTCCTACACACACTACCAAATTTAATTCATTAATTATATTCCTAGCACTTTGACAGTTCGTTTATAATATGTTAAGATTTTTTTCTTCTGCACCTTTTCCCTATTCAGCTTTGCTTTTCCACAATTTCTCTTTGCATTATAACTCAATGTTACTTGATAACTGTTATTCCTACACCCATACCTCGAACTCTTCCTAGTTTAATGACCAAACAACACTCTCCACTGAACTAGCAAGAGCACCCACACCTTCCCTAGATAAATGAACTCCATCCCAGGCATACTCGACACACACACTTAATATGATGGCAGACAAGGGGACACAATCGACACCCAAATTTATCTGTCAGACATACTCATAAAAGTGGATATTTTACCCATCTGTTGACCTGAAAATATCGCCTTAAGTGTGTTCTAGAATGCATCAACCAGGAAGAAGCTATGGGACTAAGGCAAGCCCATGTACAGGAGCAAGAGAGCAAGATTCCACCCTGGGCACAGCAGAGGCTGCTTTCTCTGTCTCTTACCAGCTTATACAGCTGCTAGAAAACTCCATGACATCCCAGAATCCCAGCCTTCTGTGGAGTGTCCAAAGAAATCTAGACTTGGTGCTGTCCACCTGCCGAAAAGTTGGACTCAAGATATCAGTAGAGAAGTCTAAAGTCATGATATTTCACGCCCAGGAAAATTTATAGAGTGAGATTAATAAGTTGGGGAATCTAAGGGAACAAATGGATTTGACAGTTAAAAATAGGAGAGTAGAGTTATTAAATTGAGAGTTAGAGGTATCGGGAAGATGGAGGGAATATTTTGAGGAATTGTTAAATGTTGATGAAGATAGGGAAGCTGTGATGTCAAGTATAGGGCAAGGAGGAATAATATCTCGTAGGAGTGAGGAGGAGCCAGTTGTCAGTATGGGGGAAGTTCGTGAGGCAGTGGGCAGAATGAAAGGGGGGGCAAGGCAGCTGGGATTGATGGGATAAATATAGAAATGATATAGCTTTGGAGTGGTTAGCATAGTTCCTTTGTATAAAGACAAAGGGACAAAAGAGAGTGTAAAAATTATAGGGGCATAAGTCTGTTGAATATATCTGGTAAAGTGTACAGTAGAGTAATTATTGAAAGAATTAAGAATAAGGCGGAGAACAGGATAACAGATTAACAAGGAGGCTTTAGAAAGGGTAGGGGGTGTGTAGACCAAGAGTTTACAGTGAAATATATAGGTTAACAGTATTTAAATGAAGGTTAAAAGGTTATTGTGGCAATTATGAATTTGGAAAAGGTGTATCACAGGGCGGATAGGGGGACAATGAGGCAAATGTTGCAATGTGTGGAATAGGAGGTAGGTTACTGAAAGCGGTGAAGTTTTTACGAGGAGTGAGGCTCAGGTTAGATTATGTAGGAGAGAGGAGATTATTTCTCAATAAAAGATGGAATTTGACAAGGATGTGTGATGTCACCAAGGCTGTTCAGTATATTTATAGATGTGGTTGCAATAGAAATGAATGCTTGGGTGTTGGCAAGAGGTGTGGGGTTAAAAGATAAAGAATCTAACACAAAGTGAGTGTTGTCACAGTTACTCTTTGCTGATGACACTGTGCTTCTGGGAGAAGAGAAGCTACAGAGGTTGGTAGATGAGTTTTGGTAGGGTATGTAAAAGAAGAAAATTAAAAGTGAATATAGGAAAGAGTAAGGTGATGAGGATAAAAAAAATAGGTAATGAAAGATTGGATATCAGATTGGCAGGAGAGAGTATGGAGGAGGTGAATGTATTCAGATATTTAGGAGTGGACGTGTCAGCAGATGGGTCTATGAAAGATGGGGTGAATCATAGAACTGACGAGGGGAAAAAGGTGAGTGGTGCACTGAGGTGTCTGTGGATACAAAGAACTTTGTCCATGGAACCAAAGAAGGGAATGTACGAGAGTATAGTTATACAAATGCTCTTGTATGGGTGCAAACCATGGGTGATGAATGTGGCAACAAGGATAAGGCTGGAGGCAGTGGCGATGTCCTGTCTGAGGGCAATGTGTGGTGTGAATATACAGTAGAGAATTTGTATTTTGGAAATTGGGAGGTGCGAAATTGCCAAAACCGTTATCCAGAGGGGCTGAGAAGCGGTTGTTGAGGTGGTTCAGACATGTAGAGAGAATGGTACTAAGTGGAATGACTTTGAGTGTATAAATATGTAGTGGAGGGAAAGTGAAGTAGAGGTCAGCCTAGGAAAGGTTGATGGGTGGAGGTAAAGGAGATTTTGTTTGCGAAGGGCTTGGACTTCCAGCAAGCATGCACGAGCATGTTAGATAGGAGCAAATTGAGGAATGGAGACATACGGTTTTAGGACTTGCTGTGCGGTTGGAGGGTGAGCAGGGTAATATTTATGAAGGGATTCTGAGAAAACAGGAAGCCGGACTTGAGTCCTGGAGATGGGAAGTACAGTTCCTACACTCTGAAGGAGGGGTGCTGCAGTTTTATAATTGTAGTGTATGAGCACCTCTGGCAAGACAGTGATGGAGTGAATGATGGTGAAAGTTTTTCTTTTTTCAGGCCACCTTACCTCAGTGGGAAACGGCCCATGTGTTAATAAAAAAATGATACCAGGCTGTGGATGCAGGGCATTGACTTGGCTTGGGTAAATTGTTACCAGTACTTCATCATTAACATTGACCAATGGCTTTCCTCCCGGAAGTACTCAGAGTACATCAGGAAGCAGGCCTTCCTGATGCCCACAAAGTCCACAATGGCTAGCCCTAGGACTGGAGAGTGTTGTATACATATGATGTTCTCTTCCTAGTGAACTATGGAGCACTTGCAGTGGTATACGCTAGTTTCTCCAGCATCTTGTGTCTAGAAGTTGTACAGAACACTGCACCTCGAGCAATGTTGATTATTATTATTATTATAATCAAGGGGAAGCACTAAACCCGTAGGATTATACAGCGCCTGGGGGGATGTGGAAGGCATTCAGGCTTAAGTCGGGGAACTGTAGCACAGATCCAATTCTCTAAATTCGAGCCATGTTGAGAGCACGCAGATGGATCAACGTAGTCACCTCAACCAGGAGGCCCAGCTGCACCCTCTGAAGAACAGGTTTTAGCTCTGACACAAGGGTGGGCAAGATTCCTCAGTAACTGAAGGGATGAGGGTTATGACGATGGTGTTTCAACCCCATGAAGGACAAAACCTAGAGGTTTTCCCTGGCCGCCGGTGGACCTGGACCTTTGCAGATATCATTAAGAGACTGCTGTCCATCTCTTTTGTCAACCTCGCTGGGTATTGTATCTTGCAGTGGTGCACATAGCTGGCCTACCTGTCAACAAGGCATTCTGAACATATGACTCCCTCCAGTAAAAAGGCCATTGCCAGTATAGCCATGACTGAGAGCCCAGGGTTCCAAGGACCCAGAAGCTGGAAAAATGAACACCAATGCAGCATAATGTGATCCTTTATTGACAACGTTTTGCCAACATAGTGGACATTTTCAAGTCACAAACAAATGAATAGTATATGAGGTTTTATAGGGTGGAGAGTCAGATGGAGAATGCTGGGTAGGTTAGATTTGACAGAGACTTGTAAAGAACCGCCAAGAACGTTTGTTAGGCTGGATCTGATAATGGCCCCTTGGGACGGGTGTGTGTGTATATAGTTATGCAGGATAATGATGAAGTTTCTTGGCAAAGGGTTCAGCTGTGTTATAGAAGCCGTTGTCCTGGTTAAAATTGTTAGATGTGCAGATTAGTGATGACTCGAGGATTTTGTGGTATTGTTTTCTTCTCTGGTGATACGTTTTGCCTCTCGGTAGTTGATTACATGGTTCTTGAAGTTTTGGTGTTGAACACAGGCATTCCTAAATTGTCCAGTCTGCCAGAAGCTAACCGCGTGCAAGCATGGATGATCTATATAGGGCAGGCATCCAGGTGGCGACTCTCCAACCGACCACTTTACCATCCTGCAAAGAGAGCTCTGCTCCATCCAGCAAGCATTAAGTCATACAGTCCAGGATCACCAATGTGTCCCAGTCAGTGATACAAGAACTGCAGTACAACAAGTCAAGGGACAATGTACTTCTGACCACTTTGACATGGGGGACTCTTCAGACACTCGTGGAGCAAGAATGCTGCACCACTATCCACTGAATCGCGAGGTATGTTGGCATTTCAGGCAACGACACAGTAGACGAGGCCGGTAAGACAGTTACGACGTGCAGTGATGGGACTCTGTCCCATCAGCCTTCGACAGACAGTGCATCCTGCATCAGGCCTGGATAAGACCTGCTCAAGGCCAGTCCTGTCCAGGTCAAGGTCTGGGTAGTGGGGAAGGCAGTGAGGGTAGTGGGGAAGGCTAGCGTGGGTGGTGTGGAAGGCAGCGTGGGTGGTGTGGAGGCAGCGTGGGTAGTGGGGAAGGCAGCGTGAGTGGTGTGGAAGGCAGCGTGGGTGGTGTGGAAGACAGTGTGAAAATATGTGTGGACTGCCTCCAAGTGAGTCGCCTACCCTGGCAAACTCTGATGACACCGAGCTCTGAGGTGAGTACCTCAGCCTCACAAGTGGCTTATAGGACAGATTTTCACAAATGATTGATGTTGCAAGAAAATCGCCTGCATGTACGTATAAAGGACTAACTTACTTGGTGTAGCAGCATATATCCTGATCTTCAACTTCCCTAAGCTTAGCCTTAGCCCCCTTTGGACTTCCCCTCAGAAACCACGTGCAACCGGGAGCCTTAATTCCTGCAATATTCAATCGATATTAGTGACCTGCCTGCACCTCAGAAATTCTATATCCGAGAGGGTGTGTATCCCTAGTACAACTATGCAGACATGGACACTAGCTTCTACATAGACAAAAGACACTGGTACTTACTGGGCATGCATCCCAGCTGCAACACAGGCCCACAGATCAAATCACTCACAAATTCCCAGACACTGGCCAGAAATCTACAAGATAAAGTGGAGGTTTTGTCTTACTGTATGGGCCTGACGGAGGAGGTCATTACAGTACATCGAGGTGCCTCTACCGATTTCCCAGGTCTCAATGTGGGGGCGCCGCGCTGATCCGGCAGTCTTGTCCCGTTTGGGGTCTGTTTAAAAAAACGAGTGGTCTTTTCCAGACCCTCGTCTCTTC
>NC_069425.1:7306235-7353260 GCF_026875155.1 Cherax quadricarinatus | reverse complement strand
CTGCATAGTGCCTGAAAGTGGAAAATGGCAAATGTAATACCTATTTGCTAGGCAGGTGACAGGTCCTTGGCTTTGAACTATAGACCAATAAACCTTACCTTCATAGTGAGAAAATTTATGGAATCAATAATAGCCGAAGCAATTCGTAGCCATCTTGATAGGTACAGATTGATTTTTGAATCTCAACAGGGATTTACAAAGGGGCGTTCCTGCCTTACGAATTTACTAACTTTTTTCACTAAGGTGTTTGAGGAGGTAGATTATGGTAATGAATATGATACTGTGTATATGGACTTCAGTAAGGCTTTCGATAGAGTTCCACTCCAGAGGCTATTGAGGAAACTTAAGGCACATGGAATAGGAGGAGAAATTTTTTCCTGGGTAGAGGCATGGCTGACAAATAGACAGCAGAGAGTTTGCATAAATGGGGTGAAATTAGAATGGGGGCATGTCACAAGCGGTGTTCCTCAGGGGTCAGTGTTGGGCCCGTTGTTGTCCACAGTTTACATAAACGACATAGATGAGAGAATAAATAGCGACATAAGCAAATTTGCTGATGACACCAAAATAGGCCGTCCAATTCATTCTAATGAGGACACTAGAGCACTCCAGGATGATTTGAATAGACTGATGCAATGGTCGGAGAAGTGGCAGATGCAGTTTAATATAGACAAATGCAAAGTTCTAAATGTTGGACAGTTAAATAACCATGCCACATATAAACTAAATAATGTAGATCTTAATACTACTGCTTGCAAAAAGGATTTAGGAGTTCTGGTTAGCAGTAATCTAAATCCAAGACAACAGTGCATTAGTGTTTGCAATAAAGCTAACAGAATTCTTGGCTTCATATCTAGAAGTATAAATAATAGAAGTCCTCAGGTTGTTCTTCAACTCTGTATATCCTTGGTTAGGCCTCATTTAGATTATGCTGCTCAGTTCTGGTCACCGTATTACAGAATGGACGTAAATGCTCTGGAAAATGTACAGAGGAGGATGACAAAGATGATCCCATGTATCAGAAATCTTCCCTATGAGGATAGACTGAGGGCCCTGAATCTGCACTCTCTCGAAATGCATAGAACTTGGGGGGATAGGATCTAGGTGTATAAATGGAAAACAGGAATAAATAAAGGGGAGGTAAATAGGTGTGAAATTTCCACCCTACCCCAACTCCCCGCAATAAAGTTGGAAAATCGATTCAAAAGATAAGAAGTTTGGTTTTGTAGTAAGTGTAGGATAGTGGAAAAAAATGGGGTTTTTGGTTTATAGGGGGCGTTGGGGGTTTAATAGTGTAAATAATGGTAGGGTGGGTAATGTGATTTGGGACTGAAGTGGTGGGGCCATGGCCTACCCCCTTTCCCGGTGGGGGCCAACTTTCTTCCATCCAGATTTCATTTTTCCCCGGGTCGGGGGACATGGACCGCCCCGAGTCTGGCCTTGCTTTCCCTTCTTTTTTAATTGCATTTTCCTCTCAAACACCACCAAAACACGGTGGTGTGTGTTTGCAGCTCTTTGGGTGCAGGGAAACCGATTCTCCCCTAACCAAAAATGTGTCTAGAAGGCCGGGGGGGGAAATCCCTGTCACGGGGGAAAGGGGGGCCATGAGGGGGGGGCCCCGGGAGGAATTTCCCTTTTTACCAAATTTCCTTCCCTGCGTTACCGGAAATGCATGGTCAGTTTTTTTCCCCTGAATATGGAGATGGGAATTAATGGGTTTGGGGGAAAGTGAAAAAAATAATGAATTATTCCTTATATGAAAGGGGGAAATGAATCAATTAAACCTTCCCTGGGGTGTTATTCCCTTAACCCAGCATAATTCCCAATTTTCTTTTCCCCTTCTTCAAAGGACTTGGAACCCAACGTCTGGGGGGTCCTCCCCTTGTTTTTCAATTTCCTCTGGACGGGAACACACCCTGGGGGTTTGTGTGTCCAGAAACTCCCTGTTTTGGTCAGGGATACTCATTGGCCTTTCAAAAAATGACTTTCCCTGGACCCCCCTTTTTAACCCGCTCAGTCACAATTCCTAAACTGTTTTGTAATTAAAAATAAGGGAAAGGAAAAAGGGAAAACCGTTCCAAGGCTTGATGAAATTCCTTGGGTGGGAATTTTTTAAATTTTTTTGGGGTGAAATTTTTTCTCCCCCCAAAAAAGGGCCGAAAAAAATTTTCCTGATAATCCTCCTTTAGGGAAAGGAAAGACTGTCAAATACATTTTTAAACCCCCTTTTCCTTTATTGTGGCTGTTTGATTTACGCAGGGAGTTCGGATTCTGTTGCTAAGGTTTCCCTCCAAAGATTTCAACCAACCTTTTGGTCCTCCTCCTGGTTTTTTGTGGATGGTTGGGTTTTGTTGGGGAAAAAAGGGTGTAGTTTTGTTTTAGTGTTTGGTTTTTGGGGGTTTTGTTGGGGAATTTCTAATAATTTTTAAAATTATATAGAGTAAATAAACAAATAGTTAATTAAAATAAAATGGGAGGGGGAAAACCCTTACCTCCAGTTGGTAAAAGGGCAAAATCGGGGGTTCCCAAACCCGGTTTTTAAATTCTCTTTTACCCATTTTTTTCTAAAACCCGGGTTAACGAAATTCTTATTAAATGCGCTTTTTTGAAAACTGCCCCCTTACCATATAAATTTCTATATTCTCATTTGATTCTAATCAACTTCACACCCTTTGTGAGGACGGTTATCTTCCAAACCAAAAAAATCAATCAACCCCCCTTCTCCTTTACTTCAAGGGGTGAAAAATTGGGTTTGTTGTGTGTTTTTTTGGGGGGTTTTTTGTTTTTGTTTGTTTGGTGGTTTTTTTTGTGTTGTTGGGTGGTTTGTGGTGATGTGGTGCTTTTGTGTTGGGAAAATTTTCTAAAGGACAATTAAGGTAATAAAATTTAAAGTTATAAATTCCCAATAAAATGATCAAATTCAGATGTGGGGGAAGACTTATTTCCGGGGAAACGAATCGGCCCCTTTCCCATTATCACAGACCCAAAGTCTCGTAACCAACTGTTTAGAATGGTCGGCGTCGGGCTGAGGAAATTAATATTTTTATATTGGAAACAAATAAAACCTTTAATATCAAAGTTTATAATAAATTAATAATACTTGCTGATCAAAAAAACCCTTTTCAGTTTTAAAACAAAATATTTCACCGAAAAAGAAAAAATTAACAATTCTAAAATTAATATTTTACTAAATTCCTAAAAATTTCTTTTTGATAGTTTCTGAAACTTTCATTTCAATTTTTTTCTTAAAATTCTTGGATTTTATTTGTTCGTAAAAATGCCCAATATCGTGAATTAATTACAAAATTTCTTGGGCCCTGTTAAAATCATATAATTATTTCCCCGGTTGAAACTTTTAAAATTTTTTTTAAACTTAAAAGTGATTTAAATTTCCTGTAAAACCAGTAATTCTCGAATTACAAATTATCAAAGGACAAAATTTTAACACCCGTTTGGGGATTGGCTAAAAAAATTTCGGGTTTCTGAAATTTTATTTTGCTTATTAATAAATGAAAAAAAGGGGAATTTTTTTAAGGGATGAAATAATAACATTTAAAAAATATATTGTTTAAAATATGTTCTTTCCTTGGAAACATATATTTTTAATTTTAAATATATATTTTTATAATTAGCTATAAAAATTTTTTATTTATTATATATTATTTCAATTTTTTTTTAAAATTAATTAAATATTTTTTTGTTATTAACACACCGTTAAAAAGTTTTAAAAAAAAACTTTTACATCCCTTTAATTGTTTGAACTTTTAGGTATTTCATAGGTTTAAAGAAAATTTTAACATTAAGCAAAAAATTACCCTTTCTCAATAATCGCCGGGGTTTTCCCGGGAAACCCCCTTATATTTAATGATTTTAACTCCGAAGTTTGGGTCATTAAAAAGTTTTCTAATTTCCCTCCAAACAAAAAATACGTTTGCTGCTAATCTGAAATGAAAATTTAACTTTTAAAATTTTTAAAAATTGATAGTTTTCCCTACGCGAATATATATATATATATATATATATATATATATATAAAAATATATATATATATATAATATATATATATTTATATATATTTAAAATAAAAAACTTGCGTTTGGCAAACGCATTTTGGCCTTAAACAAGTAAATTTGTAAAAGCAATAAATTTGAATCATAATTCCACAAAACACTAATTTCACTGTTTTTTATTTAAATTGGATTTTTTAAAAATTAAATTATTGTAAAAACTAAAAAATATTTTTGTTTTTAAAAAATTTTATTTTTATAAAATCGTTGGGGGTTTTTATAAAATTTTTTAAAAAAAAAATTTACATAACTTTAAGAAAAAAAATTCTTTAAAGGACAAAAATTTTAAAAGGGCTTTTTGAAAGTTTTTTTTAAATTGGACGTAAAATTCCAATGTGAGGGAAAGTTCATAGATAAGTACAAAGTTTATGCATATTTATTAAGGTAGGGTTAAGGAAAGTAGCAATCCCGCTATTCCCCCTTTCCCCTCCCGAAAGTGATAGTTTGACTGCCGGCTGCTTTTAAAGGGTAGGCAGTCTAGCTCCCGCTATCCTTCCCCTCCTTCTTCCCCCCCCCCCCAAAGGTGACGTGTGGGCTCTGGTCCAACAGTAATCACTAGACTCACAGCTCCCAGCACTAACTGTAAGTACAGCCTGCCTTGTTTTCAAAGTGGTTTTATTGGTTAAAAAGTTTCACTTTTGACCAATAATAAAATTTTTCAGCCCTTTTCACTTCCCTATTTCTTTTAGTATCCCCATATGTTTAGGTTTTTTATTAACAGGGGAAATGATTATTTAACAGTTGGGAAATTCACCTTTTCCTTAACCAGAAGCGGGAATACAACCCGTGAGATCCCTTTTGTTTAATTCCTTTTTTGATTAATTACCTTTTCCCCCTATTTTGGGCAGGGTAACCCCTCTTTCCGCGGAAGAACGGCTTTCCTGTAGAATAACCAAAGGTGGTTGTAAAAACACCGGGTGAACCCCCCTCCCCCCCCCCCACCCCAATCTTTTCAACCACATTTAAACCAACACAGCCCAAACAAACCCCTTATATTTATTAGTTAATTCAGTTATCATTTATATTTTTTCCCATTTTTCATTTTCTTTAAATTTGTAAGAATTAATATTTTTTTTAATTTTTTTTTATATTTAATATTTTTTTTAATTATTTTTTTAATTTTAATTTTTAAACACTTTAATTCCTGGAGAAAGTTTAAAGGCTGAGTTTTACAGGGCAGAATTAAAAATAAATAAAAAATTATATATATAAACTAAAATATATATATATATATATATATAAAATATATATAATATATATTAATATATTTAATGTTTGCCGAATAGGTAAAACTTGCGATTTTGCATAAATAGCAAAGCTCTTCTTGCCGAATAAGTTAAGCGAAATTTGAGCAAAAATATTCGCAAAAAATTGATAAAAAAATTTTTTAATATTTATTATAAATTATATATATATATATATATATATATATATAAATATATAAAATTAAAATTTAATAATATATATATATATTCAATATATGCTGTTCTACACCTGTAGACACAGCACACTTTTCCAAGTCAGTGGAGGAGAAGATGTCTACAGTGATCAAGAAGGGGAGTTACTAGCTGTTGCTGCTGAAGCAAGGACTGACTGATAGATGAACTGAAAGTGCTTAAAGTGAAATATGGGAGTGAGGACTGATAGGAAAAAGGTGCTGGGTGCAGGAACATCAGTGGGCAGTCAGGGGACTTGAGGGGAAGAAATAAAGAAGCACCTTGAGGAAATGATATCAGGCCACTGGGACGTCTGGGAGATGATAAGGGAAACAACCAAGGAGATACCTTTTAATTGACCCAGGGAATATGAATGGAAAACAAAATGGGAAGAGGACAGGGAGAGGTCTCTTAATAATTTATGGGTCCATGAGGGAGAAAGGGAAGACCTATGATGAAAGAAGACAGAGGTGAACTGGTTTGATCTGACTGGTCATAGTGTTTGTGATTATCTTAGTTAAATTACTGTAATTTTGGTTCTTTTCCTTTTCAGAAAAGGGTAAAGAGTGCATGATACCTTGTAAACACCCCCAACCACTATGACCAGTCAGAAACAAACCAGTTCACCCCTGTCTTCTTTTATCATAGATCTTCGATTCTACCTCATGGAGCCCATAAATAAAAATGACCTCTCCCCTCTCTTTTTTATTTCATTTCCCTTTATATCTCTGGGTCCAATTAAAGTATCTTCTTTGTTGTTTCCATTATCATTTCCTCGAGGATCTTTTGTTATTTTCTCCTCTCCAGTCTCTTGACTGTCTGCTGAATGTTCCTGCACCCAGTACCTTGCTCCTATCATCCTCACCTCTGATTTTACCTTCAGCACTTCCAGTTCATCTGTTAGGCTCACTCCTTTGCCTAAGCAGCAAAAAGCTAGTAACTCCCCCTTTTGATCTCTGTAGTATCTTTTCCTCCACTGTGTCTTCAAGTTACACAAAATTTGTAGCTTCAGTAGCTATAATATTGTTACTTTTTAGAGTATCAATTAGTAGGAGAGTACTTACCACTGCAAGTGTGTTTAAAGATGAGAACCGGGCTTGGTTTACTGGTACCTTGAAGTTCCAGGCTGTGAGGTAGAGGTGGTGGGGTGCACCACAGGGAAGTCCTTGCATCATCACACTCTTTGCTCCAGGGTCTACCTCAGTTTCTATCCACTCTCCAGCACGCTGACGGTGATGCACAGGTACCCTGTGAGAGACAAAGTTGTAAGACAGCCCAAAAGCAGCATTTAGTTTGGCTTGAAACATGGTTGACTGATGTAGACACAATAATTAAAACATGAGACTGAAAAATCTTTAGAGCTCAGTCTCTGTGACTGTTTTCTTTTCCCCCTTCGAATTTTTTTTAATCAGAAGTATTATTGCATGTATGGTGCTAATTTAAAATTAATCTACCACAAACTTGCCTAACTTTTCTCTCTCCCCTCTCTTCTCTCTCTCCCCTCTTCTCTCTCCCCTCCTCTCTCCAGATATATATACAATAATATATATGAACACATGACGCCCTTATCCACTGGACATATGACCCTTTCAGGGTTTTCGTCAATAACCCTGGTGAGAAAGCACCAGGGTTATTTGACGTACTAGTACGCCTAAATTCTAGGGCTTCAAATCTAGCGAGAGAAAGCTGGTAGGCCCCAAATATGAAAGAATGGGTTAATGTAGTCAGTGTGGGCAGTATAAAAAAAAAATTCCCGTAGCACTCAGTGCGTAACGAGAAAAAAAAAAATTTGATCGTGTTTCTGGATTAAAAACAGCGACTTGCACTGTATTTTCGTATGGTATTTATGGTTGTATTCTAGTTTCTTTGGTCTCATTTATAGACTGGAAGACATATTACAGAAATTCAGATGATTTTGACTTGTTTCACAATGAGAAGTACCTTGAAATTGAGCTCAAAGTGCAAGAAATGTTCGATGCTAAGCGTCCAATGCACGTCAACTGGTGAGTCTATATTCTTTCACAAGTGCGCTGATATATTTATACCATTTTTTACACTAATGCAGTAGTCTGCATAGCAGTAAATCTTCTTTTTTTGTAGAAAAAAAATTCTAAGTGGAGGCAAAAGAAATATAAGGAGGCCCCCGGGGACGTGACTAACGAACAGATAACTTGTTATTTAATGCTAGAAATGTCTTTCTGTTTATTCTAAACCATATTTGGAAATTGGCATCCCCCTGAAATTTGTGGAAATTGGCAAAATTGCCAAAATTCTAATCACTTTTTGGATACTTAAAATTGGTAAATGCGTTGTTTCCTGTACCCATTCGATAGAAAAAATGAATTTCTAGCGAAATAAATGTGAATTTGTCGACTAGTATAGAGGAATTTGGGCCCAAAAAATAGGGCTCAAAGAGGGCGGAAACGCAGATGCGTAAATATCGGCGAGACCGCTAGCTTGCGAGAGATAATTCCGTAAGTTTTTCATCAAATTTCCTACTTTTGGTGTCATTATATCGGGAAAAGATTCCTATCATTCATAAGAAAAAAATTATTTTTTTTTTCGAAAAACTTCGACCCTGAGAACAAGTATAGGGGAGGGCCTCTCAACCCTGAAAGGGTTAAATTAGGCATCCAGCGGCACTGAATGGTTGTACCGTTACCAAGGACACACGATGGTGTGGATGACTCTAGGCTAATTTCATTCTAGTCCCTGTTTGGTGTACTTGTTCAACGAGCAGTATTTTATATTACTTTTTTTATTGATCAATACCACCTCGTTTGTGGTCACAACAATGTAAAATACTGTTCATTAACAATTTCACCAAACAGGGACTAGAATGAAATTAACCTAGAGTCATCCCACACCATCGGTGTTCCTTGGTAGCGGTACAACACTCATGCCGCTGGATATGCTACTCTTAAGGATCGTATAGTCCAGTAGATAAGGGCGTCATGTGTTTTCGCCCACCATGAGGCAGGCCAAAGCAGCAAGCGTTTGAGTCCTTGGCTAGTGCAATGTTATTATTGATTATATGTCGTGCCGAATATGTAAAACTGGTCAATTAGCAAGAACTCATTTAAAATTAAGTCCTTTCTAAAATTTTCTCTTATACGTTTAAAGATATATTTTTTCATTAATGTTAAAGTAAAAATTTTTAATTTTACACCAAAATAATCTTAGAAAACTTACCTAACCTTATTATAACAGAACAATTTATTTTAGCCTAACCCAACTAAATATATTTTAGATTTCCTACAATAATTTAATACTAAACAAACACAGTGAAATGTTTTTTTTCGTTAGGTTCAGAATGATTTTGGGAAATTATTGCATTAAAAAATTTTTCGCTTTTCTATAAAGGCAAGATGAGCGTTGCTATTTAAGCCAAGATCGCAAGTTCTGCCTATTCGGCACGACATATATATATAAAATATATATAATATATATATATATATATATATATAATATATATATATATAATATATATATATATATATATATATATATATATATGGGGTTCGTGCCGGAAAGGAAGAAGGATTTGGTTAAATAGAACTTGATAAGGGGAAAAAAATTTGTTGTGCTATTGAAATATTGGATCCAAAAAAACTATATTTCAAAGTGGATGTATAAATATATGTAAACCCAAATTTAAATAAAAAGTGGAATTGGTAAAAAAAAGCCGGAATTAGGAGTGAAGTTTTCTAAGAATTTTGTGGAAAATTTAAAAATTTATAAATTAAGGAAAAAATTATTTTAAAATTAAAAAAATTAGAAGGCAAAAAGAGGCTGTTTTGAGGTTTTTTGGCATTTAAAAATAATCAATAAAATAAATAAAAAAATTATAGGGAGGAAAGGGGGGTGGGGTTTCCGGAGAGGGTTAAAAGAAGGGGGAAAAGGTTTTGTGCGGAGGGTGGATTCCCAAAAAAGTTACTGTAGGGTAGGAAAATGAATGGAAAATAGTTTACCACTCTTTGGGTGTGAAACGGGTAAAAAAGTGAAGGGTTCAGGAAACCGGGATTTTGTAAAATTATGAGTTTGGATGTGGAAATTGGAAAGGTGGAGTAATAAATATGTGACAAAGGGGGGGTTTGGGTTTTGGCAGTTTGGGGGGAATGAATGTGATCTCTAAAACTATAGAAAAAAGTTTGGGATCTGAAAAGGTTGGAAAAGGTAAAGGGTTTGGGGGGAAGGGTTGGATTGAAGTATTTCTTTTGGGGAATTTCTTCTTTTAGGACCCTGCCATCGGGGGAGGGACCGGATTTGTTTAAAAAAAAAAAAAAAAAAGAAAAAAAAAAAAATTTATATTATTTTGAATATTTATATTTATATTATAATTCTAAAATTTTTTCTAATTATAATATAATGTTTTGTAAATTTAAAATATAAATATCTTTTATATCTTTTTTTTTATGTTATATAGTTTTATAAATATATATAATATATTATATTAATATATATAATATATATATTTATATATTTTATATAAATAATATATATATATATATTAGAATATATATATATATATATAAAATATATATATATTATATATATTATATATATATATAATATATAAAAAATAAAATTATATATATATATATTTTCCGAATAGGCAGAACTTGCCATCTTGGCTTTAAAAAGTAAAGCTCATCTTGCCATATAGGACAAGCGAAAATTTGTGTATACAATGATTTCGCGCCAAAATCATTCTGAACCTAACCCAAAAAAATATAGGTCCCCTACTAGGTCCCCCTTCCCGCTCCATGACCTTTATCTTACCTCTTCTAAAACTATGTATGGATCCTGCCCGCTACAACCTTCCCAGACTATTCCACTTTCTGACAACTCTGTGACTGAAGAAATACTTTATAACATCCCTGTGATTCATCTGAGCCTTCAATTACAAATTTTGACCCCTTGTTGCTGCGTCCCATCTCTGGAACATCCTGTCTCTGTCCACCTTGTCAATTCCTCTCAGTATTTTTATGTCGTTATCATATCCCCCCCTATCTCTCCTGTCTTCAAGTGTCTTCAGGTCGATATCCCTTAATCTCTCCATGTAAGACATGCCTCTACCTCATGGACTAGTCTTGTTGCAGACCTATGCACTTTCTCTACTTTCAGTACGCGCTTGGCTTCCAAACTGGTGCTGCCTACTCCAATATAGGCCTGACATACACGGTGTACAGGGTCTTGAATGATTCCTTACTGAGATGTTGGAATGTTATTGTTAAGTTTGCTAGGAGCTCATATGTTGCAGGCGAAAGTTATAGAGGCTGCCCTAATTGCTGTAACACTAAACATCGAAAATCAGCAAGTTACACTATATCAAAATTGCTATTCAATAGGACATTACCCATTTAGGAGACTGCTAATCTATTACTACTACTATGGCTTACCACCTGACTGCTGCATTTATTATACTCGTTTGTCATTTATCTCTGTACTAGGATTCAAAAAGCCACTCGTGGCGAAACGTTTCTTCTAATAAATGTCTTGAACTATACATAAGTGTCCTTTTCCACATTTTGTCGGTATCACCATTCCATTTTCCACCATAAAAAGTGTATGGCAGAACCATTTTAAATTAATTAGAGGTTAGACAGAGAACAGGCTCGCAGATGAACAAGGAGGTTTTAGGAAGGGTAAAGGATATGTAGACTGAGTCTTCATATTAAAAAGTATAAGAGAACAATATTTAGACGAGGGTATGGAAGCTTTCGTTACATTTATGGATATAGAGAAGGCATTTGATGGATATGTGAGCAATGCTGCAGATGTTGCAAGTGTATGGAATGAATGGGAGGTTACTGAAAGAAGTTAAACGTTTTTATGAGGATGGTGAGGCTCAAGTTACTCTGTACGAGAGATAAGAGAATATTTTCCAGAAAAAGTAGACCATAGACAGGAAATCCTGAGGTCACTATGGTTGTTTAGCATATTTATAGAAGTGAATGCTAAAATGCCAAGGAAAGGTGTGGATTTAAAATATAATGAATCGAATACAAAGTGGCAATTGTCACAGATGCTTTTCGCGGACGACGCTGTGCTTATGGAGATTTTGACGAAAAGTTACAAAGGTTGATGGACAAATCTGGAAGGGTAAGTAAAAGAAGGAAGTTAAAAATGAACATAGAGAACAGTGATGAGGGGTAACAAAAAATTATAATGAGAGTTCGCAGGAAGTGAATGAGATCAGATATGGGAGAGACTTGTAGCCATATGGTCTATGAAAGACGAGGTGACCAAAAAATTGAAGAGAGAGATAAAGGGTGAGTGGTGCACTGTGATGCACCTGTAAAGGAAAGAACGATATCCATGGAGATAAAAGGGAAATGTATGCGATTCAAGTGATACCAGATATAATATATGGGAGTGAAACATGGGTTTGTGAATGTGAGTAGGAGGCTGATGCAGTGAAGATGTCCTGTCTGACTGCTGTGTGTGGGTAATATTTTGAGCAGAAAATTCGTTGGTTTCGAGATTAGATGGGCTGAGGAGGGGTTCTTAAATAAACTGGACAATAAAAAAAAGATGGAGCAAAATATTATGACTTACAGGGTGTATAAATCCTTAATGAAAGAAGTTTGGGTATGTGGTCTCCCTTAGGAAAAGCAGGTGGAGAGAGGATAAAGGTTTTATATTGATGGGCTGGGATATTTAAGTGTCAGCAAATTGTTGTCCCCTGTATATGTATAATGTTATCTGAGTAATCATAGTACCATCCAAATGTTTTCACATTATAGACCCCTTGCTAGGCTCAGTGTACTAGCTTGCCGGTGACGTCATGGTTTGATGCCCACAAGAGAGTGCCTGCGCGTCCCCGGCCGTCGTCCTCTCACTCCGTGTTAGGTCTACAACCAGGCAACACAGGCAGGCTGGGCCTCTCCCTCTCACACGTCTGGCAATATATGTGTTACATGCAACCATGTGCTTAACTTCAACCATTCACATCTCCACGAACCCTCCCACAAATGGTGCCAGTGGAGCAGGCGAAATTTGATATTTATGAAGAGTGTATAGAGATTAACTCCTACCAGCTGAATGGACATTTTGTGTTGCCGAGCAGGTCGACCTGGCCGCTAGCTACCCCTGAGCAAGCCACCAGCTTTTGCATCCTGCTTACTGGTCAGTCATTGTGTATTAGTGTTTTTATCTGCTTTATTTAGCATTACTTCCGAGGTTGTTGACCCGTGTTTGCAAATTAAGCCAAGCCACCAAGCCAGTCTTGGAGGGGAGTCAGCCTGCACTACCAGCTTCTTAATACCAGCCTTGCCTGCTAAAGCCAGCTTTCCACACACTCTGCTGTGCTCACTGTTACAAGTTCTCCAAGCCAGCCTATGTGAGGGTAAAGCCAAGCAAGCCAGTCGACTAACTCGTACTACAAGCAAGCCACATGAGTTTCAGCCTCAACCATCACTTGGTGCTCCAAGTTCTAGCACCCTGAGTGCTTGTAAACCACCCTGTGGTGTTGTGGTGTTTGTGGTTTTTAAGCCAGGCCTGGCTTAGAATAATTCTCACACCTAGTGGCCGGGTGTACCCAGAGCTACATAGCAGCGCCGTTGTTTTTCCATAGGCCCACGCAGTGTCTCAGCACGCCTCAACCACCCACATCTTCCACCACTGACCACTGCTTTTTTTTTACCCTTATAACGGGTCCCTAGCAACCTTATATTACAGACTACATAATGGGTCAAGATGCAAGGATTGTTCCTCATCCCTGTAGCGCCAGTGTAAAAGCCCACCTGTGTGCATTTATCATCATTTTAAGTGCAAATTCTTCAAGACGTCCAAAGGGTTTGAGAGTAGTGGAGAGTCACGGCCACAACAACCACGCCTTCTCCACCACCACTTCCCTCATTCTTCACTAAAGTCGCTCCAGTGATAAAAAATAATATTTTTTTATAGACATTTGTGAGTGTTGAGACAATTTTTTTCAGTTGATTCCTTTGTGACATTTCTTTTCAGTGACTCTTGATTATACCTGTGTTCATTATATCCTGCTTGCAATATTTTTTTATTTCATGTTTAATTTTCGTGCTTTAAATTTTATGTCAGTTTGTGTTTATTCCTTTTTTTTATATACTATGAAATAATACTTTAATGTTTTTTGCCTGTTTGTGTGGCAATATATAAGCATATAAACTTGAGTTTACACTTCACATTTATCCTTTGTGTTCACAAGTACTGTTTCCTTCCTAGTAAATTTATGCAGTGAAGTATTTCCATAATTTTGTTATCTTTATATTCTGGCATCAAGCAACTCAGTGTTTGCCTCAATCATTTTTTTTCTCTTCAGCATTTGTGTATTCTTGCTGTTTTGTATTAATACATTTACTATTTTTACTGTGTGTTGGAACATTCTTTTGTGTTAATTCTTTTATTATGGCACTGTCTAATTTTGTCTATCTCCACAGACCAATAGTGTCCATTATTTGTGAAAGCAAGAAGAAGTTATTTTCCAATTTTGTCTACACAAGACATTATTGAAGAAAATTACTCATGTATTGTGCGAAATTGATGTGTTTTTGTCTTTGCATTATTGAAGTGTTAACCTTTTCTCTGTTTTGCGATTTTGGCCTTTATGTATTTTTCATTATTTCATTGAACAAATTCACTCTTAGTGCAATTTTTATACCTTCTTTTTAAAGTAAATAATTAATTTGCTTGTTCAGTACGTTGTTGCTTAAGCTGCAATTAAGAGTTAAAGTGATTCAATCAGTTCATTCCTTGATAATTTCTTTTTGTTGCACTTGTAAACTGCTTTTTTGGGTGTGCCATTTTTTTACTGCAGTACTGATTCATTCTGCAATGACTCTTACTCTTATCAAATATTGTGCTGCCATTAATTCTTTCCTTTCAGAATTTTTTTTGTAGTGTTGTTGTTTTTGTACAGTTCTTTTAATTATTAATTGTTTCTTGCAATATTGCTACAGTTTCAGTGCAAAATTCTGTGATTCTAGTTTTACATTTCTTTGTGTGTGTCACTTTATTTTTATTTTTTTTTTTTAGTAATTGCTTCCCCAGTCATTTTAATTTTGCACAGATTTATTGTTATTTTTACATTTTTTTTTTATTTATCATTTATTGTTGAATTTTTTTTTGAACTGAGAGTAAAGACAACCATTTGGCCATTAATTCAAATTTAAGAAAATTTTGGAAAATTTTGATTCGAGAAAGTACATTTCTCTTGATTATCAAAGTGTTGGTATCCAGTTAAAATTTTTTTGGTGTGATTTTATTTGCTTACAGTGTACTTGTTATTTTTTTTTACTTTGCGAATATTAAGTATTTTTCTTCCCATTTAAGCTTACTGTGTCCCTATTTTTCCTTTTAGTCCGGGAGAATTCCCTGAGAAGGGCCCCAGTCCTTTTTTTTGTCATTATGTATATCAAATAATCCCAAAGTCTCCTATTCCTTACTGATTGAAAAAAAATCCCTTTACTTTGGAAAATTTTTTAAAAGCGCTGCAGAATGTGAAGTTCAGATTAATTCCAATAAACCCGTGAATCATTTATTAACGACCGAGCATTTTGGCACTATAAAAATTCACTCCTTCGGGAATCCAGCCACAAACCCTGCATGCGATAGTGTACATTCCCCTTGGGTTTTCAGAGAAAAAAACCCCGGGTACGGAGATACACCCCTGTAAAGGTGACTTTTTCAGGTGTCGTTCTTCCCAGGGACACTTTGTGAAGAACGTACTTGAAAAATTTTATCCTCTCTTGTGTTTGTACAGCCATTGCAGAAACGTTTCTTGACAAGGCTCCCTGAGTGTTGATGTTTTCCTTGTTTCCAGAGGGTGATGCACCTCTTTGACAGAAACCCTTTGCATTGAAAAAAGTTGTTTTTTGAGAATCCTTGTTTTTAAATTTTTATAGACTTCTCTTTAGTTGATACCTTTTTCCCACTGTGTGTGACCAAAGAATACCAGTACTGTCGACTGTTTCATTTCTTTTCCCCCGTGCTTGCAGTGAGAATGTAATCCTTTCCCCCTTTGCTCATTTTCTTTTTTAACTTTTTTTTTTTTTTCAACCGGGAGATTCACCCACCCACCGAGTTTGTTCATTCCACCAGTAAGAAAGAACAGATCCCTTGTTTCTGGTGTGTTCGATCCTGCCCAAAAGATCTTGTTCTGACTCTGAAGTCACCCCCCCTTTAGTGACTTTGAAAAGAGACAAAATTACTGTTTGAACAGCCAAGTTGGGTACCCGAAAAAGATATCCCAGCACTTTCCCTAGTAATGTGCTGTATCTTTTGTAGATATTTTGTTCAATCCCCCACAAGGCTGGTTGCCATTGCAAAGGAATTCAATCCCCCCATAGATAAAAACCATTCTGCAAGAAATTTACCCTGAAAAAAATTTGGTAGAATTCCGACAATATGTAAATAAAAGGCAAAGCAACTAATGTGACATTTATGTGGAAACGTTTTATTGTGAAAGCTCCTGGAGGCAAAAGTTGCACAAAAAATGTCACATTGTTGCACTTTTTCCCTTTTTAAACTTTCAAATCTTACCCTCACAATTTGGGGGTTTTAAATTACAAAAGCCTGTAAAATTAATTTTTCAAGTTGTATAAAGTTGTCCATGTGTGTTTATTTTACTAAAACATTTTTTTCAAAATTTTTTTTTTTGGTTTTCGGTCCCCCCCGAATTCGAGAATTTACAGTAATGATTTGTGTGCCAGATCGCCTTTGCTTTTAATTATTTTCACCTTGTAAAAAATATACTTCCCAAATCCATAGAGTGCATGAATACAGATAAATCGATAAATTTCCATTCTTTATTAACTACATTTTTTTTTAAAATTTTTTTTTGTATTACGTTAACCCCATTAAAATACTACCCTTTTAGTTCTAGGTTATATATGTCTTTGCTATTGTATAGAATCACCCAGAGCCACCGCCGTTCAGATATTTGATATCGAGACACATACGTAACATGACCAAGCGTCGCATGGGGTTTTGATCCCTGTATATTATTGCACTGAAAAAAGTTAGTACCACCTTTTTACATAGTTGCCCCCTTGCTGGGCTCAGTGACAGTTGCGTGATGTCGTGATGCCGAATGAAGCACTGCACTCCCAACCCCGTCCCATCTCCCTTTTGGGTTTCTACAAAGGGGCAAACAAGGAGGCGGGCCCCTCCCCCTCTCACATCACTAATATAGTGTTACCCCCCAACAATTGTTTAACCCCAAACCCATCACGTCTCCACGAACCCTCCCGACACTAGCAAAGCATGTGGACAGGTTGGAGGGTGGGCAAGGGGTTTTTTTTATGACTTGACGTGCTTTTGGGGGGGTGACAAAGTAACATAAGATGGATACAGGGAAAACCAGTTTAGCCATATTTGAGCCCGGGGTGCGAAGACAGTCCCTTTCACTCTTAAGGGGGTGTGGAGATTTTTGCATTTAAAGGTGTGAGGTGATTTGTCTGTGGGGAAACATACTTTTTGATTCTGTGAAACTGAATCAAAAATGCTTTCTATTGCACAACTCTTCAGATAATAGGAGAAGTGGGGCCAGGTCAGAGATAGGCGATGACTGATAAAAAAAAGGGGTTTAATAATTCTTTTTTTTGAATCCACAGTAAAGGAAAGCTGGGCATATTGGGCAGAATGCAAAAAAGGGGAAGATCAAAAAGAAAAAAGAGGGGAAAAATGAAAACCCAGGACCTGCTGTGGAAATTCCGCCTACCACTGGCGCCTGACAAATGCGACCCCTTTACTGGGAATGACATGTCAAAACATAAGGAAATAAGAACATTGTGTTGTTGAGGTCATCGATTAGGTTTTGGGATAAGGCTTTGTGTTTAAGGGATAGGAGTAGTAAACAGAGTGTTTCCCTTTCCTGGGGCTAGATGGAAGATTTTGTTAGCCGCTTGACATCTAAATGGTAATGGGAGCAATCCTTTTATCTTCCATGCTGGGCAATGATGTAGGAAAGGTAGAAAAAGGGTTTTATTTTCCATTATAGGGCAGAAATATATTTTTTTTAAAGAAGGGGGGTCCCTTGTTATATGGGGGCATTTTCCCTAGAAAAGGTGTAAAATGAATGGTTTTCTGGAAATCTTTTTAAATTGTTGGCTAGACAAAAATGTTAGGATAATGCAGAATTTGAACCGGGCCCACTTTTTGGGCGATTTGAAATGTATGCTGTACTGTACGGGTATGGGTAGGTTTGCTAAAGGGGCCCCAGCCCAGGTCTTCTCAATGTGGTGACCCACAGTGCTATTCATTGGAGAATGTCATAAATTTTTCAAAAGGGGCGGGGGTGGCAGGATGATCGAC
Organism: Cherax quadricarinatus; assembly: GCF_026875155.1. NCBI lineage: Eukaryota > Metazoa > Arthropoda > Malacostraca > Decapoda > Parastacidae > Cherax > Cherax quadricarinatus. The sequence goes on along the minus strand of NC_069425.1, from coordinate 7,335,463 downwards.
TGCAATATCCTCAGTTATGCTGAAAGATCAAAATGTGCTCCCCTGTTTCCCTGGGTGGGGTAACTTCGTTTTGGGTGGAGACTGTTACTTAACTTTGTTGCGGGGACAGCCAGAAGGTAGTGCACTACCATTTCACTGTCGGAAACCCGATCACAAACTTCCTTCCGGAAAGAAAAATTAAAAAAAAAAATTTAAATTTTTTTTACCAAAATCTTAACAAATTTTTTTTGATTGTTTTTTTAAAAAAAAATTTGGTATAGTCAAAACCCCCAAATAGAGGCTAATTTCGAAACTGAACGCTTATGGGAACACGGGGGACTCTTTTTCACTCCTTTTTTTATTTACTTTTTTTTCATGCTTTCTTTTTTTCTCTAATATTTTATTTTTCGAGAATTTTTTTGCCTATGAACCAATATAAGTATAAAGTAATATAATCTACTCATTGATACAACCAATACTGCATAAATATTATCATTTTTGTTTACAAAACTTGGGGGACACAAACCCCCTGCCCCTTTCCCCCCACCCCCTGCCTTCACACCCCCCCACCTGCCTTTCCCCACCACCCACGCTGCCTTCCCCACCACCCACGCTGCCCCCCCCCCACCCCCGCCCTCCTCACCACCCAGCGCCTTCCCCCCCCCACCGGGCCTTCCAACCACCCACGCTGCCTTTCCCCCCACCACCACGCGCCCTTCCCCCCCACCCACGCTGCCTTCCCCCCCCACCCACGTGCCTTCCCCCCCCACCCCGGGTGCCTTTCCCCCCCACCCACGCTGCCCTTTCCCCCCCACCCACGCTGCCTCCTCACCACCCACGTGCTTCCCCCCACCCCGCTGCCTTCCCCCCACCCACCTGCCTTCCCCCCCCCCCGCTCCTTTCCCCCCCCACCCACGCTCCTTCCCCACCACCCACGCTGCCTTTCCTCACCACCCACGCTGCCTTCCCCCCCCCACGCTGCCTTCCCCACCACCCCCGCTGCCTTCCCCACCACCCACGCTGCCTTCCCCAACCCAGCTGCCTTCCCCCCACCCACGCTGCCTTTTCCCCACCACCCCCGCGCCTTCCCCCCCCCCACCGCCTTCCTCACACCCACCTCCTTCCCCCCCCCCCACGCTCCTTCCCCACCACCACCGCCTTCCCCACCACCCACGTGCCTTTCCCCCCCCCCCCCTGCCTTTTCCCACCCCCCCGCCTTCCCCCCCCACCCACGCTGCCTTCCCCCCACCCACGCTGCCTTCCCCCACCCCCCGCCTTCCCCCACCACCCCGCGCCTTCCTCACAACCCCCGCTGCCTTCCCCACCACCCACGCTGCCTTCCCCACCATCCCGCTGCCCCCCCACCACCCAGCTTCCTTCCCCACCACCCCGCTGCCTTCCCCCCCACCCAGCTGCCTTCCCCACCCCCACGCGCCCTTCCCCCCACCCAGCTGCCTTCCCCACCCCCACGCTGCCTTCCCCCCCACCACCTGCCTTTCCCCCCCACCCACCTGCCTTCCCCCCCCACCCCCTGCCTTCCCCCCACCCCGCTGCCTTCCCACCACCCAAAGCTCCTTTTCCCCACCACCCCGCGCCTTCCCCCCCCACCCACGCTGCCTTTCCCCCAAAACCCACCTGCCTTTCCCCCCCACCCACGCTGCCTTCCCCACCAAAACCCCCGCTGCCTTCCCCCCCCACCCCGCTGCCTTCCTCCCCCCCGCTGCCTTCCCACCACCCCGCTGCCTTCCCCACCACCCCCCTGCTTCCCCACCACCCCCGCGCCTTCCCCACCACCCCCACTGCCCTTTCCCCCCCACCCCCGCTGCCTTCCCACACCCACCTGCCTTTCCCCCCCCGTTTCCCCCCCACCCACGCTGCCTTCCCACCCCCCACGCCCGCCTTTTCCCACCACCCACGCTGCCCTTCCCACCCCCCCCACGCTGCCTTCCCACCACCCACGCTGCCCCCCCCCCCCCCCCCCCCCCACCCACGCTGCCCCTTCCCCACCCCCACGCTGCCCTTCCCCCACACCCACGCTGCCTTCCCAACCCCCCCTGCCCCCCCCCCCCCCCCCCCACCCCCCACGCTGCCTTTTCCCACCCCCCAGGGTGCCTTTCCCCCCCCACCCACGCTGCCTTCCCCCCCCCACCCCCCTGCCTTCCCCCCCCACCTCCCCCCCAAGCTGCCTTCCCCCCCCACCCAACCCGCCTTCCCCACCACCCACGCTGCCTTCCCCCCCCCCACAGCCCCTTCCCCACCCCCCCCGCTGCCTTTCCCCTACCCCCGCTGCCTTCCCCCCACCCAGGGTGCCTTTTTTCCCCCCAAACCCCCCTGCCTTTCCCCCCCCCCCCCCCACCCCCCGCCCCCCCCCCCCCCCCCCCCCCCCCCCCCCCCCCCCCCCCCCCCCCCCCCCCCCCCCCCCCCCCCCCCCCCCCCCTTCCCCACCACCCAGTGCCTTCCCCCCACCCACGCTCCTTTCCCCCCCACCCCCGCTGCCCTTTCCCACCACCCCGTGCCTTTTCCCCCCACCCAGCTCCTTCCCCCCCCACCCACACGCCTTCCCCCCCACCCACGCTCCTTCCCCCCACCCACACTGCCTTCCCCCCCACCCACGCTGCCTTTTTCCCCACCCAGCGCCCTTCCCCCCACCCACGCTGCCTTCCCCACCCCCCCACGCGGGCCCTTCCCCACCACCCCCTGCCTTCCCCCCCCCCCGCGCCTTTCCCCAACCCCACGCTGCCTTCCCCCCCCCACGCGCCTTCCCCCCCCACCCCCCTGCCTTCCCCCCAAGAAAAAACCCATTTTTGGGCCTTCCCACAACCCAATGCCTAAAAAACCAAAAAACCCCCTTCCCCCCACGCTGCTTCCCCACACCCACGCTGCCTTCCCCCCCCACCCACTTTCCTTCCCCACCCCCCCCTGCCTTCCCCACACCACGCTGCCTTCCCACCCCCCCATGCTGCCTTCCCCCCCCACCCCCCGCTGCTTCCCACCCCCACGCTGCCCCCCCCAAGGGGCCCTTAAAACCCCCCTGCCTTAAAACCCTTTTCCCCCCCCACCCCCGTGTTTCCCCCCCACCCCTGGTTTCCCCAAACCTCTCCCTTCCCCCACCCACGCTGATTCCCCCCCACCCACGCGCTTCCCCCCCCACCCACTTTGCCTTCCCCACACCCCGTTCCCTTCCCACACCACGCTGCCTTCCCCCACCACCCAGCTGCCCCCCCACCCCCCGCGCTTCCCACCCCCCACTGCCTTTCCCCCCACCCACGCTGCCTCCCCCCCAACCACGCTGCCTTCCCCACCACCCACGCTGCTTCCCCCCCCCAACCACGCTCCTTCCCAAAACCCACTGGTTTTCCCCCCCAAAACCCCCTGCCTTAAATTAGGTTTCCCAAAAGCCACGCGTCCAAACCAAAACCTGCTTCCCAAAATACCCAAAAAAAAGGCTTTCCCCCAAAAACCCCCCCCTGGGGGTTTTACACATTTTTGTTTTCCCCCAAAAAAGGGTGTTTTTTTTTAAAAAATTGGGTTACTAACAACTGTAAAAATTTTAACCAAAACCAAAATTGTTTAACCAAAAAAACAAACACAGGTTTCAAAACTACCCATTGCGGGAAAATTAAAAGGGCCCTTTAAAGCCCAAAGGGCAAAATTCCGGATGGCGAAAGGACGGCTTTACTTTTGGGTGGGGTTTAAACACCCTAACAGAGACCCCCTCCCCAACTAAAAAAACCCCTTTTCTCTTTTTCCCCCCCGGGGGGGTTTTTGGAAGGATTTTGGGGCCCTTTTATATAGATTTTTTACCCCTTTCAAGAGAAATGGTAGTTTATTTTTTAGGGGGAATAAATTATTAGGTTTCTAAGGCAACTGTAGATAATAATAATGTAGACCTAAGACCTTAACGTAGGTAGTATTAGACCGATAATATAGGCAAACACTAGGATAAGTTAGCTAGGGAGAACTGGCAGCCCTAGTTTGAACGAAGAGATGAGAGTCTGGAAGAGAGACCAGCTCGTTCTTCTTAAGACAGACACCAACTGGACAAGACTTGCCGTGATGAGCAGACGGCGCCCCCCACGTGTCTTTACATTTGAGACCTGGGGAAATCTGGTAAAGGCACCTTGATGTACTGTAGATGACCTCCTCCATCAGGCCCATACAGTAAGACAAAACCTCCACTTTATCTCGTAGATTTCTGGCCAGTGTCTGGGGAGTTTGTGAGTGAGTTGATCTGTGGGCCTGTGTTGCAGCTGGGAGTGCATGCCCAGTAAGTACCAGTGTCTCTTGTCTATGTAGAAGCTAGTGTCCATGTCTGCATAGTTGTACTAGGGGATACACACCCTCTTGGATATAGGAATTTCTGAGGTGCAGGCAGGTCACTAATAACGATTGAATATTGCAGGAATTAAGGCTCCTGGTTGCACGTGGTTTCTGAGGGGAAGTCCAAAGGGGGCTAAGGCTAAGCTTAGGGAAGTTGAAGATCAGGATATATGCTGCAACACCAAGTAAGTTAGTCCTTTATACGTGCATGCAGGCGAGTTTCTTGCAACATCAATCATTTGTGAAAATCTGTCCTATAAGGCACTTGTGAGGCTGAGGTACCCACCTCAGAGCTTGGTGTCAACAGAGTTTGCCAGGGTAGGCGACTCACTTGGAGGCAGTCCACACAAATTTTCACAAAAGTGGTCCTTCGAAACTGTGATGTGGAATGGCTAGGTTAAGCTATCATAGCTGGTCACAGTTAGGAACCAGTTTAACAGAGTTTGGTTAAGTTAGCACACCTAGGCCCAGAGTTACACAGAGGCTAGGCCAAGCTGACTATACATAGAAGTTGTTATTTGCAGTAATTTACAGGCAGGCCAGGTAGGCTAGAGAAGCTTGTGAATTTAATTATTTACAGTGATTACAAGTAATCCAGAGTAGGAGATTTGTGTGTTGATTACTTACAGATTTGCAAGGTAGCCACAGTTAGGCTAGGCTTGTGCAATATTTACAACAGTTATAGTAGCTAGGACAGATTTTACCTAGTTATTATTTACAGGGATTTCTAAAGCCAAGTTTAAGCTAGCACCATCCAACCATCCACGCTAGACTGAGTAAGCTAGGTCAAGCTGTTTACACACATTATTTATTTACTGTTTCACAAGTTGAATTGTTGAATTTATTTGTGTTAACCAAGTGATTTTAATTTGTATACTGCACCTTTTATTGTGTGATATTCATTGTCTTTGATTCATGTTAATGTGGGATTTGTGAATTGTACCTGAGACTAGGTTAAGTCCTGTAATTATTTGCTGGCATTGTACAGGAAAGTGCTAGGTTAAGCTTTCACATCGATACACATTTTGATTGGGATTTGAGAGCTAACAGTGTACATTTTTTATTCATAGTAGAGTCAATATAACAAAGGGAATTGTTAAGCTTGTTGAGAGGCCTTGAGACTCGTTCATTCTTACCTAACACTGTGACGTGCTGTGGGGTGGACTGGGTACAGTACAATTAGTGTCACACTCCTCATTAAACTTTGACAATGGCAGATGGGAGTTCAGGAGAGTCTGGTTCAGTGTTAGCAAAATTAAAATGATCAGTGGCGGCATACAAAGGGCATCTGAACAGAACGCGTAACAGGTGGAAGGCTACTTGCCAACGCAGTAACGTTGACTGCGATGATTTGCAAGACTGCTTGAAGAGTTTGGGGAAAAAATGGGAAGCCTATGAACAAGCATTCTCAGCATATGAGCTACAGGCTATTGAGGATAATGAATCCCAGGGTAGTCTTCAGCAGGCTCTGGATAAATTCACTAAGGATGATGTAGATTGTCAACAGGAGATAAATATGTACAAAGATAAGTTAAGTACATTAAAGGCTAGTATTCCAAGGGTGGTGTCGAACACCGCAGGTACCCCAAACAGCCACACACCTGTCAACATGTTGCCCAGGTTGCCCCAGTTGAATTTACCGACATTTGACAGAACCCTGAGTATATTGCTTTCTGGGATCAGTTTAAAGCCCAGATAGATGACAGGAACGATTTGTCAGATGCCGTCAAATTGAAGTATTTGTGGTCGCAGCTCAAGGGTAAAGCCTTAGACCTGGTCCAGCACTACCAGATTACTGACACTAATTACCAACATGCCAAAGACCAATTAGAAGACATGTTTGGCAACACTGAAGAGTTAAAGGTAGCTATACTTTATCGGTTGTTGGATCTAGAGGCTTGCCGACATGACTGTCAAAGCCTAGAGAAGTTCCGTATTGAAATTATGAGCTTGACAAATAGTTTCAGAGATTTGCATGATGAGGATGATTCAGAATGGGTCCTTAGCCAGGTGATTCAGAGGAAACTGGCTAGCACTACAGTGCATGAGTTGCACTTAAAATATCGGACGAATAGGTTCACGATAAAACAAATTATTGAAGGGTTAGGGGATCTCATATCTCACCTGAGCGTAGGTCAGGGGGAGAAATTACCTACCAAGAAGTCGGTCAACTTCCCCAGACATTCGAGAGATAGACCTAAACCACCTCCTACTAGGGTCGGCACGTATTATGCCCAGGGCGAGTCCTCCACCCACAGGGCCAAGGAAGAAGCCACTAAAGCGGCCAGTATGAGACGGTGCGTGTTTTGTGAAGAAGAACACGCTAGTTCAGGGTGTCCGAGCTTCACCACCTATAACAAAAGGGTTCAGCGACTAAGGGAGTTGAGACTTTGTTTCAAGTGTTGTGGAGAATATTTTGCCAGGGACTGTAGCGCCCAACTCAATGAGTGTCGGGGCTGCCGGAAAGGTAGGCACCACAGTGCACTGTGTCCTAATGACACCAGATCAGCACAAGCTAAGGAGAGCAAACCGCAAGAAAGGGCGGAGCGCAAGGACGAGTCGGAGGCAGTGATGAGTGTGGTGAGTGTGGCACCGGGAATTTCTTTTGGGGAGCAGTTTCAAGGTTCGGTGGCCTTGCCCACCATAATGGTGGTGGCTATGAATGGGAAGAAGTCTGAAACGGCCCATTTGTTCTTCGACAGTGGGGCACAGAGATCCTTTATAACAGAGAGTCTAGCAATTAGGTTGAAGCTGAAGACAGGTGGTAATGTTGACATGAAGGTGGAAGGGTTTGGTGGGGAAGTCCCACGCAGATCTTATCCAGTAGTCAATGTGACGGTCAGGTTAGCCGGGCATCGACGGGAAATTTCAGCCTTGATAGTGAAGAAGCTGCCCAATATCATTACCACTAAGGGACTGGCCGCAGTAGTCAAACATTTGAGGGAGTTAGGTGTGAAGCTAGCGGAACCAGACATTGCTACAGACAACGTTAGTAATGTGGAAATCTTGGTAGGAGGAGATTACATAGACGAGTTCGTGTCTACGAGAAGGGTTATCAAGGAGGGTATTGGCCTGTACAGGACTCCAGTGGGGTACATCGTAGGAGGCAGGGTACCAGCTTATTTCCCTGCGACCCCGGGAAAGGAGGGCTCCGGTATTACAGTGACTGAGGCTGTACTGGTGATGCGGATTGGGGTGCACGAAGGTCTGTCAGAGACGCAAGTTGGCATATCCGACAGTGAGCCGGTCCATAAACTATGGGACCTGGATGTAGTAGGGATTAAGGGTGACCAGCCGCCCCCCGAACACGAAGAGGCGTATCGAGATTGCTTGAAACATGTGCAGTTCAGGGACGGACAGTACTGGGTGCGACTCCCATGGAAACCGGGACACCCAACGCTGCCCACTAATTTCAAGAAGGCGCGGGGTCAGTTGAATTCATTGGTGAACAGCCTGACCAAGAAGGGTCTTGTGGGGAAATATGATGATATTATTAAGGAACAGATGGCCCTTGGGTTCATTGAGAAAGTACCCAATGCCAGCCCTGGGGAAAACACCCATTATCTTCCACACATGGCAGTCACCAAGGAGTCAGTAACCACTCCCATCAGAGTAGTCTTCAACTGCAGCTCACAGGCGAGTCCCCGAGAGCCATCGTTGAACGACTGTGTGCTCACAGGGCCCTCCCTGACGCAGAAATTAGCAGATGTGTTGTTGAGATTCAGGACAGAATAGTACGCCTATGTGGCAGACATTAGCAAAGCCTTCCTACGTATTGGGTTGCAGCCACAAGACAGGGACTACACAAGGTTCTTGTGGTTGACTGACAGGGAGGTGCCTGAGCAAGGATATGATACCTACAGATTCAGGGCAGTGTTGTTTGGTGCCACTAGTTCACCATTCCTATTACAGGCCACCATAGACTACCACATTGTGAACTGTAACAGCCCTCTTAAAGAATTACTGAAGACCCTATTTTATGTGGACAACATGCAAGGTACCACCTCAGATAAAAGGCTGTTGATGGACATTTACCGAGAGTCTAATCAGGAGATGCTCTCGGCTAACATGCCATTGAGAGAATGGGTGACAAACAATCCAACGTTGCGGGGCATGGTGGAACATGACTATGCTGGCTACTCAGTACCTGAGGTAACATCGGTGTTGGGACTGGAGTGGGAAATCAAGGAAGACAGACTTAGGCTAAAGAGGAAACCTGATGGGGAAGGGAAGCTGACCAGAAGGTCTTTGGCGAGCAAAGTGCAGACTGCCTTCGATCCTTTGGGTTTGTTGACACCCATCACCATTCGAGGGAGGATGCTAGTGCAACAGACCTGGGAGCTGAACCTAGGTTGGGACGACCCACTGCCAGGAGTGGGATCTGGTTAGCAAAGATCTAGTGGTATTGCATAAGTTCACATTCCCCAGGTCTATCGGGTGCACTGGGCGGGACTATGACTTGCATGTCTTCTGTGATGCCTCCTCCAGGGCCTATGGGGCAGTAGCATATTTGGTGGCCGGGGACCAGGTCAGTCTGGCCACCAGTCGTGCGCGGGTGACACCCCTGAAGGATTGCTCGATCCCAAAGCTAGAGCTCACGGCGATGTTGCTGGGAGCAAGACTGGGTAAGTATGTAGAGGTGTTGAGTAATCTGAGGGTGACACACACCTATGTATGGACAGACTCGGACGTGTCCTTATAGTGGGTCCAGAACGACAGGTCTAAGCTCCCCTATGTCAGGAATCGGGTAAAGAAGATACGGGAACTACAGTCAACATCAACAATTCTGTTCGTGCCTACAGATCAAAACCCAGCCGACCTGATAAGCCGAGGGGTGACACACAAAAAGCTGAGTAAAAGCGAGATTTGGTTCAAAGGCCCAGACTGGTTGCCGGCAAGGGATTGCTGGCCGGAGCAGAAATTCGGGGAGACAACCAGCAGCATAGTACACTTTGCAGGGGAACCCGACACTGAATTATTTGACCCCAGGTGCTACTCCTCTTGGAAGAAACATATAGGAGTCATGGGAATGGTATTTCGATTTGTGAGGAAGCTGCATGACAAGGTAAGCCAAGGTCAACAGTTGTCTCTCGTGGGTCCCAGAGAATATTGGATAAGGCAGTACCAAAGGGAGAGGTTTCCAGGAGTACTGGAAGTACTGGCGATCAGGCAGCAGGTTATGGCGTCAGGATGCGTGTCCAACGACGACTCAGGGAACAGTAAATTGGTTCACTCACTGGGATTGTTCCTAGATCATGCAGGGCTAATAAGATGCAGGGGAAGAATACAAAACTCTGAGCTCAGCTTTGGGGCCAAACATCCTGTGCTACTGGAAAAGGAAGGATGGGCGTCAGAGCTATTGATACAAGATGCCCATCAGAGGACCTTACATGGGGGGTTTGGAGATACCCTCACCTGCCTACGTAAGAATTACTGGGTACTGAAGGGTCGAGCTGACGTCAAAAAGGTGCTAAAGAGTTGCACGGTCTGCCGGCGGTACGATGGGAGGACCTTACCATACCCAGGTCCACCACCGCTGCCTCAGGAGCGGGTACATAGTGACAGGCCCTTTGAGACTGTGGGAATAGACTATACTGGGGCTATCACATTGAAGAACCCAGGAGACGATAGGGTGGGCAGCCAGAAAGTATATGTCTGCCTGTTTACTTGTGCGACTACTCGAGCTGTGCATTTGGAGTTGGCAGAAGATATGTCAACGGAGACTTTCGTGATGTTGTTCAGGAGGTTTACAGCCAGATTCTCGTGCCCGCGGTTGATTATCTCGGACAATGGCACGAGCTTCAGAGCGGCCGATAAAGTTTTCAGGAATCTTAGGGACAACGGAGAAGTACGAGAACACCTGAAGAGAATAGAGTGCGAGTGGAGGTTCATAGCTCCCAGGGCGCCTTGGCAAGGGGGATTCTATGAACGCATGGTGGGCACAGTCAAAAGGTGCATTCGGAAGGTCTTGCAGGGCAGGAGAGTGAGCTTTGATGAACTGAGGACAGTGTTAGTTGAGATAGAGGCAAGAGTCAATAACAGGCCTCTGACCTACGTACAAAATGGGATTGATGAGCAGGAAGCTCTCACCCCCAATCACATGCTGTTTGGAAGGAGGATTGAGCCCTTCCCCACAATTTTGAGTCAGTCTTCCAAGGAGCTGGATTATTATGGGCCAGATGGTCCCCCATCAATGAAGAACTGCACAGGAGTCACAACAGACTGGTGAACATCCTGGACAAATGGAACCAGGTGTGGCGCAGGGATTACTTGACAACCCTGCGGGAACATTTCTGTGGTGCCGACCCCGAGGCAAATAAGATGATGTTAAGTGAAGGGGACCTGGTGCTAGTAGAATCCGAGGCACCCAGGGCATACTGGCCTCTTAGCCTGGTAGTGTCGACCCACCCAGACAAGGCTGGGCAGTTGAGAATGGTGAAGGTTAGAATGAATGGTGTCGAGACTATAAGACCCATCAACAGGCTTTTACCTCTCGAGGTCCACACAGTGGGACCGGGACATGAGAAATTAGGCCAGAGGCTGACCGAGCTGAGCGGCCGGACGACCCGTCGAACGGCGCTCAAGTCCAGGGCCCACTGGGAGGGCCTGCGGGAGGCAGACTTAATCTAGACTTAGCGCCTACCTTTGCAGGCGGGAGGATGTGGAAATTTATTTGGTCCCTAAAGTTCCACAGGACAGATCCGGCATGGCCGTAATGGAATGGCTGAGCTGGGTGGCCCTTAAACTCACCCAAACAAAAACCATTCTCCCCAAACATAAACACATTTCTCTCCCCGAGGGGGTTGCATGGATGGTAGGCACTTATTTATTTATAGATTTACCCTTCAGGGAAGGAGTAGGTAGTTTTACTGTTAGTATATTAATTTTAGGTTTACTAAGGCAACTGTAGATAATAATAATGTAGACCTAAGACCTTAACATAGGTAGTAATAGGCCGATAATGTAGGCAAACACTAGTTAGCTAGGGAGAACTGGCAGCCCTAGTTTGAACGAAGAGACGAGGGTCTGGAAGAGAGACCAGCTCGTTCTTCTTAAGACAGACACCAACTGGACAAGACGTGCCGTGATCAGCAGACGGCGCCCCCCACATTTGAGACCTGGGGAAATCTGGTAGAGGCACCTCGATGTACTGTAGATGACCTCCTCCGTCAGGCCCATACAGTAAGACAAAACCTCCACTTTATCTTGTAGATTTCTGGCCAGTGTCTGGGAAGTTTGTGAGTGAGTTGATCTGTGGGCCTGTGTTGCAGCTGGGAGTGCATGCCCAGTAAGTACCAGTGTCTTTTGTCTATGTAGAAGCTAGTGTCCATGTCTGCATAGTTGTACTAGGGGATACACACCCTCTCGGATATAGGAATTTCTGAGGTGCAGGCAGGTCACTAATATCGATTGAATATTGCAGGAATTAAGGCTCCCGGTTGCACGTGGTTTCTGAGGGGAAGTCCAAAGGGGGCTAAGGCTAAGCTTAGGGAAGTTGAAGATCAGGATATATGCTGCTACACCAAGTAAGTTAGTCCTTTATACGTACATGCAGGCGATTTTCTTGCAACATCAATCATTTGTGAAAATCTGTCCTATAAGCCACTTGTGAGGCTGAGGTACTCACCTCAGAGCTCGGTGTCATCAGAGTTTGCCAGGGTAGACGACTCACTTGGAGGCAGTCCACACATATTTTCACACTGTCTTCCACACCACCCACGCTGCCTTCCACACCACTCACGCTGCCTTCCCCACTACCCACGCTGCCTTCCACACCACCCACGCTGCCTTCCACACCACCCACGCTGCCTTCCCCACTACCCTCACTGCCTTCCCCACTACCCGAGACCTTGACCTGGACAGGACTGGCCTTGAGCAGGTCTTATCCAGGGCCTGGATGCAGGATGCACTGTCTGTCGAAGGCTGATGTGGACAGAGTCCCATCACTGCACGTCGTAACTGTCTTACCGGCCTCGTCTACTGTGTCGTTGCCTGAAATGCCAACATACCTCGCGATTCAGTGGATAGTGGTGCAGCATTCTTGCTCCACGAGTGTCTGAAGAGTCCCCCATGTCAAAGTGGTCAGAAGTACATTGTCCCTTGACTTGTTGTACTGCAGTTCTTGTATCACTGACTGGGACACATTGGTGATCCTGGACTGTATGACTTAATGCTTGCTGGATGGAGCAGAGCTCTCTTTGCAGGATGGTAAAGTGGTCGGTTGGAGAGTCGCCACCTGGATGCCTGCCCTATATAGATCATCCATGCTTGCACGCGGTTAGCTTCTGGCAGACTGGACAATTTAGGAATGCCTGTGTTCAACACCAAAACTTCAAGAACCATGTAATCAACTACCGAGAGGCAAAACGTATCACCAGAGAAGAAAACAATACCACAAAATCCTCGAGTCATCACTAATCTGCACATCTAACAATTTTAACCAGGACAACGGCTTCTATAACACAGCTGAACCCTTTGCCAAGAAACTTCATCATTATCCTGCATAACTATATACACACACACCCGTCCCACAGGGGCCATTATCAGATCCAGCCTAACAAACGTTCTTGGCGGTTCTTTACAAGTCTCTGTCAAATCTAACCTACCCAGCATTCTCCATCTGACTCTCCACCCTATAAAACCTCATATACTATTCATTTGTTTGTGACTTGAAAATGTCCACTATGTTGGCAAAACGTTGTCAATAAAGGATCACATTATGCTGCATTGGTGTTCATTTTTCCAGCTTCTGGGTCCTTGGAACCCTGGGCTCTCAGTCATGGCTATACTGGCAATGGCCTTTTTACTGGAGGGAGTCATATGTTCAGAATGCCTTGTTGACAGGTAGGCCAGCTATGTGCACCACTGCAAGATACAATACCCAGCGAGGTTGACAAAAGAGATGGACAGCAGTCTCTTAATGATATCTGCAAAGGTCCAGGTCCACCGGCGGCCAGGGAAAACCTCTAGGTTTTGTCCTTCATGGGGTTGAAACACCATCGTCATAACCCTCATCCCTTCAGTTACTGAGGAATCTTGCCCACCCTTGTGTCAGAGCTAAAACCTGTTCTTCAGAGGGTGCAGCTGGGCCTCCTGGTTGAGGGTGACTACGTTGATCCATCTGCGTGCTCTCAACATGGCTCGAATTTAGAGAATTGGATCTGTGCTACAGTTCCCCGACTTAAGCCTGAATGCCTTCCACATCCCCCCAGGCGCTGTATAATCCTACGGGTTTAGTGCTTCCCCTTGATTATAATAATAATAATAATCAACATTGCTCGAGGTGCAGTGTTCTGTACAACTTCTAGACACAAGATGCTGGAGAAACTAGCGTATACCACTGCAAGTGCTCCATAGTTCACTAGGAAGAGAACATCATATGTATACAACACTCTCCAGTCCTAGGGCTAGCCATTGTGGACTTTGTGGGCATCAGGAAGGCCTGCTTCCTGATGGACTCTGAGTACTTCCGGGAGGAAAACCATTGGTCAATGTTAATGATGAAGTACTGGTAACAATTTACCCAAGCCAAGTCAATGCCCTGCATCCACAGCCTGGTATAATTTTTTTATTAACACATGGGCCGTTTCCCACTGAGGTAAGGTGGCCTGAAAAAAAGAAAAACTTTCACCATCATTCACTCCATCACTGTCTTGCCAGAGGTGTTCATACACTACAATTATAAAACAGCAGCACCCCTCCTTCAGAGTGTAGGAACTGTACTTCCCATCTCCAGGACTCAAGTCCGGCTTCCTGTTTTCTCAGAATCCCTTCATAAATATTACCCTGCTCACCCTCCAACCGCACAGCAAGTCCTAAAACCGTATGTCTCCATTCCTCAATTTGCTCCTATCTAACATGCTCGTGCATGCTTGCTGGAAGTCCAAGCCCTTCGCAAACAAAATCTCCTTTACCTCCACCCATCAACCTTTCCTAGGCTGACCTCTACTTCACTTTCCCTCCACTACATATTTATACACTCAAAGTCATTCCACTTAGTACCATTCTCTCTACATGTCTGAACCACCTCAACAACCGCTTCTCAGCCCCTCTGGATAATGGTTTTGGCAATTTCGCACCTCCTAATTTCCAAAATACAAATTCTCTACTGTATATTCACACCACACATTGCCCTCAGACAGGACATCGCCACTGCCTCCAGCCTTATCCTTGTTGCCACATTCATCACCCATGGTTCGCACCCATACAAGAGCATTTGTATAACTATACTCTCGTACATTCCCTTCTTTGGTTCCTTGGACAAAGTTCTTTGTATCCACAGACACCTCAGTGCACCACTCACCTTTTTCCCCTCGTCAGTTCTATGATTCACCCCATCTTTCATAGACCCATCTGCTGACACGTCCACTCCTAAATATCTGAATACATTCACCTCCTCCATACTCTCTCCTGCCAATCTGATATCCAATCTTTCATTACCTATTTTTTTTATCCTCATCACCTTACTCTTTCCTATATTCACTTTTAATTTTCTTCTTTTACATACCCTACCAAACTCATCTACCAACCTCTGTAGCTTCTCTTCTCCCAGAAGCACAGTGTCATCAGCAAAGAGTAACTGTGACAACACTCACTTTGTGTTAGATTCTTTATCTTTTAACCCCACACCTCTTGCCAACACCCAAGCATTCATTTCTATTGCAACCACATCTATAAATATACTGAACAGCCTTGGTGACATCACACATCCTTGTCAAATTCCATCTTTTATTGAGAAATAATCTCCCTCTCTCCTACATAATCTAACCTGAGCCTCACTCTCCTCGTAAAAACTTCACCGCTTTCAGTAACCTACCTCCTATTCCACACATTGCAACATTTGCCTCATTGTCCCCCTATCCGCCCTGTAATACACCTTTTCCAAATTCATAATTGCCACAATAACCTTTTAACCTTCATTTAAATACTGTTAACCTATATATTTCACTGTAAACTCTTGGTCTACACACCCCCTACCCTTTCTAAAGCCTCCTTGTTAATCTGTTATCCTGTTCTCCGCCTTATTCTTAATTCTTTCAATAATTACTCTACTGTACACTTTACCAGATATATTCAACAGACTTATGCCCCTATAATTTTTACACTCTCTTTTGTCCCCTTTGTCTTTATACAAAGGAACTATGCTAACCACTCCAAAGCTATATCATTTCTATATTTATCCCATCAATCCCAGCTGCCTTACCCCCTTTCATTCTGCCCACTGCCTCACGAACTTCCCCCATACTGACAACTGGCTCCTCCTCACTCCTACGAGATATTATTCCTCCTTGCCCTATACTTGACATCACAGCTTCCCTATCTTCATCAACATTTAACAATTCCTCAAAATATTCCCTCCATCTTCCCGATACCTCTAACTCTCAATTTAATAACTCTACTCTCCTATTTTTAACTGTCAAATCCATTTGTTCCCTTAGATTCCCCAACTTATTAATCTCACTCTATAAATTTTCCTGGGCGTGAAATATCATGACTTTAGACTTCTCTACTGATATCTTGAGTCCAACTTTTCGGCAGGTGGACAGCACCAAGTCAAGATTTCTTTGGACACTCCACAGAAGGCTGGGATTCTGGGATGTCATGGAGTTTTCTAGCAGCTGTATAAGCTGGTGAGAGACAGAGAAAGCAGCCTCTGCTGTGCCCAGGGTGGAATCTTGCTCTCTTGCTCCTGTACATGGGCTTGCCTTAGTCCCATAGCTTCTTCCTGGTTGATGCATTCTAGAACACACTTAAGGCGATATTTTCAGGTCAACAGATGGGTAAAATATCCACTTTTATGAGTATGTCTGACAGATAAATTTGGGTGTCGATTGTGTCCCCTTGTCTGCCATCATATTAAGTGTGTGTGTCGAGTATGCCTGGGATGGAGTTCATTTATCTAGGGAAGGTGTGGGTGCTCTTGCTAGTTCAGTGGAGAGTTGTTTGGTCATTAAACTAGGAAGAGTTCGAGGTATGGGTGTAGGAATAACAGTTATCAAGTAACATTGAGTTATAATGCAAAGAGAAATTGTGGAAAAGCAAAGCTGAATAGGGAAAAGGTGCAGAAGAAAAAATCTTAACATATTATAAACGAACTGTCAAAGTGCTAGGAATATAATTAATGAATTAAATTTGGTAGTGTGTGTAGGAAGCACTGATTATATTGCAATAAATGAAACATGGTATAATTTAAAGAGTCAGGACATGATTACCAAATGCCACATTGAAAGGTTTAAGTTGTTCCATGTTAATAGAAATAACAGGAAGGGAGGGGGGGGGGTAGCATAATATGTTTGAGATAATGTGAAATGTTGCGAAAAAATAAACATAAAAATCGATGGATTAGAAACACATTCTGTTTGAGTAGAGTTTCTAAGACAAGTAAATAATTATTTTAGATGTTATATACCAACCCCCTAACTTAGTGACAGAGGGGGATCTCTTTTATTTATTTATTGATTTATTAATTTGAACATGATACAGAGAAGTACAAAAGAATACAGTTAAATGCAGCATGCCAAAGCCACTTGAATGCTTAGCATTACTGGCAGCTTAAAATTAACTTAAGATTAACTAAGCAATGAAGTATTCAGTGGTAAAACATTATTGTAAACAGATAACAATTAAGCACAAATGAGTATTACAAAAACAGATCGTATGGTTGCTTGCATTGCTCTACAATCAGTATTTATTTATTTATTTTATTTATTTATTTAATTTGAACATTAAGGCTTCTAAACCTGATACTATAGTAATAGGGGATTTTTAACTTTAGTCAAATAAACCGGACTCCTTTGACCTGAAATTTAGTGTCCAGTGACTTCCTAGAAGCAGTTTGTAACAGAACCCACCAGAGGAAATAAGCTGCCAGACCTGACTTTGCCAAATAAGGAAACCCTTATTTGACCTGGCTTGTATGGACCAGTAGGCCTGCTGCTGTGTTCCTTCGTTCTTATGATCTTATGTATCAGAGCACCATTGGCAAGATAGTGACGAAGTGAGGGATGATGACAGTGTTTCTTCTTGTTTGAGTCACCCTACCTCGTGGAGGACTGCGATGTATCACAAAAATAGTGATTGACGACTCACCTTTAAAACTATTTAGTAAACATGATGCACCGACCTAGAATGGGAGCTCCACCGTCATCAGCTGGTGTAATAGTAAGGTTGAGTGTGTGGTGGGTGGCATGAGCAAGGGTGAGAAGGGGCGGCAGTGGTATGGTAACTACCACCACTTGGTGGGTTAGACTGTCCACTCCCACGCTGTTGCGGACCCAGCAAGTGTAGTTGGTTGTCTCTCGAACAGCTGCATATCAAAATTCATATTTAACAATGAAAATTATATTGATGGATTCTTCGTAATAGTTAATATGTAAACATATCTGCTTATATTACAAAGGAAGACAGGAAGCTGATGAATTAGACATCTAAATATCTTCATTTTATTGACATTTCGCCATCCAGTGGCTTTTTCAATACAATACAGTAACATAAAGGAAAGACTATGAAAAAGAAGGCAAGTAAGTAAGCTTATTCAGGAATACACAAATACAGTTACATAGAATTATCATACATAGCAGCATATGTGTAGAGAACCTGAGATAACCCAAAAAACTCAGACAGTGACGTATTTCTATTGGGGTCATGTTAACGGCTTTGAGGGGACTTGAGCTAGAGTTCGTCACGGCCACGCTAGCTGGAGATTCGTCTGTAAAAACTTGCATTTGTGGTCACAGTGGTGCCTATGTTAACCTTCCTATGGTGGAGAAATATACCTAGTTGGACGAATCTTATTGTGGCTACCTGGTCCAGTGGCTAATGCGACGGTCTGGAGTTTTGAGACTCTCTGACCGCGGGATCAAACCCCACCCGTGGTATGGTTTGTTTGTAATCGTGTCATTACGATTTTGTGAGTCACCTTAAGGACAGTGTAAACAAACCCAGAGTGAACAGGTTGTGGATGGTCAGACGAACACACGCGGATTAATACCTGTCTTTGCTTTTGATTAATGTTTATTTTGCCTTATGCATACATTTGTGAAAAATTTTCACCACAATACAAACACATTACGTTATATACAAGTTGTCTTCAAGTTAGTGCAGTAGAATACCAACTCTCCCATTTACATGCAACACACCTTTTCGAGAGCGAGTGACACTATTTATGAATGAAAGTAGCGAAAAGGAATGTTTTTCAATGGTTACCGCAAGTAATACTATATACTGCTTCTCTGTTATTATTATTATGCTTAATGTATGTGGGTCGCATCCTGGGGAACAAGATTAAAGACCTCAATGGAAATAAGTTAGACAGTCCTTGATGACACACTGACTTTCTTGGGTTATCGTATTTCGACAGTATTTCTCACCCTTTTTACCACAGGGCACTAGAAGCTTTCTTTGGCCCCATGGTTTGCTTATGTAGCAGTTACAAGCACTAAAACACTTGAATAATACAAAATTTATCGAATGTATGTGTGCAACCGTCTGCCCCGACGTGTAAACAATGTCACACTTGCTCAGCTGAGGCGCTCGGGCCAGACGAACCAGACGGCCGTGTTCGGGACGAATGATGTTAGTCGAGTTTTTCAACGTAGGTCAGGGTCAAATTTTTACGCTGACAAGCATCGTAAGACGGTTTTATCGTAGGTTGAGGCCATCGTAAGTCGGGGGTCCACTGTACTAGTGAGATACTAAGTGATTTTAATGTACCTACATTCCAATGTGAAGATTATTTAGGTAAAGATAAGCATTAGTACAATTATCAGAGTTTATATAAAAAATCAATAACTTTAAAAAACTTGAAACTTTGCAAAGTTTTCAAGACATAATTGAGACGCGGAGCTCACAGATGTAAGTAAGTAAGTAAGTAAGTTTATTCAGGTATACACAAATACAGTTACATAGAATTATCATACATAGCAGCATATGTGTAGAGAACCTGGGATAACCCAAAAAAGTCAGACAGAGTGGCACTCGGACGTATAACAGCGAATCAAGGAACCGTATAAATGAATTTTGGGGAATAACAGTATTAGCAAAATTCCGTAAAGTGAAGCACCGGAAAGGAGGCCATCCTTAACTTGGATACAGATGGTGTTATAAAGGGTTCTTGGTCTATTTTCGGCAAACTGTTAAGTGACGATAGGAATTCAAAGAAGCAAGGGTTTCCTTGGCTCTGCCAGGCTAATTATTTTTTTCCAACTTGATAAATGTAATTAAGAGTTACTGGTAAAGGTAAAATATCCATATTTATCAATACATACTTAACACATGGCTGGTGAAACTGACCTGTTAGGTGCAAGTCTCCTCCTGGTAGCACCTGAGTGAGCTGATCACTACCAAGGGTAGTACTGCCCTTCGTCCAGGAGATGTTTGGTGGTGGAGACCCTAGACCCCTGCACCCTAGTGCCACTCCAGCTCCTGAACCAACTCTCCACCACCGCCTGCCACCCACAGCGATGGGTGGGTGTGAAGAAGTGGGTGTGGACAGAGCAGTGAGTCTGGAGGACTGGCTGCCCTCTCCTGCCGCTGTGGTTGCTGTCACCCACACCTGCCAAATGGATCAGGGCTTAACTCAGCTATTCTCTATTGAGCTAGAAAAGCAGAATCATATATTACAATTAGAATTTTGTAATAAAGTTGGTAGAATTACCGACAATATGTAAAGTAAAAGGACACAAGTGCACTTGTGTCCTTTTACTTTACAATTAGAATTTTGGAAATATAACGTTGACTTCGATACAAGACCTTGGCTAAACAGGTAAACTTTTGCTAAAGAGGCAAAAACGATTTGTTAAAATTATAATTCTTCTGAACATTATAAAGCATATAATATGCAACAATATTACCTTAGTGTTTTCCTGATACTCTTATCATAAACTGCCTCATCAATGTTAACACCAAACTTTTCTTCACATTGTGTTATCCACGACCTTTCTCAGCACAGTTATCACCAAATTTTTTTTTGCACTGCTATACACGACCTATCTTAACATTGCTACCACTGCCTATCTCAGCTCTATGTTATCTGGGATAAAACACAACAGTGTTGTTATGACTTATCTCACTATTGTTGTCAGGATCTCACACAACATTGCTGTAATGGCATAACCCACTACTATTTTCTCGACTTTTCACAACACAATTCACTTTTAATTTTCTTCTTTTACATACCCTCCCCAAATTCACCGACTAACCTTTGCAGCTTCTCTTCAGAATCTTCCAAATGCGAAAAGCAAATGTGACAACTTTCACGTTGCATTAGATTTTTTTTTTTTATATTTTAATTACACGACTCTCCCCAACACCCTAGCATTCATTTTTTTACAACCCCTATCTACAAATATGTTAAACAGCCACGGTGACATCATACATCCCTGTCTAAGGCCTATTTTTACTGGAAAATAATTTATTTTCTCTTCTACATACCCTAGCCTGAGCTTCACTGTTGTCATTAAAACTCTGAACTGCTTTAAATATTCTATACTCTTGCAATATTTGCTACATTGCTTCGCTATGAACCCTGTCATATGCATTTTCTAAATTAATTTGCATAGGTTCTTTTATTAAATGAGAAATAAGTCTGTCTTTTCTTTGCATTCATTTCCATGATTTCTGGACACACTATCAAGCCTGAGAGTGGCAAGTCCTGGGAAGTGGTCGCTTAAAAGATCATTAACGAATTACCAGTCACAACTCATGAAATCGTAATGACACGATTGCAAGCAAATCATACCATGGGCGGGGTTAGAACCCGCGATCAGAGAGTCGTAAAACTCCAGACCGACGCGTTAGCCACTGGACCAGCTGGCCACAACAAATTTCGTCCAACTAGACATATTTACACACCATAGGAAGGTTAGCACAGGCTAACGCGTCGGTCTGGAGTGTTATAACTCTCTGATCGCGAGTTCTAACCCCACCCGTGGTATGGTTTACCAGTCATAACTACATATGAATAAAAACATAGATGTAGTCAGCAACCGTATACAAGAGTGGACAAAGTTGTCTTCTATTCACTCAATCATTAGTTGATTTAAACGTTTGGCTTATTTATTTCCATATTACTTTTGGGTTATTAAGTAGAAATCGACTAGATTCATCAAATATAATGAAGAGATTATCTGAAAAACTGCGAAGTAAAATATTTAATAGAATTTGCAAAACAATGTGAATAAGACAAGATATTACATTATATATCACATCTAAGATAGTCTACCATAGTTTATATGTTCTCTATATTCACCCAGTATAAGCGACTTTCCACTTCACTGAGCAAGATAAGATAAGATAAGATAAGATTTCGTTCGGATTTTTAACCCCGGAGGGTTAGCCACCCAGGATAACCCAAGAAAGTCAGTGCGTCATCGAGGACTGTCTAACTTATTTCCATTGTGGTCCTTAATCTTGTCCCCCAGGATGCCACCCACACCAGTCGACTAACACCCAGGTACCTATTTGCTGCTAGGTGAACAGGACAACAGGTGTAAGGAAACGTGTCGAAATGTTTCCACCCGCCGGGAATCGAACCCGGGCCCTCCGTGTGTGAAGCGGGAGCTTTAGCCATCAGGCCACCGGGCCACAAATAATAGTGACAAAACAACAGTAGATACTAATAAATCTAACTTAGATTACAGGAACTAATTAAAAATAAAACATAAGAGTGCTATGTAAAAATTAAAGATTGTATAATTAATGTAAAAAAATTAAATAATTGTACCTGTAATATTGTGCACGTTGTTGGTAACAGTGCACACAGGGTTGGTAACTGTGCACACAGGGTTGGTAAATGTGCACACAGGGTTGGTAACTGTGCACACAGGGTTGGTAACTGTGCACACAGGGTTGGTAACTGTGCACACAGGGTTGGTAACTGTATACACAGGGTTGGTAACTGTGCACACAGGGTTGGTAACTGTGCACACAGGGTTGGTAACTGTGCACACAGGGTTGGTAACTGTACACACAGGGTTGGTAACTGTGCACACAGGGTTGGTAACTGTGCACACAGGGTTGGTAACTGTACGCACAGGGTTGGTAACTGTGCACACAGGGTTGGTAACTGTGCACACAGGGTTGGTAACTGTATGCACAGGGTTGGTAACTGTATACACAGGGTTGGTAACAGTATACACAGGGTTGGTAACTGTACACACAGGGTTGGTAACTGTACACACAGGGTTGGTAACAGTATACACAGGGTTGGTAACTGTATACACAGGGTTGGTAACTGTATACACAGGGTTGGTAACTGTATACACAGGGTTGGTAACTGTATACACAGGGTTGGTAACTGTATACACAGGGTTGGTAACTGTATACACAGGGTTGGTAACTGTATACACAGGGTTGGTAACTGTATACACAGGGTTGGTAACTGTATACACAGGGTTGGTAACTGTGCACACAGGGTTGGTAACAGTACACACAGGGCTGGTAACAGTACACACAGGGTTGATAACAGTACACACAGGGTTGGTAACTGTGCACACAGGGTTGGTAACTGTGCACACAGTGTTGGTAACAGTACACACAGGGTTGGTAACAGTACACACAGGGTTGGTAACAGTACACACAGGGTTGGTAACAGTACACATAGGGTTGATAACTGTGCACACAGGGTTGGTAACTGTGCACACAGGGTTGGTAACAGTACACACAGGGTTGGTAACTGTGCACACAGGGTTGGTAACAGTACACACAGGGTTCGTAAATGTACGCACAGGGTTCGTAACTGTGCACACATGGTTCATAACTGTGCACACAATGTTCGTAACTGTGCACACAGGGTTCGTAACTGTACACAAAGGGTTCGTAACTGTACGCACAGGGTTCGTAACTGTACACACAGGGTTCGTAAATGTACGCACAGGGTTCGTAACTGTGCACACATGGTTCATAACTGTGCACACAATGTTCGTAACTGTGCACACAGGGTTCGTAACTGTACACACAGGGTTCGTAACTGTGCACACAGGGTTCGTAACTGTGCACACAGGGTTCGTAACTGTACACACAGGGTTCGTAAATGTACACACAGGGTTTGTAACTGTGCACACAGGGTTCGAAACCGTACACACAGGGTTCGTAACAGTACACACAGGGTTCATAACAGTACACACAGGGTTCGTAACAGCACACACAGGGTTCGTAACAGTACACACAGGGTTCATAACTGTACACACTTGGTTCGTAACAGTACACACAGGGTTCGTAACGTTACAGAAAGGACTCGTAACAGTACACATAGAAATCGTAACAGTACACACAGGACTCGTAACATTACACATAGGACTCGTAACAGTACACATAGGAATCGTAACAGTGCACACTGGACTCGTAACAGTACACATAGGAATCGTAACAGTACACACATGGTTCGTAACGGTACAGATAGGACTTGTAACAGTACACATAGGAATCGTAACAGTACACATAGGACTCATAACAGTACACATAGGAATCGTAACAGTACACATAGGACTCGTAACAGTACACATAGGAATCGTAACAGTACACACAGGACTCGTAACAGTACACATAGGAATCCTAACAGTACACATAGGAATCCTAACAGTATGCATAGGACTCGTAAGAGTACACACAAGACTCGTAACAGTACACACAGGACTCGTAACAGTACACATATGAATCGTAACAGTACACATAGGACTCGTAACAGTGCACATAGGAATTGTAACAGTACGCATAGGACTCGTAACGGTACACATAGGACTCGTAACAGTACACATAGGAATCGTAACAGTACACATAGGACTCGTAACAGTACGCATAGGAATCGTAACTGGTAACAGGTAAAAGCACTGGTAGCATTGCACAGGCAACAGTACTGGTAGCACTGCACAGGTAACTGTACTGGTAGCACTGCACATATAACAGGTAAAAGTACTGGTAGCACTGCACATATAACAGGTAAAAGTACTGGTAGCACTGCACATATAACAGGTAAAAGTACTGGTAGCACTGCACATATAACAGGTAAAAGTACTGGTAGCACTGCACATATAACAGGTAACAGTACTGGTAGCACTGCACATATAACAGGTAAAAGTACTGGTAGCACTGCACATATAACAGGTAAAAGTACTGGTAGCACTGCACATATAACAGGTAACAGTACTGGTAGCACTGTACATATAACAGGTAAAAGTACTGGTAGCACTGCACATATAACAGGTAACAGTACTGGTAGCACTGCACATATAACAGGTAACAGTACTGGTAGCACTGCACAGGTAACAGTACTGGTAGCAATGCACATATAACAGGTAACAGTACTGGTAGCACTGCACATATAACAGGTAACAGTACTGGTAGCACTGCACAGGTAACAGTGCTGGTAGCACTGCAAAGGCAATAGTACTGGTAGAACTGCACATATAACAGGTAACAGTACTGGTAGCACTGCACAGGTAACAGTAGTGGTAACACTGCACAGGTAACAGTAGTGATAGCACTGCACATATAACAGGTAACAGTACTGGTGGTACTGCACAGGTAAGAGTCCTGGTAGCATTGCACAGGTAACTGTACTGGTAGCACTGCACAGGTAACAGTACTGGTAGCACTGCACATTTATCAGATAACAGTAAGGGTAGCACTGCATAGGTAACAGTACTATTAGCATTGCTCAGTTAATAGTACTGGTAGCACTGCACAGGTAACAGTACTGGTAGCACTGCACATACAACAGGTAACAGTACTGGTAGCACTGCACAGGTAACAGTACTGGTAGCACTGCACATATAACAGGTAACAGTAGAGGTAATACTGCATAGGTAGTGGTACTGGTAGCACTGCACATATAACAGGTAACAGTACTTGTACCACTGCACAGGTAATAGTACTGGTAGCACGGCACAGGTAACAGTACTTGTAGCACTGCACATATAACAGGTAACAGTACTGGTAACACTGCACATATAACAGGTAACAGTTCTCGTAGCACTGCACAGGTAACAGTACTGTTAGCACTTCACAGGTAACAGTACTGCTAGCATTGCACAAGCAACAGTACTGGTAGCACTGCACAGGTAACAGTACTGGTAACACTGCACAGGTAACAGTACTGGTCGCACTGCACTTATAACAGGTAACAGTACTGGTAGCACTGCACATATAACAGGTAGCAGTACTGGTAGCACTGCACAGGTAACAGGTAACAGTACTTGTAGCACTGCACATATAACAAGTAACAGTACTTGTACCACTGCACAGGTAATAGTACTGGTAGCACGGCACAGGCAACAGTACTGGTAGCACTACACAGGCAACAGTACTGGTAGCACTGCACAGGTAACAGTACTTGTAGCACTGCACATATAGCAGATAACAGTACTGGTAACACTGCACATATAACAGGTAACAGTTCTCGTAGCACTGCACAGGCAACAGTACTGTTAGAACTGCACAGGTAACAGTACTGGTAGCATTGCACAGGCAACAGTACTGGTAGCACTGCACAGATAACAGTACTGGTAACACTGCACAGATAACAGTACTGGTAGCACTGCACTTATAACAGGTAACAGTACTGGTAGCACTGCACATATAACAGGCAACAGTATTGGTAACACTGCACAGGTAACAGTACTGGAAACGCTGCACAGGGAACAGTACTGGTAGCACTGCATAGGTAACAGAACTGGTTGCACTGCACATTTAACAGGTAACAGTACTGGTAGCATTGCACAGGCAACAGAACTGGTAGTGCTGCACATTTAACAAGTAACAGTACTGATAGCACTGCACAGGCAACACTACAGGTAGCACTGCACACATAACAGGTAACAATGCTGGTTTCACTCCACAGGTAGCAGTACTAGTAGCACTGCACATATAACAGATAACAGTACTGGTAGCACTGCACATATAACAGGTAACATTACTGGTAGCACTGCACATGTAATGGTAACAGTACTGGAAGCACTGCACAGGTAACAGTACTATTAGCATTACACAAGTAACAGTACTGGTAGCACTGCACATATAGAAGGTAACAGTTCTGGTAGCACTGCACAAGTAACAGTACTAGTAGCACTGCACATATAACAGGTAACAGTACTGGTAACATTGCATAGGTAACAGTACTGGTATCACTGCCCTGGTAACAGTACTGTTAGCACTGCACAGGTAACAGTACTGGTAGCACTGCATATGTAACAGTACTGGTAACACTACACAGGTAGCAGTACTAGCAACACTGCCCTGGTAACAGTACTGGTAGCACTGCACATGTAACAGGTAACAGTACTGGTAGCACTGCACAGGTAACAGTACTGGTAGCACTGCACATATAACAGGTAACAGTATTGGTAACACTGCACAGGTAACAGTACTGGTAGCACTGCACATATAACAGGTAACAGTACTGGTAGCACTGCACAAGTAACAGTACTGGTAGCACTGCACATATAACAGGTAACAGTACTGGTAACACTGCACAGGTAACAGTACTGGTAACACTGCACAGGTAACAGTACTGGTAACACTGCACAGGTAACAGTACTGGTAGCACTGCACATATAACAGGTAACAGTACTGGTAACACTGCACAGGTAACAGTACTGGTAACACTGCACAGGTAACAGTACTGGTAGCACTGCACATGTAGCAGGTAACAGTACTGGTAGCACTGCACAGGTAACAGTACTGGTAGCACTGCACATATAACAGGTAACAGTACTGGTAGCACTGCACAGGTAACAGTACTGGTAGCACTGCACATGTAGCAGGTAACAGTACTGGTAACACTGCACAGGTAACAGTACTGGTAGCACTGCACATGTAGCAGGTAACAGTACTGGTAGCACTGCACAGGTAACAGTACTGGTAGCACTGCACATATAACAGGTAACAGTACTGGTAGCACTGCACATATAGCAGGTAACAGTACTGGTAGCACTGCACAGGTAACAGTACTGGTAACACTTTCGTTAAGTCTAGTTAGGTAACTGTTGCTGACTCTAACTCTGCTGGAACAAACCTGTGAAGCTCGTGTAACTTCTGAACACATTCTCTCACTTAGTCATGTCCTCATCCTTCTCAAGTTTCTCACTCCAAGATGAGTCATTTTATAACTTGTTATGTAAATTCAAGGATCATTAAACATTATAATTACCAGAGGTCAACCTGTTTTCCAAATTGTTTTTAATCTAATTTTGCATGCCAGAATTTTTTTTTTTTATTTTTATATATTTATTGATTTTGACTAGTTACGTAAGGCTTAAATTTGGAGTAATTTATTAATAATAAATATCAATTCTATTATTTTTTTTTCCTGTTCAAGTCTTTTGCGCGACAGATAATAAAATATATTTATTTTCTGACTGTTTATGAAAAAATATGATTAATTTCTTAATTTTCTCATCCTTGTTTTAGCAGTAATTCAGTTCAGTCACATCAGTGCTGTTCTACTTGACTCACGAAATCAAACAAACCATACCACAGGTGGGGTTAGAACCCGCGATCAGAGAGTCTCAAAACTCCAGACCGACGCGCTAGTTCTATGACTCTCTGATCGTGGGTTCTAACCCCGCCCGTGGTATGGTTTTTTTTTCATTACTTGTTCAGAACGGCAACCTCTCTCCTGTAGAAAATCAGTGAGGCTGTACCTGCTGCCTGATCCAAAAGTGACCACTGGTGAGGTATTAAGCATATCTGACTAACCTTCTATAACTAGATTTTCTTGTATGGTATAATCGATAACTTAGTAAACATCTTCCAGGTATGTAACGTCCGAAGATGAGTTTGGGATTTTCAGCTCGTAATAACTTTCAGTATGCTGAGAGACGGCGCAGAATTTTAAGTATAATGCTAAATAAACCAGCAGAATTGAGTTGGAAAAGTGAGCATCTTAAACGTCAGGACTTTTGTTTTCTGCTTAACACACTTTATATCGCATTTCCCTATCAAGCATTTTCAAGGATACTTTATGGTCTTGAATGAATTAAAATGAGGTTTATATTAATATCCAAAAATCTTACACAGTTTCTCTAACTTCAATAATAAATAACATTTGCTGGTACCCAGATGTAATAGGAAGGGAGTAAGAACCTCACCTAGCTGGTGAGTACCTGACGTCCTCCCTCTGTGTCTCTTAAGTCTCAAGACTGTTTCACTGTCAGCCAAATATAAACTATATATATCAAAAGGATACACATTAATCACGATTCTCTGATGTGTTTGTCGAGCATAACGACGATGTGATTATTATATATAATAAAAAATTACTTTGGTATTACTATAAACAACTGTGTTTACTGGGACGGCAGCACCTGAATTCTTGTATCAATATGTTTTTGACTTTCTACTTTGTTGAAAAAATAAGTATTACACATTCATTAAGATTTATTAATACATTCAATGAGTGAGTGCTAATCTCGAAGGGGTCACAGAGTGCCTGGGGAATGGGAGGTAATAAGCTTCGATCCAAGGAAGGAGAGGTTACCTAAATTTCCCTGGAAAAAAACCTTCATCGGCATTAAGGTCCCGCCCTAGAAGAACATATTTATTCAGAGGACTAAAATACTGGAACTCATCGGACAACACTAGATTCTCCTACCGTCTATTATTCTCTCATAATTTTGCTGCTTTAGGGATTACCACTTTCAATCATTTTTATTTAATGAAAAATAAGGAGTTGTGCATAATGCTGAGCTCTAAATGCAGCTTATATAACCTACAGAAGATTTTTATAGAAATATCGACAAATCACATTCGAAATTTAACTGTACGCCTTGCGCTGCTTGACGTAGCCATCTTTTTGATTATTTCGCTATTGTAGAGTAATTATGTCTAAATGCTGTTGAAAATAAGTTAATTTAACTAAACCTAATTTATAGGTATCATTATTGTCGAGACGTTTTTCCTGCCCAGCAGGCTTCGTCGGTGGAATACAGAGGCAG
>NC_069425.1:7261235-7301235 GCF_026875155.1 Cherax quadricarinatus | reverse complement strand
TTTCTTTTACTCTCCATATAACCACTTCTGCTTTGTAAATACCTCTCAAAAGCTACTTTTTTCTCTTTTATCACACTCTTTACTTCATCTTTCATATACATGGTCCCCCGCTTTTCGTAAGTTTTCCCCGGCAATCGTAAAATTCGCCAATCATAGAGGTATTTTCGTATAACCAGACTCGCTTTTCATAGGCTGACTCCGATCGTAGTTCGTTCGGGACGCGTACCCCACGGCGTAAGCCAGGGCGGCAGCCAGTCTGGCATTGTTTACCATGAGCGAAGGTCCACCACGTGCTCCAGCAAAATTATTTCATAATATTCCATTATTTTAGTGCTTGCAAGTACTAAATAAGCTACCATGGCTCCAAAGAATCTCCTAAGTGCCAAGCCCTGTGGTAAAGAAGGTGAGAAAATACGAATTGAATTTAAGAAAACCATCATTGAACAATTGAAAGTGGTACAGTGTGGCCGAACTCCCAGGATGTATAAGAAACCCTAACACAACCGTTTATGTTCCCATAGTGGCCAAGAAAAATGAAATAAAGGGATGCTGTTGTTTCAAGGGAGTAACTATGCTGACAAAAATAGAATCACCAGTACTGGAAGGGGTTGAGAAGTTATTATTGGTGTGGAGTAAATGAGAAACAATTAGCAGGAGATACTTTTATGACTTCGTTTATTTGTGAAAAGGCTAGGCAGTATGCATGAAGATTTGGTAAAGAAATTGTCTGCAAATAGAGGGTGAAGTGATGAATTTTAAGGCCAGCAAAGGCTGGTTTGGAGAGATTTAAGAACCTTCTTGCATACACAGTGTGTAAGGCCATGGTGAGGCTGCCAGTTCGGCCACAGCGCTTGATAAATATGTGCCATGAATTCCAGGAGTACATAGAGGCTGAAGACTGAAACCTGAATAAGTGTTCAATTGTGGACGAAACAGGCCTCATTTGGAAGAAAAATGGCCCAAAGAGGAACCTTCATTACACAAGAGGAAAGGCAATGCCAGCCAGGGAGCCTATAGAAAAACAGGCTGACTCTAATGTTTCTGTGCTAATGCTAGTGGGATTCAAAGTGAACCATTACTATTGACCATTCTGAAGATCCCAGAGTGTTCAGGAAAAACAAAGTTATGAAGAGTAAATGGTGTGGTGGTTAAGGAAATCTAATAGTAAGGCATGGTCACGGGTAAATTTTCGTCGATGGTTCAATGAAGTGTTTGGCCCTAGTGTGAAGGAGTATCTCCCTGGAAAAGAAATTGGAACTCAAGTAGCCTGCTAGTAATGGACAAATGCTCACCTGCTCACTCCAAACTTGGATGACCTAATTTCGGAGGAGTTTGGGTTCATCACAGTAAAGGTCTTGCCCCCGAATACCACTCCCTCTCCTCCAACCCCTGGACCAGCAGGTTCATTGCAAACTTTAAAAAACTCTCAAAACAAAAGCAAATGTTCCACAGGTCGCTTGACTGTGAACCACAGGACACTCACTTGACCCTAATGAATTTTGGAGAGAACAATTTCAGCATCCTCCCACTGCATAACCCTTAACTAGTATGGCTTGGGAGGGAGTACTACCAGGACTTTGAACTCTGCCTGGAGAAAATTGTGGCCAGATGTGTCGACAAAGGGATTTTGAAGAATTTGGGACTGACCCTAATGAGGCCTAATGTCTGTTGTAAAATCAATTTGGCACTGGGGTTCCATGGGTTGGATGTAGTTTGGAGGGATGTGGAAGAATTGGTGGAAGACCACAATGAAGAACTCCACCACTGGGAAAGGAGCTGCAAGAGCTTCAGCATGGGAAGAGCAAGCACATCACAGCTCAGAATCTTGCTGCAGAGGAGGAGGAAGAGAGATGGAAGGAAGGGCCTTCTTCAGAAATTAAAGAGATTTTTTAGCTATGTGGGTAAATGGAAAGCTTATGGAGAAACATCACCCTAACAAAGGTGTTGCAAGCCTGGTTTAATATGTACAGAGACAAAATCTTGGCCTTTTAAGGGAAGTGTTTAAAGATACGCCAGATACTGTGCTCCTCCACAGTTATTATGGAGACAGGACTCCAGTGACTCTCAAGTGGTCCTAGTTGGCAATAAGAAACAGAGGGAAGAGAAGCAACCCCAGAAAAAGCAAATGGGACCTGAGGTGTTTGATGAAGGGATCCCCCTTCCAAACAAAACAATCCAATCTCTCTCCTCCTCCCGTCTCCAAAACACTAAGAAGAATCTTAAAAAAAGGTAAATGTTATGCGTTTAAGTTTCATTTTCATTTCCCCCGTATTGTTTTGTATAAATGTATATTTCTGTTAAAAATTTTTTTTTTTTTAATACTTTTGGGTGAGGGGGGATTAATTGTATTTCTTATTTCTTTGAGGAAAATTGATTCGTAAAATCGTAATTTCGTTTATAGTAACGGCCCGGAAAGGGTTAATTACGAAAAACGAGGGACCACTGTATTTATTTATATATTTATATATATATTAAAATAAATTTTTTATTTTGTGTTGTGTTTTGTGTGTTGTGTGTGGGTGGATTGCAAGAAGAGGAGAAATATTTACACTGATCTCCGGCTGAAGGGGACTCGAACCTACGAACCTTGGGCAAGGAGCAGTGCTTTACCAACCTAGCTACATTACCTTGGCGTCTGAGTGAGCTAGCGTTGATCCAAGACAGCCAGCTTTAAAGCAGGAGGCTTACGCTTTTTCACCCTCTGCATGCATCGCTTTACTAAGTTTTTTAACATGCTGGAATTCGGAACGTCGAAATTTTCACAAACACAAAACTGGGCAAAAGAAGACCAAACCTCGTCAATTAGCAAGAATCTTTTTTAAAATTAAAGTTTTCTAAATTTTCTTTTATCCCTTTAAAGTATATTTTTTTCATTAATTTTAAATGTAAAATTTTTTTAATTTTGCTCAAAGAATCTTAGAAAATTACCAACCCTTTATTACAACAAGAAAAATTTATTTTAGCCAAACCCCAACAAATTTTAATTTTAATTTTTTTAAAATAATTTTTAATATAAACAAACACAGTGAATATATTTTTTTCGTTAGGTTCAGAATGTTTTTGGCAAAATTTATTGATACACAAATTTTTACTTGTCCTATATGGCAAGTGAATTTGTTTTAAGCCAAGATCGCAAGTTCCTGATTCGGCACG
This sequence comes from Cherax quadricarinatus, assembly GCF_026875155.1. NCBI lineage: Eukaryota > Metazoa > Arthropoda > Malacostraca > Decapoda > Parastacidae > Cherax > Cherax quadricarinatus. Next base: position 7,298,082 of record NC_069425.1, on the reverse strand, counting down.
ACTATTATAAATATTAAATTTATTTATAAATTTATATATATATATATTATTTATATATTTTAATATATATATATTTATTTATATATAATTCGCTTGGGCTTACACCATTTGGGTAGGCAGAGATAAAACCAGCCAGCCACAAAGCCGGGGAAAAATGCACCCCCCCAAATGAAAAGAAGGGCACAGTCAGGTGTGGGGGAGTTTCGAGCACGCAAAGGGACGGCCGTATTCTTTGCACAAAATTGGGTGTGGGGATCACTTCCCCCGCAGAGGCAGCCACAGCCCCCACGGCAGATGAAAATTCCCAATGGAACCTCGTCACTTGCGATAACCTTCTGTTGGCATTCAAATCATCTTCGTACCTTCCCCCCCCTAAAGCCTCGCCCATATGCAGCGGGGAAATTTACAGACCTTCTTAAGCGGGTGAATGGGGGTTTCCAAAAATTTGAACCCCGAGGCACCACCCAAGCAGGGCCAAAACCCTTTCTTGTTGGAAATGTCTGTCTTGCGTTCCGAAAGCGAGGCAAATGCAAACCCAAAGTCAGTTATCAAGGCAGTGGAATCCCAAGAACGGTAACTGTGCCCCCCTTGACCTATCATCGCGGGAAATAAAGAGGAAACCCCAAAAAAAAGTCCTACGAAAACGAGAAAATCTGCGCCAGGTTAGCAAAAAAATGAAAAAGGTAACCGTGGGAGCAAAAAGATAATTCAAGTGACGACACTGTAGCCCAAAGGTGAGACCAGGGCCCAAGCCCCTAAAGACAACATCCAACGGGGGACCCCTTTGCCAAACGACAACTCTGAAAGACCCCATCCCGAAAAATTTAAATTTTCCCAAAAACGGAATTTCTATAAGGCAACAGTCTTTTCCCAAAAAAGGGATCTGGGGAAAGGTTACCGGGAAATTCGCCCTCAGCCCCTCAAAGAGATGAAATAAGTACTCGGGAATCTGCATCAATTCTTCTCACCGAGTTAACAACTTTCGTCAAAAATTTGCCTGGCGGGCAAACCCCAAAAGAAAAAAACCTTTCTTTTTTGGACCCTCACTATGGCTTTAAAGAGGGGATGGGGGAAATCAGACCTTTGCAGTTGAAAACTCTTCGCCGTCTCGTTGCCAAAGCGCGTGAGAAATTTCCCCAAAAGCTGCCACTTACCCCCACCACCCCAACTGGGCTTTGGGGCTTCAAGGCTTGAAAGCTAGCTCATGCGGAAAGGGCCACATGGGGACTCCCAAAAGACAAGGCCATAGTCAAACTTGATTTTGAAATGCCTTATTAGGGTGAAGAAAGATGCTGTTTTGCCAGCTGTTCGGGTTCGGTTTCACCAGTCTCTTTCCTTATTTAAACCCTACAGAAACCCTCAATTCTTTGTTTGGAGAAATGAAATTCAACATCAGAGGGTGTTCAGCAGGGGACCCCCCTCGCTCCACTTCTTTCGTTGGCAGTGAGAGACTAACTTTCCCGTATGCATGGTCAAAATTGGACTGGATGAGGCACTTGGCAGGGACTGAAAGAGTCCTCTGGGGGATTTCAACTGGTGAAAAACAGGGGAAAAACTTGGGCCACCTCAATCCCCCCCAATGTGAAATCATACAGCGAACCCGAAAAAAATCAATGCTGTGCGAGAATCCTCCCCGGGAAGTCTCAACTAAAACCCCTCCAACAGTACCGTCTTGGGGGCCCCCTGGGGGCACCCGGGCCCTCGTACTGTCCCCGGGCAATTGATGACCCGTGAGAATGGAGGAGAGAATAAGCGATCTATGCCCATGGCTCTGTATCCTTCCCACAAATGTCTTTCACCAAACTCACTTACTTCTTGAGGTTTGCACCCCCTTTGACAACCCAACACTCGATGAATATGACGCAACCTAGATCATTTTTTTGAAGGCACGAACTGTACTAAGGATGAGCAATGGGGTCGGCAAAACCCCCCCAGTGGACTGGGGTATAGGATGGAAAGCAAAAATGTTCTTTACCTGCTTTCTGTCTTCGTGTTGGGGTTCCAGGCTTATCAAAAGTAGTGCCCGACACTTGAGAGATTGGTTGGGGTCAAAACCCAGGGGTTTTCGAAGCAGGATTCGGGGGGACCCCTTTCAGACTCCCCCCAGTAGACCAGCCCTCCCAAACAAAAACAGTCCCCCCTGGGGCAAAAACCCATCATGAAAAAATCGCCAAAAAAATGCTCTCCAAGCTTCAGGAAAAAAACAAAGCCGTCTCCGGCAGGAAGGCACCCACTCAGGGGTTTCCTGTTACTGTTTCCCAATTCTCCCTGGGCACCCGTCTCGACCCCCCGGCATTCGGATTGGTGTTTTCCTTCGCCTAGCCGCCCCCCTCCTCACCCAACTAGGGTATTTGCGGCGGGCGACAGCTGATCAATTCGGACTTTTGGTTTCGTTCCACACAGGAAGGGGGAAATATGCCAGACTGAGGAGATAAATGACATAATAAAAAGAAAACCTCGCCCGGCCGTTGCCCAGTCAAAGGAACCCAAGTGCAGAGGTCTGATGGAAGTCAAAATCACGATGGGGACTATGCCCCCGGGAAAGGGTGGAAAGCAGATTGCCCGGGGGCTACCCCTTTCTGCCAATTTGGGAGACACCCTTGCCATCTCTGTATGGGAAGGGGGTGGAGCTGCCAGCCACAGGGGACCAGAAGATCCCAAAATATGAAGACCTTCCCCCTTGCTATAATTCTTCCCAAAGGGTCGGAGACCCCTTGGAGCATGGGGGAAAGTGCTCAAAGTTCCAAAGGCTGGGTGAAAAGCTCAATAGAAACCCAAAGGACTCAGGGCGACCAGCTTCCTCTTTCAGAGACTCAGTGTTGCGATCCAGAGAGGAAATGCCGCGCATTTGGGCCCCGCGGCCCCCCCGCAGGGGAGCGGAGAAAATATTTGGAGAGCTTGGTACCCAGTTGTTTTACTTTCTTTTTATTTTTTTGAATGTTTTGGCCCAAGATTTTGTCTTTTAAAAAAAAACAAACCCGAAATATGGGGGTGGTAGGGAGAAAATTCTCAAAAAGCTTCAGGAGAACCTTGAGTTTTCCCCGAAAACAAAATTTTTTTTTCTTGAGGATGAGGGTCCCTACGACAGTTTAGAGGGGGTACCTCCCTATATTTATAATTTTTTTTATATTTAATATATTTATTTTTTAATTTATATATATATATATATATATATAAATATATTATAAAATATAAATATTATATAAATATAAAAAAAAAAAAAAAATTAACCCATGACGTAGTTATATTTCCCAGACAAAAATAAGTAATACATATCCAATAATGAAATTTTTCAGAGGGACTTCAGTTGAAAATTGGGATTTCGTCAAACATATGAGTTCAAAACGAAAAATTTTAAGTTTCTTTCCAACAAGTTGGGGGAAAATAATATGCAGCACGACCCAGCAAAGGTAAGTGCCCCCAGTTCTGTGGTTAATGGTAACAGTGCTAGCTCCGCCTGGTGCACTGTTTTTTATTACTAAACCCGTCTCGTATTTTGAAAAAACTGTTTTAGTACTTTCAAAAAAAATTACTTTTTTATTTAAATCTTTAAAATGAACATGAAAAATAGTGGTAAAACCTGGTATTTTAAAACCCACAAATTGGTTTAAAAAAACCCCGAGCAAAACCAGACATATTTATTAAAAACGTTTCGGTCCCGGGATTTGTTCTTTTCAATGGCAAATCAAGGGCCAGCACCGAACCCTAATCTAATGAGTCCTAAGTTTGTCACTCACGTGTCTTTCTAAAAAACCCGTGTTAGTCCTGGGGCAAACTATATCAACAACGAAAAGATGTAAATTAAAAATTTTAGTATAAAAATTTTTACAAGGTTAAAAATAAATGTTTATTACCCTGTTCCGGGGTCCATGAATTTGTGGGGGTTTTTTCAAAATTAATGAAAACTATCCGCATTGATGATCAAAAAAACAAAAAAAACTTCAAAAAGTCAAATGTGTCTAATATTCCTTTTCCAACAAGTCCTATTTCACTGTTCGTAAAACACGTTTTAACTGATGCATTAGAACAGTTGAATTCAAGTTACTCGAAACTAAATATAAACAAACTGTGAGGTCACCGTAATTAGTTTAAGATGACGCCTTAACAAAGTGTAGTCAAGAAGGTGGAGAAAGTGGCACTGACCTGAACCCTGGAGGAAGGGGCGAGGCCGGTCAGTTCCTTCCAAGTAGCCTCTGACCCGCTTGATCCAACCACATCCCTCAACACACCCTGAAACGACACTTCTGTCACATTTACTCCATCACTTCCAAATATCTCTTTCACCAATAAACTCTAAAATGCATTAAATTTATTCTCGTAACACACTTCTATATTTTCTTTATGGTCTCCACTTACCACTTGCATCACCTGTATACTTCCCTCGCTTGTCTGTCAAGTCTATACTTTTCAAAGTGAGGAGCTGACACTTTCTTGTGTTAACTCCACAATTTTCAAGCATTCCAGGATTAACTCACACTCACTGGACATTCCATTGTTAGCTCCACACTTTAGAGTATATTTTTAACCATCTGGGCAACATCAGGAAAACATTATGAGAGCAATCCTATTATCTGTCTCAGTGCGAGAGACAACAATGTGGGCAGATGTAGAAATGAGGATTTAATTATCAGGTATAAGACAACATTAGATATAATTAGGAAGAAGAAAGGGCGCCATGTTATATGAGACATTGGGCCTATACTGTAAGGATAATTCAGTACCATTCATCGACAGCTGGGACCACTTCTATGGTAGAAATGGCATGTATGCCACGAAAGGGGTTCATTATCTAGGACAGGTGTAGGTGCTTTGTCTAGTTCAGTGGTGAATGATGTTGTTAAGGCTTTAAACTATGATAATATCATACAAGAACAGTTGGACAATAAATTTATTGAGGAAATAGTCGAAGATAAGTTGAAGACAGACGCTCATTATCTCCCGCACCATGGAGTCAGAAAGGATTCTGAAACCACTCAACTACGTGTTGTATATAATTGCAGCGCACGTGCAAATAAAGATGTAGTAAGTCTTAATGACTGTCTGATGACCGGACCCTCACTAACTGAGAAGCTTGGAGACGTGCTTATGAAATTTCGCACAAACCCATATGCCTACACAGCTGATATTTCCAAAGCTTTCTTAAGAGTAGGACTACAAGAAATAGATAGAGATTATACTCGATTCTTGTGGCCTGAAAATCCACATGATCCTCAAAGTCCTGTGAAAGCTTATCGTTTCAAATCAGTATTATTTGGTGCAACATCCTCTCCATTCTTACTAGAAGCTACTCTAAATACACATTTGAAGAAATCTGTAAGTCCCTTCAAAGAAATCTTAAAGAAAAAATTCTATGTGGACAATCTTCAAGGTGCTGTGAATAAAGAGGAGGATTTGAAATCCTTATACAGAGAAGCTAAAAAGGGAGTAAAGAAGCAAAATATCCCCTCTAAGGATGTGGAATACAAATTCAGTGCAATTAAGGGAACTTATCAAAGATTTCCCTGAAACTGAAATTCCTGATTGCAACAATATGCTGGGACTTAATTGGAACACACAGGAAGATACTTTGAGTCTCAAAAGGATAAACAATAAATTTCTTTGCAGTACACTCACTAAACGTAGTTTACTGTCAGAGGTATCACAATGTTTTGATCCTCTAGGACTCGTCTCACCAATTACCATAAAGGGTAAAATGCTTATGCAAGATGCATGGAAGCTCAAAATTGGATGGGATGAGAACTTGCCTCTAGAAATGAGTCAAGCATGGGATTAAATATCCAAGGAGTTTAAGCAACTTCATCAAATTAAATTTCCCAGACAAAAGGTCAAGAGGGAAACAAGTACACATTACATGTGTTCTGTAATGCGTCAACCAGAGGTTATGGCGCTGTGGCTTACATGAGTAATGCTGAAGGAAGTACACTAATTACTTCAAAGGCCAGGGTAGCACCCTTGAAGGTCAGAACAGTACCACAATTGGAACTGACAGCACTCTATGTAGGTACAAAATTAGCTGTCTATCTCAACAAAGTACTTGATCATCTCACTATTGAAAAAACCGTGATCGGGAGTGATAATGAGAGCAGTTCTCCAGTGGTTAAAGAAATAATAAGAGTAAGCTGGTCTATGTACGAACAGAGTAGCAGAAATAAAAGAGATGCAGAGAGATTATCTCTTTCTCCACGTCTCTACCCAAGAGAATCCAGCTGACATGTTGTCACGTGATGTCCCACTCAAGAAATTTGTGGATAATAAATTATGGCTCCACGGACCGAACTGGCTCTCTAATGAAAATAACTGGCCTCAGCAAAAAGCTCACATTATGCCAGAAGAAACAGTCTGCTTGAACAACAGCAGAAAATTAAGTTGTTAAATACTGCAGACACAACAGAAAGAGTCATTGATGGATCTAAAATATCTCATCTTTGGGTAAACTCTTAAGATTACAGCTCTTGTCTTTAAATTCATTAAAGGAATAAAACTGATTATGAATATCTTGAACCCATTAAATACGGGGTGAAACTAATACAGAAAGATGTTTTCTCTACAGAATATAAATTTCTAGAAACACAAGATAAATCCCCAAAGAAACCTGTTATGATTAATTTTTTAGGACTTTATCTCGACTCAGAAAAGATTATAAGATGTCGAGGAAGAATTCATAATTCTTCACTACCTAAAGAAGCCATACATCCAATATTGATCCCCAAGAATCATTGGCTAACAAAACTGATTGTGCAAAACGCCCACAGTAACGTGTTACATGGTGGGGTAGCTGACACACTTTGTCATATACGACAATCCTACTGGATACCTCAAGGTCGACAAAGTGTGAAAAAACAAATAGTAAAGGACTGTATTACTTGTCGTCACTACGATATGCGAGTATGTCAGTATCCAGGTCCACCTCCATATCCCTCTGAAAGAGTTTGTCATATCACTCCATTTGAGGTGACAGGTGTAGATTACACTGGACCAATAATTTTAACCAAAACAGTTGACAAAGTTCCCATCAAGGTGTACATCTGTTTGTTCACTTGTGCTACAACTAGAGCAGTACATCTAGAAGTAGCCACTGACATGTCTGCTGAAACCTTTATCAAATTATTCAGACGGTTTGCAGCTAGAAGGGCATGTCCCAGACTGATGATTTCAGATAATGCAACGAACTTTGTTGCTGGTGCTGCTTATGTAAGCAAGATCTTTGATCAACCGAAAGTACAACAGATGCTGAATCAACGCAGGTGTCGTTAGAGATACATTCCTCCTAAATCTCCATGGCACGGCGGATTTTATGAAAGAATGATCGGCATTGTGAAACGTTGCTTAAGGAAGACTCTTCATCGTACAGTTGTGACTGAAATAGAAAATAGAGTCCACAACAGACCTCTAACTTATGTTACCGATGATCTGGACAATTTAAAAGTGTTAAGTCCATCTCATTTACTCCATGGCAGAAGGCTCGAACCTGTTCCTCCCATGAATGATAAAGAAATTATAGAGGATCGTACTTATTTCGAACCTGAGCAACTCAGACGTAAATTCAAACACCTTAATAAAGTGATTGAACGTTGGGAGAAAATTTGGCGAGAAGACTATCTCACCTCATTGAGAGAACACTTCTATGGGGCTGGTGTTCCTGAAAATCATAAGTCCTTAAGACCTGGTGACAGTGATTATTGACAATGATGGTCCGAGGTCCCAATGGCCACTTGGAAAAATTGTGACCATATATCCTGATGCAACTGGAATCATTAGGACAGTTGATGTTTTCAGCAAAGGTGTAGTGAATAAGCGGACAATAAATAAACTAGTGCCGTTAGAATTACACAGTGTTGAAAACAAAATTAGTGATTCTCCAGAAACCACACAGACTAACGCTGTTCAGAAAAGACAAGCAGCAGTGGTGGCGAGTGAGAAAATTAAATTAATGTTAAGTGATGAATAGTTCACCTGCAGCGAACCTCTGCCGCCCCCCAGTGTGGAGAAATTTTCTCTAGGAGTGGGGTATCAGCCCCCTTCAGCCCCTTCAGCCCCTTTCAGTCCTGAGGGGCCCAGCCCTCTCAGAAGGGGCAAGCGTCTTGTTTACTGCTACAGTGAGTAATTGATCACATATGCCGTACGAGTATGCGACGTGGTCAAATGACCGCCGCTCCTTGCAGTGTTGCAGAGTGTATTTTAATAAGAGACAGTGCATCTCTTACTTTAGCAGGACAATTAAGGAAAATCCTGTTCCCACTTTATTACCATAGTAAAGATAGTGGACATTATTGTCTATGCTTAAGACAGCAAGAATCAAACATTCTACTTTGCTTCATCGAGGAAGTGGCAAGGAAGCAAAAGTACCAGGTCAGCTTTTTTTTGTGCTAGGGGAGTGATGGCATGGGGCGTTGTGGCGTCTTCAGATTACTTTTGACTCTACTGAGAGTGACACTGACGCCAGGATAACCAACAAAGAACGATCTGTGCGTTAGTGTGAACAAAGTGTCTCATAAAACACAATAAACACTTAAGAGAAGTGTGATCAGCTTCTTTAGTGATAAGATTGTGAGCAATAAAGACAAATCTTGTGGAACAGTGTACCAGTGTGCGTATTCCTAGACTATGGAAAACGTGGACATCCAAGGACACTTCAGCTTCTATCAAGTCACGGATATCTGTCAAAGGTGTGAAGAACACCATAGCTCACGCTACAAGAGCAAGGTAGGTTTCGAATTTGTTGTGGTACGGGGGACTGCGCAGTTCTTGAGTAGCAAGGAGTTTGTAATCAACCTATAGTCGGCAGTAAGGGGCGGACTTTTGAGTCCACACAAGTAAGTTTGTCAGCCATCAGTGAATGAAATATGCTGACATAACACCCCCTAGGGGTAATTTATAATCTTACAAATTATAACTCTTTGCAGCCCGTTGGAGAGATGACTTCGACAGCTTCTCAAGACCTCGTCTGCAGGGGCGGCTGTGCAGGCGATGAGTTGTCTTTCTAAGTTAAGTACAAACTCTGTAAACTTAACTGGTAATGCCATTTCACAACACCAATCCTAGAGATGTTCAGAGTGACTAACAATCTGAGTTGTACTAATGGGATGATATCATTCCTGTTGTGCAAGGTACCCTAGACTCTTTACACAACAGCAGCCTTACATTCTACTGCTATGACAATCTAGCTCCCAAATTTGAGGCCCTTACAGTGTCCTCAGACAGCTTCACGGCAATAAGTTCGAGGTGAAGGAGATTGCTAGTGGAGCAATTGAGGGGTAGTGGTGTTGGTGGGTGAGGGGTAGTGCTGTGGATAGGTGGGTGGGTGAGTAGTTTTGTGGATGGGAGGATGAGGGAGTAGTGGGGTAGGTGGGTGGTGAGGGTAGTGGTGTGGGTGGGTGGAGGGGGTAGTGGTGTGGATGGGTGGGTGTGGATGGGTGGGTGACGGGTAGTGGTGTGATTCGGGGGTGAGTAGGAGGTATGGCGTGGATTTGTGGGTGAGCATGGTGTTAGATGGGTGGGTGAGGGGGGGTAGTGGTGTGGGTAGGTGAGAGACTGTGGTTTGGATGGGGGTGTGGGAGGGGTGGAAGTTTGTTGGGTGGGTGCCTGATCTAAATCTGAGAAAATGGAGTGGGAATGGTGAGTGGGAGAGAGTGGGAGGGATGGGTGGTCTTGATCTGAGTAACAGGAGCAAGGGTGGTGGGTGAGAGATGCTGAGTACAGGTGGACAGGTAAGAGGTGCGTGGTAGTTGTGGGGAACAGCAGAGTTTTTTTTTATATTTTATTTAAAAAACTTTACAGCTTAACATAAAATAAAAAGGTATAAAATAAGTACAGTAGGATCCTCAATCCTACACAACAAACACTGACAATCCTACACAACATACACTGACAATCCTACACAACAACACTGAAATCCTACACAACAACACTGACAATCCTACACAACAACACTGACAATCCTACACAACATACACTGACAATCTACACAACACACTGACAATCCTACACAACAACACTGACAATCCTACACAACATACACTGACAATCCTACACAACAACACTGACAATCCTACACAACATACACTGACAATCCTACACAACATACACTGACAATCCTACACAACATACACTGACAATCCTCACAAACACACAATCCTACACAACATACACTGACAATCCTACACAACATACACTGACAATCCTACACAACAACACTGACAATCTACACAACAACACTGACAATCCTACTACACAACATACACTGACAATCTAACAACATACACTGAAATCTACAACATACACTGACAATCCTACACAACATCACTGACAATCCTACACAACAACACTGACAATCCTACACACAACACTGACATCCTACACAACATACACTGACAATCCTACACAACATACACTGACAATCCTACACAACAACACTGACAATCCTACACAACATACATGACAATCCTACACAACAACACTGACAATCCTACACAACAACACTGACAATCCTACACAACAACACTGACAATCCTACACAACATACACTGACAATCCTACACAACATACACTGACAATCCTACACAACCAACACTGACAATCCTACACAACATACACTGACAATCCTAACCAACAACACTGACAATCCTACACAACAACATGACAATCCTACACAACATACACTGACAATCCTACACAACAACACTGACAATCCTAACAACAACACTGACAATCCTACACAACATACACTGACAATCCTACACAACAACACTGACAATCCTACCAACAACACTGACAATCCTACACAACATACACTGACAATCCTACACAACATACACTGACAATCCTACACAACATACACTGACAATCCTACACAACATACACTGACCAATCCTACACAACATACACTGACAATCCTACACAACAACACGACAATCCTACACAACAACACTGACAATCCTACACAACATACACTGACAATCCTACACAACATTACACTGACAATCCTACACAACAACAGACAATCCTACACAACATACCACTGACAATCCTACACAACAACACTGACAATCCTACACAACATACACTGACAATCCTACACAACAACATTGACATCTACACACACACTGACATATCCTCACAATACACTGACAATCCTACACAACAACACTGACAATCTACCAACAACACTGACAATCCTACACAACAACAGGAAAATACTACACACATACACGACAATCCCTACACAACATACACTGCAATACTCTACACAACAACACTGACAATCTACACAACATACCTGACAATCCTAACAACAACTACTGACAATCCTACGCAACAACACTGACATATCCTACACAACATAATGACAATCCTACACATCAACACTGTACAATCCTACACCAACACTGACAATCCGTACACACATACACTTGACAATCCTACACAAATACCTACATCACACAACACTGACAGTCCTACACACTCACTGCATCCACACAACAACACTGACAATCCTACAACATACACTGACAATCCACCACAACAACACTGACAATCTTCCACAACAACACTGACATCCTACACGAATACACTGACATTCCTACACAACATACACTGACAATCTACACAACATACACTGACAAAATATACAACACATGTAACTCTGACACAAAAGGTCACCATATACACTCACAATATTTCCATAATATACTTAACAATTTAAGAAAGGGTGATCGACCCTAACCTCATTATAAACCTTGTAAACATAACTGTACAGGTGACTCATAACAGGGCCAAATATAAATGAAATTTAACGTGAGTTGTGAATTTTCCACCACCTTATTCTCCACAAAACCTGTGTAACTTCTCCACTCCTATTCACTTTGTACTTACACTCTCTTCGTCCACACTGTCCTACTTCTTCATACTCTGACTCACCTGTTACTATTACTCTCTTCCACACCACCTGTATCACCTGTACACTCTTCCTCACCACCTGTGTCACTGTACACTCTTCCACACCAACCTGTGTCACTTGACCTCTTCCCACACCTCCTGTTCGAATGTACACTCTTTCACCACCACCTGTGTCACCTGTACCTCTTCCCACACACCTGTGTCACCTACACTTTCCCACCCACCTTGTTACTGTCACCTTTTCCACATCACCTGTGTTACATGTATCTTCTCACACCACCTGATGTCACGTTGTAACTCTCCCACCACTGTGTCCTTGTACTCTCTTCCACAGCACCCCACTTGTCACCTTACACTCTCCCACATCCACCTGTGTTACGTTGTAACACTCTTCCACACCACCATGTTTACGTCAACACTCGTCAACACTGCGTCCTTATCTCTACACAACTCAACCGCACTAACTGTATGACTCGTCACCCTCATTTGTCAGGGCTAACTCTTCCACCTCAACTGTGTACTTCACACTCATTTCAAGGGACTTGTTGGTATTCACTCCGTTCCCTTTCAGATTATCTCTTTCATCAATAATGACTTCTCTATCCGTTACATAAACATGATGCGCCAACTTTACTCTCTCCAAACACAACATATGTCAGTTTTCTCCACGTTTGTGTTGCTTCTCCTGCAGTAGGGTTAGGGACACGCACCTGGTCTCCCCTAGATGAGTACAAGGTGTAGTGGAGAACGGTGCCGGTGAGAGGGTGAGGCGGCGCCCAAGTCACCAGCATTGTACTACCACTAGTCACCACAACCCGCACACGTCTTGGAGGGCCGGGCACTGGAGACGTAGAAGGCAGGATTTTCAATATGCGTATGCATTGAATCAACAAAAAATCAACATAAACATAAAGAAAATACTTACATTACGACTTTAAAGAAATATTAAACATATACCGAAATGCAATAAATTTAATAGGATTAGGCAAAAATAAATTTCATTCATCATTAGTACACATGTGTGTATTATATTATAGTATATATCTATTATATATATAATAATAATTTATATTACTATATATAGGCCGCAAGGCCTACATCAGCGCTACCAGAAACAGCCATATCAAACTTGATTTTAGAAATGCCTAATATGTGAAACAGATGCTGTCTTGCCAGCTGTTGATCCCTTCCCCATCTTTTCCTTCATGTTCAGCCGGGACAGAAACCTCAATTCTATGTTTGGAGAACATGAATTCAATATCATAGGGTTCAGGCATGGGACCCACTCACTCAACTCTCTTCTGCTGGCGTAAGAGACTAACTTCCAGCCTAGCAGTGAGCTCAATATCTTTGGGGACCCGATGGGGCACTCTCAGTACTAAAATCCCGTGGAGACCAACTGGTGAAAACACAGGGAAAACTTGGATCTCCTCAATCACTCCAAGTCGAAATCTCACAGCAACCAGGAAATAATCAATGTTGTGCAAAAAAATCCTCCTGGAAGTCTCTACTACCACTCCGTCTAACAATACCTCTTGGACACCGCTGAGGTCACCAGGCCATCGACACTGTCCTCAGGGACAAATTGAATGACCTGATGAGAATGGAGGAGACGAATAAGGATCTGATGCAATGATGCTCTGTATCTCCTCACAAGGTGTCTTACTATGCAAGACTCACTTCCTGAGTGTGCACCCTCTTTTGACAACCCAACACTCGAATATGACGCACAACTGAGATCAACTTTTAAGAAGGCACTGAACCTGTTACTAGAGGATGAGCAATGGGATCAGGCAACCCTCCCAGTGTGACTGGGAGGAATAGGGGTGCGTAAAGCAACGCATGTTGCTTTACCTGCTTTTCTGTCTTCGTGTTTGGCTTCCAGTGCATTAGTCAAGAAGATAGTTCCTGAACGCTTGAGAGACATGGTAGGAGCTCAAGACCCCAGGTTTACTGAAGCAACGATTCGGTGGGACACCCTTACAGACTCCTCCAGTAGACCAGCTCCTCCCAAAGAGCACAAACAGTCCCACTGGTACAAACCGATCACGGAAAAAATTGTCAACACAATGCTCTCCAATGCTTCAGGAAAGGACGAAGATCGTCTCCTGGCAGTGAAGGCACCACACTCAGGAGATTTCCTGTTAGCTGTTCCCAATTCCTCCCTGGGCACCCGTCTCGACCCACAGGCCATTCGGATTGGTGTTGCTCTTCGCCTAGCCGCCTCCATCCTCAGCGAACATAAGTGTATTTGCGACAGGGCGACAGCTGATCAATTCGGACTTCATGGTCTCGTGTGTCACACAGCAGAATGGAAGTATGCCAGACATGAGGAGATCAATGACATTATAAAGAGAAGCCTCGCCCCAGCCCGTTGCCCAGCTCAACGGGAACCCCAAGTACAGAGATCTGATGGAAGTCAAAAGCGTCCTGATGGAGCCACTATGCTACCCCCTGGAAGGATGGAAAGCAGGTTGCCTGGGACTACACCTGTGCCGCCACATTGGCAGACACCTACTTGCCATACTCCGTAGTGGAAGGGGGTGGAGCTGCCAGCCACAGGGAGACCCAGAAGATCCGCAAATATGAAGACCTTTCCCCTTGCTATAACTTCATTCGAATAGGGTCGAAGACCCTTGGAGCATGGGGCAAGTGTGCTCTAAAGTTCATCAAAGAGCTGGGTGAAAAGCTCATCATAGAAACCAAGGACCACGGGCGACCAGCTTCCTTTTCAGAGACCAAAAGATTGCGATCCAGAAGGAAACGTGCACGCATGTCGCGATGCAGCCACTGAGGGGAGCTGGACGAAGATTTATGTTATATATATTATTATATTTATTAATATATATATATATAATATAAATAAATATATATATATATAGTTAGATAAATATATTAAACTTAAGAATATTATATTTATATATTATATATATTTTATAGATAAGGTCCAGATAGTGTCGTCGAAGGCAGAATTTATCTTGCCTTAAATACAATGCTTCTTGCTATATAAGACAAGCAAAATTTGTGTATGACAGTAATTTCGCAAAATCATCCTGAACATAACGAAAAAAATGTAATTCATTGTGTTTGTTATGGTATTAAATATATATAAGCAAATCTAATAATATATTTAGTTGGGTTAGGTAAAATAAATTGCTCTTGTTATAATAAATAGGTAAGATTCTATTTTCTTTTGGTGGAAAATTTAAAAAGTTTTACTTTAACATTAATGAAAAATATACTTAAAACATAATGATAAATTTTTTTTGGATAGACTTAAATTTAAATGAGTTCTTGCTAATTGACAGTTTTAACATAATTCGACGACATTTATAATATATATAAATTTTCTAATATATTTATAAATTAAAATTTATTATAAATATATATATATATATTATAAATTATAACACACACTTGCAGGCATGGAGGGAGGGAGCCAGTTTGTATGCTAGATAGAATAAGATAAATTTCGTTGATTTTTAACCCGGAGGTTAGCACCCAGGATAACCCAAGAAAGTCAGTGCGTCACGAGATGTCTAACTTATTTCCATTGTGGTCCTTAATCTTGTCCCAGGATAGACCCACACCAGTCGACTAACACCCAGGTACTATTTGCTGTAGGTGAACAGGACAACAGGTGTAAGGAAACGTGTCGAATGTTTCCACCCGCCGGGAATCGAACCCGGGCCCTCCGTGTGTGAGGCGGGAGCTTTAGCCACCAGGCTACATGGTTTACATGGGCCAGTTTCGGCAGACATCATAGTGAGTATCCACCAGAGATTACAGAGTTGTGACAATCCTCTGCATCAGTCAGTTGCTTCTGTATCAGTGAAAGTGCAGTGTGCATGTTGGGATTTGGGGAGCAGTGGTGGTGGTGTTGAGGGGATCCTGCCAGCGATGGTGTGGAGTAGGTTTTGTTTACCTCTGTGTTCGGCCGGGGTCGGGGGTTGGGGGAGGAAGTGGTCGCTCACGACACCGTCATTGGATGCTGAACAGAACACCTCTGTTAATAGTGAGAGCATGGTGATCAGTGTGCCAAATGGCGAGGGTTTCTTCCAAATGGAATAATAAGTGTATGACAATTAGCAAAAGTTAGTCAGTGATGTGCATCTTTAGCAAACACACAGGGCCACTCCTTCCGCCTCCCATCCCGGATCCCGTCCCCTCATCCCAGCCTAGGCCCACTGACATCTGACCAAGGGTGTTGCCGTTTAGCGCCCCACCAATTACTAGCTCTGCCGATCCCTACTCCCCCCACCCTCATCCCCCATGCACCCATGCTGTCCTTCACCCCTTACCCCACAGCTGGCGCCCTTCCACACCCACGATGTCAGCAGTGTCACAAGAAGTCTTGGGTTCCCAGGAAACTTCACGACAGAGCCAATGCCGTCGTTCACGTGGCATCTGCCGGGTGTGCTACAGGGAATGTGCACTCAATCCCACATCTGGCAACATCCGTGCACACAATGGATGTCTAGGCTCCAGGAGAGCTCCAAATGAGAACAACCAACAGCCTCCCCCAGCAGACAGGGCTGACAGCTACTGTGACTTCACGTCTACATAGGACCTCAAATCTGCAATCAAATTAGCATCCACCAGGACTCCGACACACATCCCCAAAGCAGCTCGCCCTCAAGCCGCTAGCAAATTCACTGACCTTCTGAAGAAAGTCAACGATGCTTCTTCAAACAACAGATCCTGGCACAACTTGCTGCTTTTTGGCAATGCTGTTTGGCTGTCCCACAAGGAGGGACAAGTCACTAGCAACACGTTATTAGGGCAATAAATGCATTCCCAAGGGATGACAGCCTCGTCCGTCTCCCTAACTAGGGTGACAACCACACGCCGGGCGACATGCCCAATAAACAGACACCCGAACGCCACAAAAATCATAGCAAATTAGCAAAAAAAAAATAGGAAAAAGGTAAATACTATTGAGCTCTGAGGCTTATAACCATGATGATACCATGCTCCTCAAGACGTCAGTACAGCACAAGCTCCTGAAGGACAAACACTCCACGCCAGGCTCCTCAGTACCACATTACCTCCCTGACACTGCAGCAGTTGAAGAAACATCTAACCTTACAGGATGCTGATGTTAAAAAGCTGGCTATATCAATTCCACATGGCTCATGCAGGAGGTTTCACCGGTTTAAGGCTCACACACTTAAAACAATACTCAATCCAGCAATCTTGGTGATGTTTCAGAGAGGCTGCTGTCTGAACTCAACAGATGTTTCCAACCCTGTGCCTGGCTGGCGGTGTCCCCCAGAGGCCATTAGAACCCCTTTTCTTTGTGCCCACTGTGTGACCTCTGAAAAAGGATGGGATGAAAGACCTATTGCAGTGGGCAACACACTTCGGCACCTAGTCACGCAACTGCAGTAAGAGGGTGACTCAAGAGCGCTGCAATGTTTGAAACACACTCAGCTCCGGTTTTGGTGTTAAACAAGGCTGTGAAGGCCGCTGCCCACACGGGGGGGGGGTAACACGTGTATATCAACAACATGTCCGATGAAAAAGCCTTGTCAAATTGACTTGCCAATGCTTTTCGAAACTCAGTAATAAAGGGATGCTGCTCTTACCAAGCAGTTTTATAAATAGAAACTCCCCTTCCCTCATATCCCTTCAATAGATAGTTATAGTGTAACTTCCAAATTTGGGGACCATGAAATTGACTCTACACAAATAACCCGCACATAAAAGAGACGAAGCTTAACGACGACGTTTCGGTCCGACTTGGACCATTGACAGTCAACACTAACCAGGTGTTGAGCTAGGACGGTATATATAGGCACGGAAGAGGTGGTGTAGTTAGTAGTAAGTATTACAAGGAATTGTATATAATAAGCCGACAAGATGAAATTAAAGACATATGCACAACACTCGGCATCCCCCCATCGTAGACGTTTCGTCGCCATCCAGCCACACTGGATGGCGAAACGTCCAGATGCACAAAGAAACCAAAGCCGCACATGTGTCTTAATTTCATCAGTAGTTGTAGTAGTAGTATAAGAAGAAGAGGTACAGTGTAGTGGTTAGTGGTAGAAAGTGGGAAATAAGGATGACGAGCCAGTCAAATACAAATTAGGGGAGCACCTGCAAGAGAGCTAGATACCCACAGAGGGAGAGCAAGCGCACCGAGGTGCGTGAAAGGGGAAGTGGTGAAATCCTCATTTTTCTTTTTCTTTTTCTTCTTCATTCACTTTTTTTCTTCCCTTTCCTCTTTCCTTTTCTCCTCTGGGTTGTCTTTCTCTCCTCCTGTCTCGTGTTCCTGTTCCTTCTGCATTTATTTCACCACTTCCCCTTTCATGCACCGCTGTGCGCTTGCTCTCCCCCTGGGTATCTAGCTCTCTTGCAGTGCATCCCTTTCCTTTGTTTTGACTGGCACGTCTTCCTTATTTCCTATTCCCACTTCTAACCCACTACCACTTACTACTACCCTTCTTCTCTTACTACAATCTACTGAATGAAATTAAGACACATGTGCGGCGTCTGGTTGTCTTTGTTGTGACGTTTCGCCATCCAGTGCAGCTGGCTGGATGGCGAAACGTCCTATGGAGGGATCCCGGTTGTTGTGCATTGTCCCTTAATTTCTCTTGTCGTATTATAACAATTCTTTACTACTCCTACTACTACTACTGTAACTACTCTACCACTAGCCACCACCTCTTGCCGCCTATAGATAGCCGTCCTGCTCCACCTCTGGTTTTATGTGTGGACTTTGTCAATGGTCCAAGACGAACCGAAACGTCCGTCGTAAGCTTCTCTCTTTATGTGCGGGTATATTTTGTGTAATCGGTTCCAGTCACGGTATTGTACTTTTTTGTTATTTAAATTGTTATTTTAAATTGCAACAGGGGACAGCAGTCTCTCGGCCCCCTTTTCTATCTTTTTGGTCATCAAGAAGTCAACAGAGGCACTCTCCAGTGAGCTCAATATCTGGTTTCTGGATGATGGTACTCTAAGCGAGCCATCAACAGATCTCTCCTAGAGAACATCAGAAAAATTAAAGACAAGGGAAAAAGCCTGGGCCTATCTTTAAAATCCCTTCAAATGTGAAATAGTTTCTATCTACCAATCAACAGATGAATCCAGAAATAATAATGCTGAATTACCCAGGAGCATGAGCCATTGATCCAGGCCAATACACTCTCATTGTGTCCAATGCCATCGATCTGATCAAAGAAAAAAAGTCCTCAGACCTCTGGACGAAGGAAGGCAGGATGAAAGACATTGATACACATGATGCCTTCTACCTACTCACCAGGTGCCTGTCAATTCCAAAACTTTACCCTACTTTCCTGAGATGCTCCCCAGCCTTCAGCAGTCCGAGACTCAAGGAAATGACTCTCTCCTTAAGACCATGGCTAGAGAGTGAATTGAATCTTCCCCCTTGAAGATGGACAGTGATTGCGCAACCTCACTTTTTCCGGTCTGGCTTGCGGGCTAGTGGAGAACGCAGATCCTCCACAGATTGCAGCTACCTCATTCCAATCCTCTCCATAGAGCATCAAACGATCTAATAAGACAAATCTTCCTGATAACCTCAGTGACTCAGCAGGAATACAGAACCCTAACTATGCCAGTGAGCCATCACTGAATGGAGACTCTTACTGCTCCTCAGCAAGCCCTAGTGCAGCACTGCTCACAAACATGTTAAGCTGGATGGGCCCAACGGCTGAAAATGTGCTTGCCAAACATACACAGGTCTGTAACATCAGACAGGAACGCCTTGTCACCAGGCTGAGAGTGCTCTACACCTGGAGACTTCCTCCAAACAGTTTTCCCATATCGGGCAATGGAACGCGCCCATCGAGACCCTAAAGACCCTCAGTATTGCAGTGGCTCTGCTGCGCACTTGCTGGCCCAATTCACATGGAATAACGTTAATTTGCAGCCGAAGTCTCCAGCCGAACCAATAAGGTCTACGTGTTCTTAACTGTTCCAAAACAAAGGGAAAGGCTGCATACAAGACACAATGAGGTCAATGACATTCATAAAGAGAACTCCCTTGCTACAGCTGGATGCCCATCCGAGAGGGAGCCTAATCACAGCAGCCAACAATACCCACAATCGAGCAACTTCCCATTGGGATCACCATCTATCTTGGAAGAATGCAAGCTCTTAGGCATGGGACTATACCTTGTGTCTACACGGCGATCACCTATATCCATCACAAATTTCGGGCGACCGGGAGGAGCTGCTTGACCACAGGGAGGAGTAACAAATCAACAAGTACAGATACATAACCAACAGAATCAATTTGTCCCATGGGGATTACAGAGACCTCGGATCTTGGGGAAAAAATGCCACACGTTTCCTTAAAGAATTGGGTCCAACTCATCGACACCACCAGGGACCCCAATGGCAGCCACTTTTCACGTTCCAGCGCCCAGAGCATGGCCATCCAGAGATGAAAGAACATGCTGCAAACTTGACTAGACAGGCTCGCGTTCGGCTTCGAAGAGCTAGAGGAAATTCATATCTTTAATACAGTGTACCACGGTATTTCATAGGTTGTGTTTTCTGTAAATGATACTCTGTATATTAATACATATCCCATAGAATATAAAAATATAGGGGTGGTAGGAGAAGAAATATTCAAACAGCTCCAAGGAGAACCTTGAGATTTCCCTGAGGCACGTTTTATTGTCTTCTCTGAGGATGAGGGTCCCCAGTCTGGTTATAGAGGTGGTACCTCCCTATATTACACACACACACATATATATATATACACTTA
Organism: Cherax quadricarinatus; assembly: GCF_026875155.1. NCBI lineage: Eukaryota > Metazoa > Arthropoda > Malacostraca > Decapoda > Parastacidae > Cherax > Cherax quadricarinatus. Next base: position 7,277,441 of record NC_069425.1, on the reverse strand, counting down.
TATATATATATATATATATATATAATATATATATATATATAATATATATATATATATATATATAAATATATATATACATATATATATATATATATATATATATATATATATATATATATATATAAAATATATATATATATATATATATATATATATATATATATATGTATAAATATATATATATATATATATATATATATATAATATATATATATATATATTATATATATATATATATAATATATATATATATATATATATATATATATATATAAGTAGTGATGAAGGCGGCTCAGTGGCTTCCTCCTCTCAGCGGTCTCCTCCTGAAAAGGGCTGCGGCTGAGTGGCTTCCTTTTCCTGAGTGGCTCCCTTTTTCACACCTATGTGCTAAAGACCTTTTTAACACCTATATGCTAATGACCTTAACCCCGCCCACGACCCCCCGCCCACGACGCCCGCCCACGACCCCGCCCACAACCCCCGCCCACGAACCCCCACCCGCGCCCCCCCGCGCCCCCACCCGCGCCCCCCGCGCCCCCACCCGCCCCCCCCGTGCCCCCACCCGAGCCCCCTGCGCCCCCCGACATCGCGCCGATCCACCGGCCCCACCGCACCCTCGCGCCCCGTCCGCGCCTTCTGCTGTGCCTTCTGCAAACGTCGTCCGGATCGCCCCCGCGCCCCGAATTTTTTTCCAATTTTTTTCAAATTTTTTTTGAATTTCTTGTGCTCTCCTTGGGTCAAATTTTTGAGGTTCCCCTCTCCCACTTTCACCCCCATCCCAAATTTTTTCGATTTTTTTTTCTCGATAATTCAAAGAGTCCAATTCCTCGGATCAAATTTTTGGCTACCCCTCCTTCCACCCCCCCAATTTTTTTTTTCTCAATAATGCAAAGGCTCCATCTCCTCGGATCAAGTTTTTCTCGATAATACCAAGACTCCATCTCCTCGGATCAAGTTTTTTTGGATTCCCCCCTCTGGGTATAAGCATTCAAAATGGACTCCCACTTGCATCAAGGTTTTCTCGATAATACAAAGACTCCATTTCCTTGGATCAAGTTTTTCTCGAAATCAAAGACTCCATCTCCTTGGATCAAGTTTTTGGATTCTCCCCTCTAGGGGTAAGCATTCAAATGAAGTCCTCCTATGGGGCATGGTACTCTCTCTTACTACAGGTCTAAACATGTGTGACGTCACCCCACCTGTGTTTACTCGGCGGACAGTGACGTCACGTGATGACCTCACACATACAAGCTGAATCTTGTCGACTTACCCCTACACATTTCATATACAACATAGGGGAAACATTTTCACTCTTAACCCAGGATAACGCAAATAATTCCACATTTTTTCGTTAATACCCACAACAATTGACAATTTCTTTACAAAAGATTCACTCTCCTCAAGTCTAGATAATTTTCTCGTTTTAACTATTTCATCAGAAAAAGTCCAGCGAATCTTAACTGACCGATCTCAGATAACATCTCAGGTCACTCCCCCACGAAGAAACCTTCTCTCCTTACCCCTTCTCCCCACCCTCCCAAACCCTCACATTCCCACCAACATCTCACAATTTTCACTCATAACCCACAAATTTTCTCGTTTTAACTATTTTCACCAGAAAAAGTCACCACAACACTTATAACCACTTTTCGATAAATTCACTAGACCCAATTTTACATATTACGAAGTTAATACGCACCCCACACACACACACACACACACACACACAACAAAACACACACACACACACACACCCCACACACACACACACCACCTCACTTTGAACAACCTTAAAAACTCTCATAAATCATTTGAATACTCAAAAAGCACCTTTGAACTTTTCCCCCAAACAACATTTTAAAAACTGTCCCAAATAAGATTTGACATCTCTAATTTATCTACACTTACATATTTCATTAAATTACAACTCATCCCCCAAACTCCTCCCTCATTCCCCCAGATTTTTACAACAGTATCACAAAAACTAACTCCCTACACTTATGTCATGAGACATTACCAACACACACAACACACACACACACACACACACAAAAACACACACACACACACAAAACACCACCCCCTTTAACTTTGTACAACACCAAAAACAATCGACAATTACTCCTGATTACTCCAAAAACATCATTTAAACACATTCAAGAAACATCATCAAACTCCTTTTTAATACTCCCCCAAAAAACCACTGAATACTAAAAAGAACTCCTCATACTCTTACACATCATTTGAACACCCTTCAAAAAACACCTTTGGAAATAGTCTCAAACAACCATTTGAGTACTCCCAAATACACCACTGAATACTACTAAAACACCGCTGAATTCTGTCAAAACACCACCAAAATCACCATAAACTAAGATCAACATAACAGACTAACAAACATTTTCACACAAATCTCTCAAAATCACTATAACCAAGACGATCCCACTCACCTCAGACTATTATATATCATGAATGCAAAAAAAAAAAAAAAAAAAAAAAAAAACATGAACACAATCCAAACACACACGAACACTTATAACAGAATCAATTCTTTTTCGGTATCTCTAGTTCGACAACAACGCCCACAATCCACAACACCCACTTCCCACAACACCCCACATCCCACAACCACCCACAATCCACAACACTCATAAAACCCCAATTTTTTTCTCGTTTTAACCCAATTCATCAGAAAAAGTCACAACAACACCCACTTATACCATCTTTGGGTATCTCTAGTTCGACAACAACACCCACAACCCACAACACCCACATCCCACAACACCCACAACCCACAATTTTTTCTCGTTTTAACTAATTTCATCAGAAACAGTCACAACAACAACCCACTTACAACACCTTTTCGGTATCTCTAGTTCGACAACAACACCCACAACCCACAACAACCCACACCCACAACACCCACAACCCTCATCACCCAACACCCACAACACCCCAACATCAACCCACAACTATAATCACTTTTCAGCATCTCTAGTTCGACAAAAAACACCCCAAACCCCACAACACCCACAACCCACAACCCCCCAATCCCACAACACCCACAACCCACAATTTTTTCTCGTTTTAACTAATTTCATCAGAAAAAGTCACAACAACAACCCACAACTTATAACCACTTTTTCGGTATCTCTAGTTCGACAACAACGCCCACAACCACAACACCCACATCCCACAACACCCCCCATCCCACAACACCCCAACCACAACACCCACAACAACCCACAACTTTAACCTTTTTTTTCGGCATCTCAAATTTTCGCCAACAACGCCCAACCCAAACAACACCCACTTCCCAAAAACACCCACATCCCACAACACCCACAACCCAAAACACCCCAAAACCCCACAACACCCACAACCACAACACCATAACCAAAACCCCCCAAACAACAACAACACATTTGTACCCCCCTTTTTGGGTATCTCTAGTTCGAAAAACAACACCCACAACCCCCAACCCCCAAAAACCCAAATTTTTTTTCCCGTTTTTAACAATTTTCCCATCAAAAAAAAGTCACATCAACAACCCACAACTTATAACCACTTTTTTCGACATCATAGTTCAAACAACAAAAACCCAAAAACCCCCCAAAACACCCCAAACCCCAAATTTTTTTTTCTCAAAATTTTAAAATTTCATCAAAAAAAATTCACAAAAAAAACCCCACTTTATTTTTTTTGGTATCTCAGTTGACTACATTACCCACAACCCTCATCCTTCCCAAAAATTTTTTCCCACAATTTATTCGATAAAAAATTTTTTCCCCTTTTTTTTTCTGAATTTTAAAAATTAATACACTTTCCTCTTTATTTTCTAAAATTCTAATAAAACCCTCTCCATACCCATCCCTTGAATCCACAAAAATTTGAAAATTATACTAACAACAATTTAATTCACTACCCAATACTCCCGACTTTTTTTTTCAACACCCTCCATTTCTTTCCCTTATATCATAACTTTTAAATTCTATAATTTTTTTTTTAAAAAATATTCCACATTCCCTTTTTTTTTTCAGAAAAAACCCCCCAATATTTCTTTTAAATTTCTAAGAAAACCCCCCCCAAAACCCTCCCCCACTCACCCGAATTTTTTCCCACTTTCCACTCACCCATCTCCCAACACACCTCTTCTGAACCCCAAAACAAAAAACACATTTCGAAACCCAAAAATTTGCATTCACCCACCCATTCAAATCCACTAAAAATTTTTTAAAACCAAGATTTTCCCCCAAAACTCATGACCAAACCCAAAAAACACCCCCACACACACACACCCCCACACACACACACACCCCCACAACAAACCCCACACACACACACAACACCACACACAAAAACACACCCCACACACACCACACAAACACCACACCCAAAACAAAACACACACACCTCACTTTATTTTGAACCCCCTTCAAAAAAAACTCTCAACATCTTTTTAGACCCCCTTTTCCCCCAAATTCCTTAAAAAATATTCTCCATCCAAAACCCCTTTATCATCCACTACAGAAAAAACCCCAAAGGGATTACTTCGAACACCTCATAAACATTTGAATACTCCAAAAAAACCCCCAAAACCTTTTGAACTTTTTCCAAAAAACATAAAGCCCCTTTCCAAAAATACCTTTTTTGAATCTCCCAAAAAAAATTTTATCATCCTATTTTATCTACACTTACACATTTCATTAACTGAAATTAAAACACACCCAAACCTATCCCTCCCTCATTTTCCAGACTTTACAACATTATCACAAAAACTAACTCAGACACTTATGACATGAGACATTTTCCCAAAACTAACAAAAAAAACATTCTTTATACCCCCCAATATCAAAGGATCCCCCACAATCAAGACGTTTGCCAAATTTAAACCCCCCCCACTAAATCACACATTTTTTGTACACTTTCTTTTAAAAACCATCATCAAAAAACGAAGATCACAAAAACTATTATATTTTTCTAAGACCACAAAACTTTTTTTGTCTTCTCAAACTCACCCACCAATTTACATTCCCCAAAATTCACCAAACCCTTTCCCACCCCCCCCCATTTTTCCAGATTTTTACAACATTAGCAAAAAAAAAAAAAAAAAACTAATTCTCCCACTTTTTACATGAGAATTACCAATTTAACACACTGACAAATTTGAACCAACTCTGAACACCACTGTTTTTTCAAAAAATACCTGCCCCATCTTTTGAACCCCTTCAAAAAAAAAACCATAAAAACCCCTCCGAACTCCCAAAAAAATACTGATTACACCAAATCACCACGAATACTTCCCAAAAACCCACCGCCCAAAATCACCAGAAACAAAGTTAAACACCCATCTATACCCTTTTTATAGAAACCCCCACAAATCACTAAAAAACCCCCCCAAGAACCCCCCCCCTTTTGGCGTTTAAAAAAAAAAGAAGCATAAAACCAAAAACCCTAATACGCAAAACTTGGTCCCATAAACACCATAAATTTAAAAAATTATCTTGTACACACACAAAAACTAAAAACAACCCCCAACAAAAAATACCCATGTTCACTTACCTCAAAAATCACAAATACACAGAAAACACAAAATTTTTAAAAAAAATTTTCCCCAAAAAAATTTCATATTTGACAATATCAAACCACCCCCTAACTACCCCCCAAACCCACACTTTCCCACACCTCACGGAAACCCTTTCGAGGTCCCCTTTCCAGGGAACGTCACCTCCCATCTGTGTTACTTGGGGGTTGGTAAAAATCACCCCCCAAACCCCCCTTGTTTAAACCCCTGTTTTTCCCATACATTATTAAAAACACTATAACCAAAAACGATTACCAATTTTATGACCCCCCATTTAATACAAAAGGAAAACACCTTTTTTAAAAATTTTTCCCCACAAAAATCAGTTTCAATTCCATATCATGTTTACCATAATTATCAAAACTCATCCCCCCAAATAAACCAAAAATCAAGATCATGCATCTCAAAACTACAATATCACTGAAAACACTTTTTTTTTTAAAACATTGCACAAAAATAAGACAAAAACAAAAATACCACCCCTTCCCCCAACATCTAAACATAAAAAGGGGCACTATAACAGATCCCCATCAAAAAAAAAAAAAAAAATTAAAAACCGCCACCCCAACTTAAACATTTCAATCCCCAAATTTAAGACTGAACATACCCCCAAATCAAAGGACTTTAAAACCTCCAACAAAGCATACCATTTTTAACTAAACAACCCCAAAACCTATACTTGAAATATTGCGGTATGAATATTCATACCGCATTTATCATTTCTCACCTGTTGCATATCCAATTCCATCCACATCCCCCCTAAAACACCCTTCCTTATTAATTCCTTTTAAAATTCCAAGATTTTTTTAACCCCTAGGGCCCCATCACGAACTTGGAGCCAGAGAACCATCCCCACTCCAAAAACCCACCTTATTTCACTCTCGCCCCCTACTTCGGGGAAGGGACTGGGGGGTTAAAAACAACACTGGGAAAGAAAACAAAAATGAATAAGGAAGGATTTTTCAGGGGTGATGGGATAGGAATTTTGATATGCAACATAGGTGAAAAATGAAAAATTTTGCGGTATGAATATTCATACCGCAATATGCAAGTATGGGTTTTTGGGTGTATGTCTTATTTAAAAAGATTTATGTCTTAGTTGGGGGTTTAATGTCTTATATTTGGTGTGTATGTCTCATGCCCTTAAAAAATTTGGGGATTAAAGGGTGTAATTTTGTGGGTGTCTGTTTTATTTTTTTTTTTTTTTTTTTTTTGTGATGGTGATCTGTTTTAGTGTCATTTTAATGTTTAGATTTTTGGGGAAGTTTTGGGGTATTTTTGTGAAAGTCTTATTTTTGTGCAAAGGGTTTAAAAAAAAATAAGTGTTTTCAGTGATATGTAGTTTTGAATGCAGATTTTAGATTTTTGGTGATCTTGGTGTGAGTGTTGATAGATGATGGAAAACATAAATATGGAATTGGTGATCATTTTTTTTTGTGTAAAAATTTAAAAAAAGGGGTGTTTTTCGTGAAAATTAGTTTTGGGGGGTCAAAAAATTTCTGGAAAGTCTTGGTTATAGGTTCTTAGATTTTTGAAAGGACAACGGGTTGAAAAAAGGGGGGTTTGGGGGTTGGTGATGTTACCAACCCCCAAAGTAACACGGGATGGAGTGTGACGTCACTGGGGGTTTACCTCCCCGGTCCCTGAGGTGGGGACATTTTTTGTTTTTGGTTTGGTTGAGGGAATGCTCTAGATATTGTCAAATATAAATTTTTTGGGGTAAAATTTTATAAAAAAAAGTGTTTTTCTGTGATATTATGATTTTTGAGGTAAGTGAACATGGGTGATTGTTTTTTGGTGGTTGTTTTTAAAATTATGTGTGGTACAAGATATGTTTTCGTTGATGGTGATCATGTACTAAAAAAGGGTTTTCGAAAATTTTGGTTTGTGTTCATACTTTTTTTTTTTTGCCCAAAAAAGGGGGGGAGTTCTTATTATATTTAATTTTAGGGGATTTCTTTTAAAAAGGGGGATAAGGGGGGTGATGTTAAACTTAGTTTCTGATTTATTTTGACGGGATTTGGTAGTATTCAGTGGGTTTATTTGGGAGTAATCAGTTTGTGTTTTGGGAGTATTTGGAGGGGTGTTTTATGGGGGCTTTTTTTAATGTTCAAATATGTGTAGAGTTTTTTTGAAGATGATCAGTGGTGTTTTAGAGTTTGGGTTTAAAAATTAATTTGTGTGTTTGATATGGGAAAGTCTCATGTCAAAGGGGTATGATTAGTTTTTTTTTTTTTTGCTAAAGTTGTAAAGTCTGGAGGAAAGAGGGAGGAGGGTTTTGGGGGATGAATGTAATTTGGTTAATAAAAATTTAAGTGTGAATGAAAATTTTAAATTTGGGGGTGAGTTAGAGAAGACAAAAATGTTATGTGATCTTAGTAAAATTTTAGATAGTTTTAGTGATCTTTTGGGTTTTGAAAGATTTTTAAAAAGAATGTGTAAAAAAAAATGTGTGATCTTAGTGGTTGGGGTTTTTAGAAATTTGGGGAAAACTCTTGATTTTTGGTGTCCCCGATAATTTGGAAAATATAACAGATATTTGTTTGTGTTTTTTTTTGGGAAAAAAGTCTCAGTCTAAGTGTCTGGTTTTTTTTTGTGAAAATTGTTTTTAAATTTGGAGCGAGGGAGTATTTTGGGGGATGTGTTGTTTTCAGTTAATGAAATGTGTAATGTAGATAAAATTTGAGATGATAAATCTTATTTTGGGGGTATTCAAAATGATATTTTGGAAATGCTTTAGGTTGTTTTGGAAATGTTCAAAAGGGGTTTAAGTGAGTATTCAAAAGATTTATGAAATTTTCGAAGTAATCTTGGGGTTGTTTGTATGAGATGATAAAGGTTTGGGTGAGAGAATATTTCTTAAGAGATATTTAGAAAGGGGTCTCAAAATGATTTTTATTAGAGTGTTTTGAAGGTGTTCAAAGTAAAATGAGGTGTGTGTTGTTTTGTGTGTGTGTGGGGTGTGTGTTTGTTGTTGTGTTGTGTGTGTGTGTGTGTGGGGTGTGTGTGTGTGTTGTGTTTTTTGTGTGTGTGTGTTGTGTGTGTTGTGTGGGGGTTTTGTGTGTGTGGTGTGTGTGTGTGTGTGTGTGTGTGGGGGTGGGTTTTGTGGTTGGTGGGTGTTGGTTGTGTGTGTGTGTGTGTTGGGTTGGTTTTTTGTTCTTTTGGGGTTCGTGGTTTTGTGGTTGGGTGGGTGTTGTTTTGTGGTGGTGTGTTGGGGTGGTTGGGGTGTGTTTGGGGGTTAAAGGGGGTTAAAAATTTTGGGGGGAAAAAGGGGGGTTAAATTGATTTTAATGGAAAAAGGGTTTTTTGGAAAAAAGGGGGGGTGTTTTTTAAAAAATTTGGAAAAGAAAAATGAAAATTTTTTGGGGTGCGGAAAAGGAGGTGTTGTTCCGAAAGGGGTGTGGATTGGTTTAGTGGGGTTAAAAAATTTGGGGGGGAGAAGGGAGGGTTTTGGGAGGATTTTATTAGAATTTTTTAATGAAAAGGGGAGATTTTTATTTTTTAAAAAAAAGGAAGGGGAAAAATTTTAAAAAAAATTTGAATAAAAGGGGAAAGGGTATATTTGGGGGGGAAATAAGGGGGTTTTTAAAACCAAAAAAAAGATTAAATTTGGGGGGTTTTTTTATTTTTGGGGAAAAAATTTAAAACAAAAAATTTTGTTTTTGGGGGGGGGTTGGGGGGTTTTTTAAATTTTAGAAAAAGGTTTTAAAGGGGGTTTTTGATTACATTTAAAATTAGTTAAAAAGGGGGGGAAAAAAAAATTTGGGGTTAAAAAGGGGGTTTTGGGTTGTGGGGGTTTTTGTCGAACTAGAGATACCCCAAAAAAAAGTTATAAGGGGTTTTTTTTTGGGGGTTGTTTTTGTTGGGGTTTGTTTTGGGAGAAATTATTTTGGGTTTTGGGGGGGGTGTTTGGGGGTTGTGGGGGGGTTTTTTGTCGAAAAAGGATACCCAAAAAATGGTTTTTAAATTTGTTGGGTTGGTTTTGGGAAATTTTTTTGGGTTTGTTGGGTTGGGGGGTTTGGGTGTTGGGGTTTGGGCGAGTTGGGCGGGCTAAGGGTACCCAAAAATTGGTATAAGGGGGGTTGTTGTTGTGGGTTTTTTTGGGGGGGTTATGGTGTTTTGGGGGTTTTGGGTGTGGGGTTTGGGTTGTGGGTTATTTTTGGGGGTTGGGTGGTTAAAAGTGGGGGTTTTGTGGGTTGTTTTTGGCTTTTTTTCGAAATTTGAAAACCCAAAAAAAATTTTGGGGGTTTTTGGGGTTTGTGGGGGTTTTGGGGGGTTTTTTGTGGGATGTGGGTGTTGTGGGAAGTGGGTGTTTTGGGGGGGTTTTGGGGGTTTTTGTCGAACTTTTGGGTAACCCAAAAAAAAGGGGTTTAAGTTTTGGTTGTTTGGTTGGGGTTTGTTTTTTTTTTTTTTTTTTTTTTTGGGGTATTAAAAGGGGGGTGGGATGGTGGTTTGTTTTGGGTTTGGGTGTTTTTTGTTTTCCGAAAAAGTTTATCCCAAAAATGGTATTTGGGGGGTTTTGGTTGGGGTTTTTCTGATAAATTGTTTTGGGGGAAAAAATTGTTTGGCTTTAAAAAGGGGGTTTTTTGGGTGTTTGTGGGATGGGGGGTTTTTGTAAGTGGGTTTTTTTGGGGATTGGTTTTGGGGTTTTTTCAATGAAGGTTTTTAAAGAATTTTTTTTTTTTAAAAAGGGTTCGTGTTTTGGGGTTTTAAAATTTTGGGCAAAAGTTTGTTTTTTTTTTTTTTTTTTTTTTTTTTTTTGCATTCATGATATATAATAGTCTGAGGTGAGTGGGATCGTCTTGGTTATAGTGATTTTGAGAGATTTGTGTGAAAATGTTTGTTAGTCTGTTATGTTGATCTTAGTTTATGGTGATTTTGGTGGTGTTTTGACAGAATTCAGCGGTGTTTTAGTAGTATTCAGTGGTGTATTTGGGAGTACTCAAATGGTGTTTGAGACTATTCAAAGGTGTTTTTGAAGGTGTTCAAATGATGTGTAAGAGTATGAAGGAATTCTGTTAGTATTCAGTGGTGTTTTGGGAGTATTCAAAAGAGTTTGATGATGTTTCTTGAATGTGTTCAAATGATGTTTTTGGAGTAATCAGAGGTAATTGTCGATGTTTTTGGTGTTGTACAAAGTGTGGTGTGTGTGTGTGTGTGTGTGTGTGTGTGTGTGTGTGTGTGTGTGTGTGTACTCAACTATTTGTACTCACCTATTTGTGGTTGCAGGTGTCGAGTCACAGCTCCTGGCCCCGTCTCTTCGCTGATTGCTACTAGGTCCTCTCTCTCCCTGCCCCATGAGCTCTATCATACCTCGCCTTAAAACTATGTATGGTTCCTGCCTCCACCACATCACTTTCTAGGCTATTCCATGGCCTGACTACTTTATGACTGAAGAAATACTTCCTAACATCCCTTTGATTCATCTGAGTCTTCAACTTCCAATTGTGACCTCTTGTGTCTGTGTCCCATCTCTGGAACATCCCGTCTTTGTCCACCTCGTCTATTCCGCGCAGTATTTTATATGTCGTTATCATGTCTCCCCTGACCCTCCTGGCCTCCAGTGTCGTCAGGCCGATTTCCCTCAACCTTCCTTCATAGGACAATCCCCGTAGCTCTGGGACTAGTCTTGTTGCAAACCTTTGCACTTTCTCTAATTTCTTGACGTGCTTGACTAGGTGTAGATTCCAAACTGGTGCTGCATACTCCAGTATGGCCTGACGTAGATGGTATACAGAGTCTTAAACGAATCCTTACTGAGGTATTGGAACGCTATCCGTAGATTTGCCAGGCGCCCGTATGCTGCAGCAGTTATCTGATTGATGTGCCCCTCAGGAGATATGCTGGGTGTTATACTCACCCCAGATCTTTTCCTTGAGTGAGGTTTTGCAGTTTTTGGCCATCTAAACTATTTTGTGTCTGCGGTCTTCTTTGCCCTTCCCCAATCTTCATGACTTTGCATTGCAGGGTTAAATTCAAGGAGCCAGTTGCGGGACTAGGCTTGTAGCCTGTCCAGGCCCTCTTGTGGGTCCTGCCTGATCCTCGTCCGATTTGATTCTTCTCATTAACTTCACATCATCTGCAAACAAAGACACTTCTGAGTCATCCCTTCCGTTATGTCGTTCACATATACCAAAAACAGCACAGGTCCTAGGACTGACCCCTGTGGAACCCCGCTTGTCACAGGCGCCCACTCTGACACCTCGTCGCGTACCATAAACTCGTTGTTTGCCTCCCTGTCAGATATTCTCTGATCCATTGCATGCCTTTCCTGTTATGTTGTGCCTGGTCCTCTACTTTTGCAGTAACCTCTGTTGAGAACTGTGTCGAAGGCCTTCTTGCAGCCCAAAAAATATGCAGTCGATCCACCCCTCTCTCTCTTGTCTTACTTCTGTCACCTTGTCATAAACTCTAGTAGGTTTGTGACACAGGTTTTTCCTTCCCTAAACCGTGCTGGTTGTCAATTATACACTTGTTTTTTTTCCAGGTCCCCCACCACCTCCTCCTGATGATCTTCTCCATGACCTTGCATACTATACACGTTAGTGATACAGGTCTGTAGTTTAGGGGTCCTCATGTCTCCCTTTTTAAAAATTGGGACTCCCTTTTGCCATTTTCCATACCTCAGGGAGTTGCCCAGTTTTCAAATAAATGTGTTGAAAATCTTTGTTAATGGTTTCACACAATATCTCTGCCCTCTTTAAGGACCCAGGAGAGATGTTGTCTGGTCCCACCGCCTTTGAGGTGTCAAGTTCGCATAGCAGCTTTCACCTATCCTTGGTTATATGTACCTCATCCAGCACTTGCTGGTGTGCCCCCCAGTTCTGATTTTTTGGGCCCTACTGGTTTTCACTGTAAATACCTCTTTTAAAACTTGTGTTGAGCTCCTGACAAACCCTCGGTCGTTTCTTGGAATTCCCCACACCCTTCCTCAGTCCGAAATTTCCCGGTCCTTGACTGTTTTTTCCTCCTGATGTGGCTGTACAACAGCTTCGGGTCAGTCTTTACTTTTTATGCTATGGTTCATTTTCATATTGTCTCTGAGCCTCCCTTCTTAAACTGTGCATATTCGTTTCTGGCTCTTCGGCTGATTTTTCTTTAATTTTCCTGAGTTCTCTGTCTTCTGTTTCCTTTTCAATCTCTAGTACACCTAGTTTTTGCCTCCCTACACCTTTTTGGTAAACCAAGGACTCGTTGTTTCTTCCCATTTTTTCTGTTTCCCCTTTGGGGAAAAAACCTCTCCTCTGCCTCCTTGCATTTTGTTGCTACATAGTCCATCATTTCTTGTACTGGTTTTCCTGTCAGTTTCCCTTCCCCACTGAATGTCTTGAAGGGAAGTTCCTCATGCCTGAGTAGTTCCCCCCCCCCTTTTTAGTTTGGTTTTTTCCCAAACCTATTCCTGCTACTCTCTCCACTTGGACTCAACTATGTAGTCGAAGCACACAACCACATGATCACTAAACTCCCAGGGGCCTTTCATACATGATACCCTCGATGTCCGAACTACTCATGGTGAATACAAGGTCCAACCTTGCTGGTTCATCCTCTCCTCTCTCTCTCTTGGCAGTGTCTCTAACGTGTTGATGCATGAGGATTTTCAGTACCACATCCATCATCTTGCTCTCCATGTTTCGGGACCCCCATGGGGCTCCAGGTTTTCCCAGTCAATCTCCTTGTGATTGAAATCACCCATAACTAGTAACTTTGCTCCCCCCATGTGTGCTCTCCTGGCCACCTCGGCTAGTGTGTCGATCATTGCTCTGTTGCTCTCATCGTATTCTTCTCTTGGCCTCCTGCAGTTCTGTAGTGGGTTGTACATTACTGCAATTATCACCTTATGTCCCTCAGACTGGATTGTTCCTACTATGTAGTCCCTTTCCGCCTGTGCCATCCATTCCTTCCATTTCTCAAAACCCCACTGGTTTTTAATGAGCAGTGCAACTCCTCCTCCCCCTCTCCTCCCTCTGTCTTTCCTGAGGATTTGATATCCGGATGGAAAAATTGAATCTGTTATTATTCTGGTGAGTTTTGTTTCTTTGAGTGCTATTATGTCTGGGGATGTCTCTTGTTTGTTATTCCATCTGCATTTGTATACCACACCTTCAACTTCTTTTCTAAGACTGTGGTCTGGGAGGTATATTGGTGTTGGGGAAGTGGGATACCTGGTAAGGAACTATGGGTTGTTGCTGTGGGGGTGGAGTTTGTAATGTAGTGGGTGGGGGCATTGGATGTGGCATGGGTGTTTTGATTTAGAGTGTTTGTTTGCACTGGGGTTGACCTGGTTGGGAGGCTTCTATAGGAAGTTGTGAGGGAGGCTGTATTTGATCTTCTTCCTGGGTCTGGGATCTCCTGTCTGTCTTCTCCATCCCCTCTCTTTCCTCCTTTCGCCTTTGTACCATCTCTCTCAGTTTCTGCCTTTCTTCTTGTGTTCTGTCGTGGTCGAGATACACCTTCCTGTATGCCGTCATGTCCCTTGATCGTGCTTTCTCCTGCAGGATCCTGGTCCGAGTCACTTCTGCCTTGAAGGTCACTCTCACTGGCCGGGTTCTTTTTTTTACAAACCCCCCTATTCTCCGAAAATTTTCCAGCTGGGTCATATCGTCTTCTCCTATTGTTTTCATGATGCTTTCAATTGCTTTTTTTCCCTTGTTTTCTTGCTTCATATGTTTCCCCTTCGATTTCCGGGAGCCCATACACAAAGACTGCCCACCCTTTCTTTTCCCATGCATATCCCTGGGGCCCCCCTTTTTAAATTTTGGTTTCCCCTCCACTGCAGTTTTCCCTTTCATCATTTTCCTGGCTACTTATTTGGGGCTCATGGCCTTCATTTTCCCTTCCCCGGCTTTCCTTGGGCTCTGTTGTTGTCTTTTTGGGGCCTCCAAAAAAGCTTAGCCTTCTTTTGCACAGCTTCTCTGATAAGAGCTTTCTCCAGGAAGTTGTCCCCCTTCTTTCCCTACAGCCCCCTTTTTTTTGTGGCTGAGGTAGCGTCCGTTGTAAACCCCCAAAATTTCTTGTTTTTAGGCTTTTCGTTTTTTAAATTCCCTTCTAACCTGCACCCTACTTCTGCGTTTTACATGCACCTCGCACTTCCTGCTTTTCCATATCCCCCTTCTTCCATTTCATGCTAAGTTCTTCTATTTTCTTTCCCTTTCATGATCCCTTTTTATGAGCTCTGCCCAATTTCCTTTGCAGTTTCCTCCCCGTCCCTTTTTTTTCTTGTTGCTCTCTGGAACCCCTTTTTGTTTTATCTTGATTTCCTAAAATGGGAAACCTAGAATTCTGTATGTTTTGGTAGTAGTGTGTATGTCAGAGTGTGGGGGGGGAAGTATGGAGGAACTGTGGGTATGTAGGAGCGGAATGGGGGGGGGGGGGGAGGGTTTTAGGGGGAACGGGGGAGGGAGGGGACGAGGGGGGGGAGGGATCAGGGGAAAAGGGGGGAAGTCGGGGGTGAGGGGGGGGTTTGTATGGTGTGTGGGGGGTGTTTTGTTGTGGTGTGTGTGGTGGTTTTTGTGTTGTGGGGGTGTGTGTGTGTGTTTTTTGGTGTGTGTGTGTTGTGGTGTGTGTGTGTGTAATTTTTGTGTAATTTGTGGGGGAATTATGTGGGTTTTTTTATGTAAGAAAGGAGGGGGGCTTTGCTTTTAAAGTAAGTCTCAGGGTCCTGCTGCCCCACCTTCTTTTACCTACCCCCAACCCCGGGACTTCCGGCACTTACTTACAGTGTGTGTGTGTTTGTGTTTTGGGTGTGTGGTGTGTGTGTGGTGTGTGTTGTGTGTGTGTTTGGGTGTTGTGTTGTTGTGTGTGTTGGTGTTGTGTGTATGTGTGTATGTGTGATGTTGTGGGTTTTTGTTGTGTGTATGGTGTGTGGTGTGTGTTGTGTGTGTGGTGTGTGTGTGTGTGTGTGGTGTGTGTGTTGTGTGTGGTTGTTGTTTTGTATGTGTTGAAATTTATGTGTTGTGGTGTGTGTGTGTGGTTTTCACCTGTTGTATCACCTAGTTGAGGTTGCGGAGGTCAATCCGATCCTGGGCCCCGCCTCTTTCCCATCCACTAGGTCACTCTCCCCGACCGACTTTATCATACCCCGCTTAAAGCATGTTGGATCTCCCCACACATCCTTTCCCCAAAAAGTGTGGGTGTGGTGTGTGTTGTGGGTGTGTGTGTTGGGGGTGTGTGTTTGGGGGTTTTGCGTGTTGTGTGTGTGGGGGTGGTGTGTGGTGTGTTGTGGTGGTTTTGTAATTATGTGTCGAAATTGTTGGGTTTATTTTTTTCTGAAAAGTAGGGGGGCTTGTGTTGGAGTTAATTTAGATTCTCAGTTGTTTCGTGTGTCCCCAACCCCTTGTACCTGACTCCCACCCTTTCAGTGTTGCCTATGCTCGACCTGTTATATGAGTTAAAACGCCTTGTTCAAAGGGGTTACCGTTTGCTAAACCTTTTTTAATACTTAGTGCCTATCTTTATCGTGCTATGAGAGTTAGACCTTTTACTTCAGCTTGGCGGGTTAAATTTGGGAAACCCGGCCCCACACCCAAAAAACCACTCATAGGGAATAAGTACTTGTAGTGCAGCGTAGCAGTAGATTGTCCACTCGATGTGAGCCTGGCTAGATCCCGTCGTGTACGTGGCCT
>NC_069425.1:7211737-7260735 GCF_026875155.1 Cherax quadricarinatus | reverse complement strand
ACACACAGCCAAGTATGGACAAGACTCGTTCGATGTCCTAATAGTGGTGTTCCAGAACGACCGTTCAAGAAAGCCCCTCCCCAATGTCAGGAATTCGGGTAAAGAAGATACGGGAACTACAGTCCAACATCAACAATTCGTTCGTGCCTACAATCAAAAACCCAGCCGACCTGATAACCCTAGGGTTGACACACCAAAAGCTGATGTAGAAAGCGAGATTTGGTTCAAAGGCCGCAGAACCTGGTTTGCCGGGAAAAGGGATTGCTGTCCGGAGCAGAAATTATTCGGGGAGAACAACCACAGCATAACACTTTTGCAGGGGAACCCGACACAGAATTATTGTGACCCCAGGTGCTACTCGTCTTGGAAGAAACAAATAGGAATCATGGGAATGGTATTTCGATTTGTGCGGAAGCTGCAAGCCAAGGTAAGCCAAGGTCAACCGTTGTCTCCACGTAGGGTCCCAGAGCTATGGAATAAGGCAGTACCAAAGGGAAGGTTGTCCAGGAGTACTGGAATTAACTGTGCGATAGGCAGCATGTTATGGCGATCAGGATGCGTGTCCAACTACGACTCAGGAAACAAAAGTTAAAAAAAATGTTTCACTCAAGGGAATGTTCCTAATCATGCAGGGCTAATAAATCAGGGGAAGAATACAAAACTCAGAGCTCAGGCTTTGTGGGCCAAACATCTGTAGCAACTTGGACAGAGAAGGATGGCGGCAAGCTATTGATACAAGAAGCCCAACAGATGACCTATACAGGGGGTCTGGAGAAACCCTCACCTGCCTACGTGATAGAATTACAGGGTACTGGAAGGGTCGAGCTGACGTGTCAAAAAGGTGCTAAAGAGTTGCACGGTCTGGCCGCGGACGAAGGGAGGACCTTAACCATACGACAGGTCCACACCCGCTGCCTCAGGAGCGTGTACCAAGTACTGCCCTTTGAGACTGTGGGATTAGACCTATACTGGGGCTAACACATGACGGAACCGCAGGAGACGATAGGGAGTGCAGCCAGAAAGTTAATAATCTCTGCCGTTTACCTTGTGCGACTACTCGAGCTGTGCATTGAGTTTGGCAGAAGATATGTCAACGAGACTTAATCTGTGTATGTTGTTCAGGAGGTTTACAGCCAATTCTTGTGCCCGCGGTTGATTAACTCGGACAATGGCACAGCTTCAGAGGGCCGATAAAAGTTTTCAGAATCATAGGGACAACGGAGGGGGGGAAAAGTTTAAAAAAAATAAACGATAACCACCTGAAATAGAATAGAGAGCGATTGGAAGGTTCATAGCACCCAGGGCGCCATGGCAAGGGGGGATACCTAATGAACGCAAGGTGGGCACATTCACAAGTGTAGCATACGGAAGGACCATGCAGGGCAGGAGAGTTAGTCTTTGAGAACTAGAGGACAGTGATTAGTATTGAGTAGAAACAAGATTCAATAACAAGTCCTCATGACCTACGTACAGAACTGGGATAGATGAGGCAGGAAGCTCTCACCCCCAATCACATTCTGATTTGGAAGGAGGATTGAGCCCTTTCCCCAAAAATTAGATCCTACTTCCCATTAGCATTGTAATATAATGGGCCAGATAGGCCCCCCTATCAATGAAGAACTGCCCAGGATCCCAACAGACTGGTGAACATCCTGACAAATTGAACCAGAGTTCGCAGGGCTTACTTGACAACCCTGGCGGTGAAAACCATTATCTGTGGTGCCGACCCCGAGGCAGAATAAGAGATGATAAGTGAATGGGACCCTGGTAGCTAGTAAGAACCCGAGGCACCCAGGGCATACTGCCTCCTTAGTCCTGGTAGAGTCGCCCCACCCAGACAAGGCTGGGCATTTGAGCCTGGTGAAGTTAGAATGAATGGTGTCGAGACTGTATAAGACCCATCAACAGCTTTTAACCATCTCGAGGTCCCCACAGTTGGACCGGGACATGAGAGAATTAGGCCAGAGGCTGACCGAGCTGACGGCCGGCACGAACCACGTCGACGGCGCGCACAGACCAGGCCCCCTGTGAGTGGCCTGCGGAAGGCACACTTAATCAAGACTCAGTCGCCTACCTATGGCAGGCGGGGAGGATGTGGCAATTTATTTTGGTACCCTAAAGTTCCACAGGACTGATCCGGGCATGGCCGTAATGAAAGGCTGTACTGGGTGGCCCTAAACTCACCCAAACAAATAACCAATTCTCCCCAAACATAAACACATTTCTCTCCTCCGAGGTTGTAGGCATGGATGTAGGCACTTATTTTATTTATAGAATTTACCCTCAGGGAAGGAGTAGGGTGAGTTTTACTGTTAGTATATCATTTTAGTTAACTAAGGTCAACTGTAGATAATAATAATGTAGAGCCTAATGACTTACAAGGTAGTAATAGGGCCGATCATGTAGGCAAACACTAGTTAGCAAGGGAGAACTTGGGCAGCCCTAGATTGAACGAAGAGACGAGGTCTGGAAGAGAGACCAGCTCGTTCTTCTTAAGAGACAGAAACAAACCAACTGGACAAGACGTTCCGTGATCAGCAAAGACGCGTCCCCCTCACATTTGAGACTGGGGGAAATCTGGTAGATGCAAATCCTCCGCAGTACTGTAGAATGACCTCCTCCGGTCAGGCTCCATACAGTAAGGACAAAACCCTCCACATTATCTTGTAGATTTCTGGCCAGTGTCTGGGAAGTTTGGTGAGTTAGTTTGATCTGATGGGCCTGTGTTGCAGCTGGGAGTGCATGCCCTTTAAGCACCAGTGACCTTTGTCTATGGTGAAGCTAGTGTCCATGTCTGCATAGTTGTACAAGGGGAAACACAACTCTCGGATATAGAATATCTGAGGTCATGCCGGACACAAATACGATTGAATATTGCAGGGAATTAAGGCTCACCGTATGCACGAGTTTCAGAGGGGAAAAGTCCAAATGGGGCTGAAGTGCTAAGCTTAGGGAAGTTGAAGATCAGTGATAGATGCTGCAACAGAAAAGCGCAAGAAAGTTAGGTCCTTTATACGTACAAGCAGGTCGATTTTCTCTTGCAACATCAACATTTTGAAAATGTGTCCAATAAGCCGACTTTAGAGCTGATGTACTCACCTCAGAGGCTCGGTGTCATCAGAGTTTGCCATGGTACACGACTCACTTGGAGGCATTCCACACATAATTTCACACTGTCCTTCCACACCACCCACGGCTGCCTTCCCCACCACTCACGCTGCCTTCCCCAATACCCACAGCTGCCTTCCACACACCCAGCTGCCTTCCACACCACCCACGCGGCCTTCCCCCACTACACTCACTGCCTTCCCCACTACCCGAACCATGACCTGGACAGGACTGGCCTTGACAGTCTTATCCAGGTCCCAGGAGCAGGATGCACTGTCTGTCGAAGCTGAAGTGGGACAGAGTCCCATCACTGCACGTCGTAACTGCTTACCGGCCTCGTCTGACTCATTGTCGTTGCGTGAAATTCCAACATACCTCGCGATTCAGTGTATAATGGTGTCAGCATTCTTGCTCCTCAGTGTCTGAAAGTCCCCCCATGTCAAAGTGGTCAATGTACAATGCCCTTGCCTTGTTGAGTACTGCAGTTCTTGTATACACTGACTTGGGGACACATTGGTGATTCCTGGACTGTAATGACTTAATGCTTGCAGGATGGAGAGCAGAGCTCTCTTTGCAGGATGGTAAAGTGGTCGTTGGAGAGTCGCCACCTGGATGCCTGCGCCATATAGAATCATCCAAGCTTGCACGCGGTTAGCTTCTGGCAGATCTGGACAATTTAGGAATGCCTGTGTTCAACAACCAAAACTTTCAAGAACCATGTATTCAACTACCGAAGGCAAAACTATCACCAGAGAAGAAAACAATACCACAAAATCCTCGAGTATCACTAATCTGCACAACAAAGCAATTTTACCCAGGACAACGGCTTCTATAACACAGCTGAACCCTTTGCCAAAGAAACTTCATCATTCTCCTGTCATAACTGATATACACACACACCCGTCCCACAGGGGGCCATTATCAAATCCAGCTAACAAACGTTCTTGTAGTGCGGTTCTTTACATCTTCTTCCAAATCTAACCTACCCAGCAGTCTCCATCAGACACTATCTCCACCCAATATAACCTCCAAAATACTATTCAATGTTTGAGTGACGTTTGAAAATGTCCACTATGTTGGCAAATACGTGTCAATAAAGGAACACATTAGCCCTGCATTGTGTTCATGGTATTCCCAGCTATCTGGTCCATGTAACCCTGGGCTCTCAGTCCATGGCTATACTGGCAATGGCCCTTTTTATCGGAGGGAGTCATATGTTCAGGAATGCCCTTGTTTGACAGTATGCCAGCTATGTGCACCACTGTCAAGATACAATACCCGAGCGAGGGTTGACAAAAGAGATGGACGAGCAGATCTCTTATTGATATCGCAAAGGTCCAGACCCACCGGCGGCCAGGGAAAACCACGTAGGTTTTGTCCTATCAATGGGTTGAAACACCATCCGTCATAACCCTCATGGACCCTTCAGGTTAACTGAGGAATCTTGCCCACCCTTGTGTCAGAGCTAAAACCAGGTTTACTTCGAAGGGTGCAGCTGGGGCCTCCTGGTTGATGGGTGACTAGCTTGATCCATCTGCGTTCTCTCACATGGCTCGAATTTGAGAGAATTGGATCTGTTCTACAGTTCCCGCGACTTAAGCCTGAATGCCTTCCACATCCCCCCACGGGTGCGCTTGATATAATCCTACGGGTGTTAGTGCTTCCCTCCCTTGATTATAATAATAATAATAATCAACAAATGCTCAGGTGAGAGTTCTGTACAACTCTAGACACAAATGCTGGAGAAACTAGCTATACCACTGCAAAGTGCTCCATAGTTCACTAGGAAAGTAGAACATCATATTTATACAACACTCTCCAGGTCCTAGGGCTACCATTGTGGACTTTGTGGCATCAGGAAGGCCTGCTTCGATGTACACAGAGTACTGCTTCCGGAGGAAACCTTTGGGTCATGTAATGATGAAGTACTGGTAACATTAACCCAGCCAAGTCAATGCCCTGCATACCACAGCCTGGTATCATTTTTTATTAGACACATTGGGCCGTTTCCCAGCTGAGGTAAGGTGGCCTGAAAAAAGAAAAACTTTCACCACATTCACTCCATCACTGTCTTGCCAGAGGTGCTATACACCTACAATTAAAAAAACGCAGCAACCCCTCTTCAGAGTGTAGTAACAGTACTCCCAGCTCCAGGACTCAAGATCCGGCTTTCCTGTTTACTCAGAATCCCTTCATAAATATACCCTGCCTCACACCCCAACCGCCGCAAGCAATGTCCTAAAACCGTATGTCTCCATTCCTCCAATTTGCTCCTATCAACTGCTCGTGGCAGCTGATGCTGGAGTCCAGAGAGCCCCTTCGCACACAAACTCTCCTTTACCCCATCCCATCAACCTTTCCTAGGCTGACCTCTACTTCACTTTCCCACCACTACATAAATTATACACTCAAAGTCATTCCACTTTAGTACCATCTCTCTACATGTCTGTAACCACCTCAAAACCAGCTTTCTCCGGCCCTTCTCTGGACAACGTATGTTGGCAATTTCGCACCTCCCAATTTTCCAATACAAATTCACAACTGTATATTCTCACCACACACTGCCCTCAGACAGTTACCATCGCCACTGCCTCCTGCCTTATCCTTGTTGCCTACATTCATTCACCCATGGTTTTGCACCCATACAAGAGCATTTGTATAACTATACTCTCGTACATTCCCTTCTTTGGTTCCATGGACAAAGTTCATTGTATCCACGACACCTCAGTGCACACACTCACCTTTTTTTTCCCCCTCGTACAGTTCAATGGATTCACCCCAATCTTTGTTCCATAGCCCTCTGCGGACACGTACCACTCCTAAAAAACCTGAATACATACACCTCTCTCCATACACTCTCTCTCCCTGCTTCTCCGGGGGGGGGGGGCTCCTGCCAAACTGAATATCCAATCTTTCATTTACCTATTTTTTTTATCCTCATCACATTACTCTTTTCCTATATTCACTTTTTTAATTTTTTCTTCTTTTTACATACCCTACCAAAACTCATCTCGACACCCTGTAGCTATCTCTATCTCCCAGAAGCACAGTGTCAACAGCAAAGGAGTAAGCTTGTACAAAACACTCACTTTGTGTTAGATTCTTTATCTTTTAACCCCACACCTCTTGCCAAACACCGCAAGCATTCATTTCTAATTGCAACCACAACTATAAATAAACTGGACCATCCTTGGTGACATCACACATACTTGTCAAATTCCATCATTTATAGAGAAATAAAACTCCTACTCTCTCCTACATAATCTAACCGAGCCTCACCTCCCCTCGTAAAACTCCATCCGCTTTCAAGTAACCTACCTCCTATTCACACATAGCAACATTAGCCTCATTGTCCCCCTATCCGCCCTGTATACACTTTTCCAAATTCATAATTGCCCCAATAACCTTTTTAACCTTCATATAATACTGTTAACCTATATATTTCACAGATAAACTCTTAGGTCTATAACACACGACACCCCCTACCCCTTCGAAAATCCTCCTTGTTAATCTGTATATCCTGTTCTCCGCCTTATCTTAATTCTTTATCAATAATTACTCTACGGTAACACTTTACCAGATATATTCAACAGACTTATGCCCCTATAATTTTTACACTCTCTTTAGTCCCCTTGTCTTTATAACAAAGAACTATGCTAACCACTCTCCACTCCAAAGCTATAGTCATTTCCTATAATTATTCCCATCAAACCCAGCTTCTTGCCCCCCCTTTTCATTCTGGCTTCGCCACTGCCTCCACGAACTTCCCCCATACTGAACAACTGGCTCCTCCTCACTCCTACTAGATATTATCCTCTTGCCCTGAACTTGACATCACAGCTTCCCTATCTTCATCAACATTTTTTTTACCAAAAATTCCTCAAAATAATCCCTCCATCTCCCGATACCTCTACTCACCATTTAAAACTCTACTCACCTATTTTTAACTGACAAATCCATTTGATTCCCTTAGATCCCCAACTTATTAATCTGGACTCTAAAAATTTTCCTGCGTGCAATCTCATGACCTTTAGACTTCTCCTACTGATATCGTGAGTACCAACTTTTCGGCAGGTGACAGCACCAGTCTAGAATTCTTTGGACACGCCACAATGGCTGGGATTCTGGGATGTCATGAGTTTTTCTAGCAGCTGTATAAGCTGGTAATATACAGAGAAAGCAGCCTCTGCTGTGCCAGGGAGAGAATCTAGCTCTCTTTGCTCCTGTACAGGGCTTGCCTTAGTCCCATAGCTTCTTCCTGGTTGATGCATTCCTTAGAACACACTTAAGGCGATATTTTCCAGGTCAACAGATGGGTAAATTATCCACTTGTTATGAGTATGTCTGACAGATAAATTGGGGTGTCGATTGTGTCCCCTTGTCTGCCAACATATAAGTGTTTGTGTCCCCGATATGCCTGGTGATTGGATTTCATTTTATCTAGGAAGGGTTAGGGTGCCTTGCTAGTTCAGTGGAGAGTGTTATTGTTTGGGATCAGTAAACTAGGAAGAGTTTCGAGGGTTATAGGTTTGAAGAATAACAGAAATCAAAGTAACATTGAGTTATAATGCAAAGAGGAAATTGTGGAAAAGCAAAGCTGAAAATGGAAAAGGTGGCAGAAGAAAAAAATCTTAAACATAAAAATTTATAACGAACTGTCAAAGTTGCTAGGAATATAATTCATGAATTAAATGTTGGAGTGTTGTAGGAACACTCATTATATTGTCAATAAATGAAACATGGTACAATTTAAAGATTCAGTAACATAAAGACCCAAATTTCCACATTGAAAGGTTAAGTTGTTCCATGTTAAAGAAATAACAGAAGGAGGTGGGGAGGTAGCATAATAGTTGTGAGATAATGTGAAATGTTTGCGAAAAAATAACATTAAAAAATCGATGGATTTAAACACTTCTGTTTGAGTAGAGTTGTACTAAGACAGAGTAAATAATTATTTTAGATGTTATATGTACCAACCCCCTAACTTAGGACAAGTGGGATCTCTTTTATTATTTATTTATTTAATATTATTTGAACATGGATACAGAGAAGTACAAAAGAAATACAGGTTTAAATGCAGCATGGCCTAAACCACTTAATGCATACAATACAGGCACTTAAAATTAACTTAAGATTAACTAAGCAATGAAGTATTCAGTGTATAAACAATTATTGTAAACAGATATACAATTAAGCACAAATAGTATTACAAAAAACAGGTCGATGTGGATAGGCTTTCAATGCATGTACAATCATATTTATTTATATAATTATTTATTTATTTATTTAATTTGAACAATAAGATCATCTAAAGCCTGATACTATAGTAATAGGGGATTTATAACTTTAGTCAAATAACCGGACTCCTTTGACCATTTCCATGTTACTTCCTAGAAGCATTTATGTAACAGAACCCACCAGAGAAATAAGTCTGCCAACCTGACAATGCCAAAAAGGAAAACCCTTATTATGACCTGCTTGTATGGACCATAGGCCAGCGCTGTTTTACCTCGTTCTTAAGATCTTATGTATCAGAGCACCATTTGGCAAGATAGTTACGGAATGATGGGATGATGACTTGTTGTTCTCTTCTGTTTGAGTCACCCTACCACGGGAGGACTGCGTGATATCACAAAAATAGTGATTGACGACTCACCTTTAAAACTAATTTAGTAAACATAAGCACTGACCTAGAATGGGAGCATCCACCGTCATCAGCTGGTGTAATAGTAAGGTTTAGTGTGTTGTGGGGGTGGCATGATCAAGGGTGAGAAAGGGCGTCAGTGGTATGGTAACATAGCCACCACTAGGTGGTTAACTGTCCACTCCCACTCAGGTTGCGGACCCAGCAAGTGTAGTTGGTTGTCTCTCGAACAAATCCTTATTATATTGTCACATCAAACTTCATATTTACAAGGAAAATTATATTGATGGAATTCTTCGTAATAGTTTAATATGTAAAACATATCAGCTTATATAACAAATGGAAGACTGTAAGCCGATGAATTAATACATCTAAATATCTATCATTTATTGTACAAATCGCCATCCATGGCTTTTTCCAATACATACAGTGACTAAAGGAAAGACTAAGAAAAAGAATGCAAGTAAGTAATGTAAGCTTATTCAGGAATATACACAAATACAGTTAACATAAATTATCATACATATCAGCATAATTTAGAAACCTAGGAAAACCCAAAAAAAACGCAGACAGGTGACTATTTCTATTGGGGTTCATGTTAACGGCTATAGAGGACTTGAGGCTAGAGTTCGTCACGGCCACGCTGCTGAGATTCGTCTTAAAAACTTGCCTTTGTGGTCACAGTGGTGCCTATGTTAACCTTCCTATGGTGTAGTACATAAATCCCTAGTTGGACGAATCGTATTGTGGCTAAGACCTGGTCCAGTGGCTAAAGCGAAACGGACCCACCCCCCCCCTTGGATTTTGAGACTCTCTGACCGAGCAGCATCAAACCACCCCACTCCGTGGTATTGGTTTGGTATTGTAATCATGTCATAACGATTTTTGTGAGTCCTCTTAAGGACATGTAAAAACAAACCCAGAGGTGAACGGATGGGGATGGTCAGACTAACACACGCAGAATTAAAACTGTCTTTGCTTTTGATTAAATGTATATTTTGCTATGCATACATTTGTGAAAATTTTCACCACAAACAAAACACATTACGTTATAAACAACGTTGTCTTCAAGTAGTTGCATTAAATACCAACCTCTCCCATTCACATGCAACACACCTTTTCGAGAGCGAGTGACACTATTTATGATGAAAGTAGCGAAAAAGGAATATTTTCAATGGATTCTCCGGCAAGTAATAACTATATACTCGCTTCTCTGGTATTATTATAATGCTAATGTATTGGGTCGCAAGACCTGGGGACAAGAATTAAAGGACCTCAAAGGAAATAGTTAGACAGTCCTTGATGACCACACGACTGTTCTTGGGTTATCGTATTACGACAGTATTTCACACCCTTTATTTCCCACAGGGCACATAGAAGCTTCTTTGGCCCCATGTGTTGCTTAATGTAGAGTTACAAGCACTAAAACACTTGAATAAATACAAATTTATATCGAAATGTATGTGTGCAACCGTCTGCCCGAACTTGTAAATCCAAATGACACACATTGCTCAGCTGCGGCGCTCGGGGCCAGACGCACCATTAGGCCGTGTTCGGGACGAATATGTTAGTCGAAGTTTTTTCAACGTAGATCAGGGTCCAAATTTTACGTGACAAGCCTCGTAAGGACGGTTTTAATCGTAGTTGAGGCATCGGTAAGTCGGGGGTTCCACTGTAACTAAGAGAACTAAGTGATTTTAATGTACGTAACATTCCAGCACAATGTGAAGATAAATTAGGTAAAGATAATCCATTAGTACAATTATCAGTGTTTATATAAAAAATTCCATAACTTAAAAAAACTTGAAACTTTGCAAGAGTTTTTCAAGACCCCATTAAAAATTGAAGACTCCGGGATCTCACCGATGTAAACAACGTAGAGTGCGCACTCGGACGTAAAACGCGAATCCAAGGAACCGAATAAAGAATTTTGGGAATAACAGTATAAAAAGATTCCGTAAAGGGAAGCACCGGAAAGGAGGTGGGCCATCCTAAAACTTGGATCTCAGATGGATGTTATAAAGGTTCTAGGTCTAATTTTCGACAAACTGTAAGTTAAACGATAGGAAATTCAAAGAAGAAAGGGATACCTTGGCTACTGTCCATGCTTTTATTTTTTTTCCAACTTGATACATGTAATTAAGATTTACTGTACAGGTAAAATGATCCATATTTATCAATACATACCAGCACATGCTGGTGACACTGACCTGTTGAGGATGCAAGTCTCCGTCCTGGAAGCACCTTAGTGAGCAGAACACTACCAAGGTAGTGCTGCCCTTCGTCCAGTAGAAGTTTTTGGGTGGTGGAGGACCCTAGACCCCTGCAAACCCTAAAGCACCACCAGCTGCCAGAACCAACTCTCCACCACCGCCTGCCAACCCACAGCGGGATGGGTGGGTGTGAAGAAGTTGGGGTGTGGACAGAGCAGTTGAGACCCTGGAGGACAGGCTGCCCATCGGGTCTGCCGCTGTAGGTTTGCTGTCACCCACAGCCTGCCAGAATGAGATACAGGGCTATGAAACTCAGCGATATCTCTATTGTAGCAAGAAAAGCAGAATCTTAAATACAATTAGAATATTTGTGTAAATATAACGTTTGGACTTCGTGACAAGATCCATGTCTAACACAGGAAACTTATGCTAAAGAGTGCAAAAACGATTGTTAAAATTATAATTCATCTTCAACATTAATCGAAGCAACTAGAAATCAGACAATATATCTTAAGACTTTTCTGACACTCTTAACAATAACTGCATCATCAATGTTAACCCAAACTTTATCTTCACCATTGATGTATCCACGACCTTACTCAGCCGTTAGACCCCAAATTTTTTTTTTGCACTGCTAATAATACACGACCTATCATAACGATTGCTACCACTGCCATCTCAGCCTATGTTATCTGGGAAAAACACAACAGTGATGTTATGACTTATCTCACCATGTGTCACGATCTAACACACCATAATAGCTGTAATAGGGCAGTAACCGACTACTATTTTCTCGACTTTTCACAACATCAACAAGCACTTTAAATTTCCATCATTTAAGACATACCCTCCTCACCCAAATTCACCAATCGACTAACCTTTGCAGCTTCTCTTCAGAATCTTCCAAATGCGAAAAGGAAATGTGGACAACTTTCACTTGCATTAGAATTATTTTATTTAATAAATTTTATTACAACACGCCTCTCCCAACACCTAGCATTCATGTTATTTTTACAACCCCTATTCTACAAATAAGTTAACCAGCCACAGGAGACAACATACATCCCTGTCTAAGGCTATTTTTAATGGAAAAATAATATATTCCTCTTCTACGTACACTAGCCTGAGCTTCACTGTTGTCATAAAACTCTGAACAGCTTTAAATATTCAATACTCTGCAAAATTTTTGCTACATTGCTTCGCTATAACCTGTCATATGCATTTTCTAAATCAATTTGCATAGGGTCTTATTAATTAAATGAGAAAAAAGTCTGTCCTTTCCTTTGCATTCATTTCCATACTTTCTGGACACACTATCAGCCTGAAGTGGCAATCCTGGGAAATGTCGCTTAAAAGATCATTACGAATTACGCAGTCACAACTCATGAAATCGAATGACACTATTGCAGCAAAACAGACCATAGGTCGGGTTAAACCCGCATCCGAGATCGAAAAACACCGTAAACTCCAGACGCGACGCGTTAGCCACTGGACCAGCTTGGCCACAACAAATAATCGTCAACTAGACATCTAAAACACACCATAGGAAGGTTAGCACAGCTATCGCGTCGGGGGGTACACCATGGAGTGTTATAACTCTCGTTGATCGCGAGATTCTAACCCCACCCGAGGTATGGTTTACCATAGTCATAACTACATATGAATAAAAACATAGAATGCGTAGGTCATCAACCGTATACAAGAGAGACAAAGGTTTCTTCTAATCCACTCAAACATTATTGATTTAAACGTTTTGGCTATATTTATTTCCTATTACATTTGAGGTTATTAAGAAGAATCGTGACTATATTCATCAAATATAATGAAGAAGATTATCTGAAAACTGCGAATGTAAAATCTTTAAAAAATTTGCACAACAATGTGAATAAAACAAGATATTACATTATATATCACACATTCTAAGAAGTCTACCATAGTATATATGTTCTCTAAATTCACCCAGAATAAGCGACTTTCACTTTCACTGAGCAAGATAATATAAAGTAAGATAAGATTTCCGTTCGGATTTTTAACCTGGGGAGGGTTAGCCACCCAGGAATAACCCAAGAAAGCAGTGCCGTCATCGAGGACTGTCTAACTTATTTACCATTGTGGTCCTTAATCTTGTCCCCCAGGAAGCCACCCACACCAGTCGACTGAACACACAGTACCTATTTGCTGCTAGGTGAACAGACAACAGGTGTAAGGAAACGTGGTGCGAGAATGTTTCCACCCGCCGGAATCGAACCCGGCCCTCCGTGTGTGAAGCGGGAGCTTATTCCAACAGGCCACCGGGCCACAAATAATAGTGACCAAAACAACAGTAGATACTAATAAATCTAACTTAGATAACAGAAACTAATTAAAAATAAAACATAAGAGTGCTATGTAAAAATTAAAGATTGTATAATTAATGTAAAAAAATTAAATAATTGTACCTGTAATATTGTGCACGTTGTTGGTAACTGTGCACACAGGGTTGGTAACTGTGCACACACGGTTGGTAAACTGTGCACACAGGGTTGGTAACTGTGCACACAGGGTTGGTAACTGTGCACACAGGGTTGGTAACTGTGCACACAGGGTTGGTAACTGTACACACAGGGTTGGTAACTGTGCACACAGGGTTTGTAACTGTGCACACAGGGTTGGTAACTGTGCACACAGGGTTGGTAACTGTTCACACAGGGTTTGTAACTGTGCACACAGGGTTGGTAACTGTACGCACAGGGTTGGTAACTGTACGCACAGGGTTGGTAACTGTGCACACAGGGTTTGGTAACTGTGCACACAGGGTTTGGTAACTGTGCACACAGGGTTGGTAACTGTGCACACAGGGTTGGTAACAGTACACACAGGGTTGGTAACTGTGCACACAGGGTTGGTAACTGTGCACACAGGGTTGGTAACTGTGCACACAGGGTTGGTAACTGTGCACACAGGGTTGGTAACTGTACACACAGGGTTGGTAACTGTGCACACAGGGTTGTAACTGTGCACACAGGGTTGGTAACTGTACACACAGGGTTGGTAACTGTGCACACAGGGTTTGTAACTGTGCACACAGGGTTGGTAACTGTACGCACAGGGTTGGTAACTGTACGCACAGGGTTGGTAACTGTGCACACAGGGTTGGTAACTGTGCACACAGGGTTGGTAACTGTGCACACAGGGTTGGTAACGTCACACAGGGTTGGTAACTGTACACACAGGGTTGGTAACTGTGCACACAGGGTTGTAACTGTGCACCAGGGTTGGTAACTGCCCAGTGAACAAACACAGGGTTGGTAACTGTCACACAGGGTTTGTAACTGTGCACACAGGGTTGGTAACTGTACGCACAGGGTTGGAAAACTGTACGCACAGGGTTGGTAACTGTACACCCCAGGGTTGGAAACTTTTGCACACGGGGTTTTGGTAACTGTACACACAGGGTTGGTAACTGTCAAAACAGGGTTGTAACTGTCACACAGGGTTGGTAACTGTACACACAGGGTTGTAACTGTGCCCCACAGGGTTCGTAAATGTACACACAGGGTTTGTAACTGTGCACACAGGGTTCGAACCGTACACACAGGGTTCGTAAACAGTACACACAGGGTTCATAACAGTACACACAGGGTTGTAACAGTACACACAGGGTTGGTAACAGTACACACAGGGTTGTAACTGTACACACAGTGGTTGTAACAGTACACACAGGGTTCGTAACGTTACGAAAGGATTCGTAACAGTACACAAAGTAGTAACTGTAACAGTGTACCACACAGGACTGGTAACTATTACACATAGGAACTGTACATTACACAAGGATTGTAACAGTGCACACTGGTTGGTAACTGTACCACAGTTGGAACGTACACAGTACACACACGGTTTCGTAACTGTACAACAGGACTGTAAACAGTGTAACTACACAGGTTCGTAACAGTACACATAGGAACTCACACAGTTACAATGTAATCGCTAACTGTACACATAGGTCGTAACAGTACACATAGGATTCGTAACTGTAGCACACAGGGCTCGTAACAGTACACATAGGGAATCCTAACATGTACACATAGGAACCTAACAGAAATGACATAGGTCTCGTAAAGTACACACAAGTCGTAACTGTACACACAGGATTCGTAACAGTACACAATGATCGTAACTGTACACATAGGATTCGTAACTGTGCACAAGGATTGTAACAGTACCATAGGACTCGTAACTGTACACATAGGATCGTAACAGTACACATAGGTTCGTAACAGTACACATAGGGTATCGTAACTGTACGCATAGGATTCGTAACGGGTACACAAGGAAAACAGACGCCGGGTTCATAACACACACAGGACTTGGTAGCACTGCACAGGTATGTAACGGGTACACACATATAAAGGTAACAAGGTTGGTAACTGCATAACACAGGTAAAGTACAGGTACACAGCATTATAACAGGTAAACAGTACTGGTACACTGCACAAACACAGGTATGTAACTGGTACACGCACATATAATGTAACAGTACTGGTAACTGCACATATCAGGTAAACGTATGGTAGCACTGACATATACAGGTAGGTACTGGTAGCACTGGCACAATTATAACGGGTAACCAGTATACAGTACACATAGGATATAACAGGTAAAGGTACTGTAACAGTGCACAATATAACAGGTAACAGTACTGGTAACAGCACACATATAACCAGGTAAACAGTACACATGGAAGGAACAGTAACAGGTAGAATGCACATACACACAGGTAACAGTACTGGTAACTGCACACATAACAGGTAACAGTACTGAAGCATGCACAGGTAACAGTGCTGGAAAAGCACTGTCAAAGGTCAAAGGTACTGGTAACGTGCACATATTAACATGTAACATTGTACTGGTACACATAGGCACAGGTAACAGTAGTGGTTAACACTCACAGGTTAAACGTAGTAGTGTAACGCACAGCACAATTAACTGGTAACAGTACTGGTTGGTAACTGGCACAGGTAAAGTCCATGGTAGCATGCCACAGGTAACTGTACTGGTAGCACGCACAGGTAACAGTACTTTTTTAGCACTGCACATTATCAGATAACAGTAAGGGAAAGCACTGCCATATGAACAGAAACAAATTAGCATTGCTCAGTTAATTAGTACTGGTATGTAACTGCACAGGTAACAGTACGGGTAACACTCACATTACAACAGGTAACAGTACGGTAGCACTGAAACAGGGTTAACAGTACTGTAGCACTGCACCATTACAGGTAACAGTAGATGGTAAATACAGCATAGGTAGTGGTACTGGTAGCACTGCACATATAACAGGTAACAGTAACTTGTACCACTGCAAAGGTAATAAGTACGGAAAGCACCGCACAGGTATCAGAAACTTGTAGCACTGCACATATAACGGGTACACTACTGGTAACACTGCACATTAATAAAACAGGTAACAGTTCACGTAGCACTGAAACGGGTAACAGTACTGTTAGCATTCAAAAGTTAACAGTACTGCTAGCATGCAAAAGGCAACAGTACTGTAGCACTGCACAGGAACAGTACTGGTAAACACTGCACAGGTAAACAGTACTGGTACACTGCACTTAAATCAGGTAACAGTACTGGTGGGCACTCACATAAACAGGTACAGAAACGTACACGGCACGGTAACAGTAACATTTAGAGCACGCACATATAACAAGTAACATTTACATGTAACCACTGCACAGGTAATAGTACTGGTAGCACGGCACAAGGTAACAGACTGGTAGCACATACACAGGCAACAGTACTGGTAGCAACTGCCACAGGAAACAGTACTTGTAGCACTGCACATATAGCTGATAACAGTACTGGTAAACACTGCACATATGAACATGTAACAGTACATGTGCACTGCACAGGCAACAGTACTGTTAAGAACAGCAGAAGGTAACAGTACAAGGACCTTGCACAGGTAACAGTACTGGTAGCACTGCACAGAATACAGTACTGGTAAACACTGCCAGATAACAGTACTGGTAGCACTGCACTTATAACAGGTAAAAACAGTACTGGTAGCACTGCACATATAACAGGAACAGTATTGGTAACCACTTGCAACAGGTAACAAAGTACTGGAAACGCTGCACAGGGAAACAGTACTGGTAGCACTGCATAGGTAACAGGAACCTGGTTGCACTGCACATTTAACAGGAACAGTACTGGTAGCATTGCACAGGCAACAGAACTGGTAGCGCTGCACATTTAACAAGTAACAGTACTGATAGCACTGCACAGGTAACACTAACGGGTAGCACTGCACACATAACAGGTAACAATGCTGGTTCACTCCACAGGTAGCAGTACTGGGTAGCACTGCACATATAACAGATAACAGTACTGGTAGCACTGCACATTAACAGGTAACATTACTGGTAGCACTGCACATGTATGGTAACAGTACTGAAGCACTGCACAGGTAACAGTACTTTAGCATTACAAAAGTAACAGTACTGTAGCACTGCACATATAGAAGGTAACAGTTCTGGTAGCACTGCACAAGTAACAGTACTAGTAGCACTGCACATATAACAGGTAACAGTACTGGTAACATTGCATAGGGTAACAGTATGGTATCACTGCCGGACTCTGGTAACAGTACTGTTAGCACTGCACAGGTAACAGTACTGGTAGCACTGCATAGTAACGTACTGGTAACCTACACAGGTAGCAGTACTAGCAACACTGCCCTGGTAACATAACTGGTAGCATCTGCAACATCGTAACATGATAACAGTAACTGTTAGCTATGCACAGTAACAGTACTGTAGCACTGCACATAATTTTGGTAACTGTATGGTAACTGCAACAGGTAACAGTATGGTAGCACTGCACATATAACAGGTAACAGTACTGGTAGCCTTGCACAGAATAACAGTATGGTATCTACTGTCACTATATAACAGTAACAGTACAGGTTCAATCACTCACGAGGTAACAGTACTGTTAGCATCTGACTTATAGCACTCACGAAATCAAAACAAACCATACCACAGGTGGGGTTAGAACCCGCGATCAGAGAGTCTCAAAACTCCAGACCGACGCGCTAGTTCTATGACTCTCTGATCGTGGGTTCTAACCCCGCCCGTGGTATGGTTTTTTTTTCATTACTTGTTCAGAACGGCAACCTCTCTCCTGTAGAAAATCAGTGAGGCTGTACCTGCTGCCTAATCCAAAAGTGACCACTGGTGAGGTATTAAGCATATCTGACTAACCTTCTATAACTAGATTTTCTTGTAAGGTATAATCGATAACTTAGTAACATCTTCCAGGTATGTAACGTCCGAATGATGAGTCAGGATTTTCAGCTCGCTAATAACTTTCAGTATGCTGAGAGACGGCGCAGAATTTTAAGTATAATGCTAAATAAACCAGCAGAATTGAGTTGGAAAAGTGAGCATCTTAAACGTCAGGACTTTTGTTTTCTGCTTAACACACTTTATATCGCATTTCCCTATCAAGCATTTTCAAGGATACTTTATGGTCTTGAATGAATTAAAATGAGGTTTATATTAATATCCAAATATCTTACACAGTTTCTCTAACTTCAATAATAAATAACATTTGCTGGTACCCAGATGTAATAGGAAGGGAGTAAGAACCTCACCTAGCTGGTGAGTACCTGACGTCCTCCCTGTGTGTCTCTTAAGTCTCAAGACTGTTTCACTGTCAGCCAAATATAAACTATATATATCAAAAGGATACACATTAATCACGATTCTCTGATGTGTTTGTCGAGCATAACGACGATGTGATTATTATATATAATAAAAAATTACTTTGGTATTACTATAAACAACTGTGTTTACTGGGACGGCAGCGCCTGAATTATTGTATCAATATGTTTTTGACTTTCTACTTTGTTGAAAAAATAAGTATTACACATTCATTAAGATTTATTAATACATTCAATGGGTGAGTGCTAATCTCGAAGGGGTCACAGAGTGCCTGGGGAATGGGAGGTAATAAGCTTCGATCCAAGGAAGGAGAGGTTACCTAAATTTCCCTGGAAAAAAAACCTTCATCGGCATTAAGGTCCCGCCCTAGAAGAACATATTTATTCAGAGGACTAAAATACTGGAACTCATCGGACAACACTAGATTCTCCTACCGTCTATTATTCTCTCATAATTTTGCTGCTTTAGGGATTACCACTTTCAATCATTTTTATTTAATGAAAAATAAGGAGTTGTGCATAATGCTGAGCTCTAAATGCAGCTTATATAACCTACAGAAGATTTTTATAGAAATATCGACAAATCACATTCGAAATTTAACTGTACGCCTTGCGCTGCTAGACGTAGCCATCTTTTTGATTATTTCGCTATTGTAGAGTAATTATGTCTAAATGCTGTTGAAAATAAGTTAATTTAAACTAAACCTAATTTATAGGTATCATTATTGTCGAGCGTTTTTCCCTGCCCAGCAGGCTTCGTCGGTGGAATACAGAGGCAGACAGTTGAAGTAGAAGCGGACAAGACAGCCTGAGGTGGCCAGTTCTTCGGCCTTGATAAGTCTGAAATGGTGGCAATTGAATGGCGCTTATATATTCCAGTCAGAAGCGAGATGTGGCAGCTGTAGATGATATCATAAAAGGAGACGTTATCTTCAGCTGATAAAAACTAGCAGGCAGAAATGAAAGAGCATTCGGCAAATAATGTGAGCTGGAACTGAAGAAAAAAAGAATGAAAAGATGGGGTGGTAGAGGCAGTGGAATATTCAAACAGCTTCCGGAAGAAATCCAAATATTCTTCCTTGAAACCTTTTTATCCACTTGTTCGAGGCTATGGGTCCAATAATTTACACCAGAGATGGACCCTATCCTATATATACATATATATATGCTTCTCATTTGGAGAGCATGAATCACATCATCGGAGGGTGACCAACAAGGAGATCCTCTTGCACCATTTCTCTTCTGTATAGCAGTTAGGGAAATCACAGTCAGACTGACCAGCGAGCTAAACATCTGGTTCCTAGATGATGGCACACTAGCAGGTACAAAGGAGTCCCTCCTATATGATCTTACACAGGTAATGACATGGGGACAGGAAATGGGTCTCATCCTGAATCCATCTAAATGTGAAATCATCTCAGTCAGTCAACAAGTGATAAATGCAGTGAGTCAAAACTACCAGGAGCAGCAGTCATTGCCCCCACAAATAGTGTCTTGCTAGGAGCACCTCTGGGAAGCAATGCCATTGACACAATTCTCAGGAAGAAATTGGAAGAGTTAAGGAGAATAGAGCAACGAATAGGCAATCTGAACACCCACGATGCCTTGTACCTTCTCACAAAGTGCTTGAGTCTGCCAGGTTGACATATTTCTAAGATGTGCACCTTCATATGATAACCCTATACTGCACGAATATGACAGTATCCTGAGGCAGATTTTTACGAAAGTACTTAACCTTACTCTAGAAGACGGGCAGTGGAACCAAGCTACACTTCCAGTCAGACTAGGAGACATTGGTGTCCGCAAGTCATCACAGATTGCGTTACCTGCTTCTCTGTCCTCATGTATTGCATCCAGAGACTTTGTAGTAGCGATTCTCCCTGAACATCTTAGGGACAAGATTGGAGTCCAGGACCAAAAGTTTATTGATGGAGCCATGTTCTGGGATAATCTAACGGGCTCTGACACCAGACCTACTCCCCCAAACAGCTACAAGCAATCGCACTGGGATGGTCCAATAGTGGAAAATATTGCCTCAACAATGCTTCAGAGTGCGTCAGGGAAGGATAGAGCCCGCCTCCTGGCAGTGAGAGCCCCTCATGCAGGGGACTTTCTGTTGGCTGTTCCCAACTCCAGCCTTGGCACAAGCCTCGATCCACAGACCATCCGCATCGGTGTTTCCCTTCGACTTGTCTCCCCTATTCTCGCCGAACACAGGTGTATTTGCGGCAGTGAAGCAGCAGACCGATTCGGGTACCATGGTCTTGTGTGCCGAAAATCCGAGGGAAAGATTGCAAGACATGAGGAGGTTAATAATATTATAAAGAGGAGCCCAACAACAGCCGGATGCCCAGCAATAAGGGAGCCACCCCAGCTATGCAGATCTGATGGCAACCAGAAGCGTCCAGATGGTATCACCCTTCAAGCCTGGACAGACGGGAAGCAGGTGGTGTGGGACTATACATGTGCAACTACCAATATACCAGGGAGGAAGGAGGGGCAGCTGCCAGCTTCAGGGAGTCCCAAAAGTCTAGAAAATATGGAGAACTTGCCCACCATTATATTTTTTGCCCCAAGGCTCCGAGACCCTTAAACCAAAAGGGGAAAAAAGTGAAACCCAAAATTTCCCTTAAGGGCGGGGAAAAAAAAAAAACAGGGTAAAAGGGGATCCCGGGGCAGCTATTTTTCCCCGGGTTCCCCAGGGGCTAAATGTGGCTTTTTAAAAAAGGGAAGGGCGTTGTATTTTGGGGCACACGCCCCAGTTTCTGAGGACGGGAAATGGATTTTCCCGCCTAAACCGGGATACACAGGGAAACAAATGCCCGTAGGCCACCTTAAAATCCCCCAATGAAATCTTTTAAATTTTCCCTGTACCATTTTAAATAATAAAATATTAAAAGGAAAAAAAAAAATATAAA
Organism: Cherax quadricarinatus; assembly: GCF_026875155.1. Lineage (NCBI taxonomy): Eukaryota > Metazoa > Arthropoda > Malacostraca > Decapoda > Parastacidae > Cherax > Cherax quadricarinatus. The sequence continues at coordinate 7,239,141 of NC_069425.1, read as the reverse complement.
AGATGGGGAGGGGTAGGGGAGGTGAAATTTTCCCAAACGTTTTTCAAGGAAGAAATCCAAATTTCTTCCAAAAGGGGCCTTTTATCCCCCATTTTACTCCGAAACAAAGGGCCCCAAAATTTACACCAGAGGGGACCCGACAATATATATATAAAAATATATATATATAATAAATATATATATATATATATAAAAAAATATATATATAAATAAATATATATAAATAAATAAATAAAAATTTTAATATAAAAATTTTATTTAAAAAAATATATATCCCAATATAAATGTAAAAAATAAAAACCATATTTTAAAACATAAAATAAAAATATCTTTATAAAAAATTATATAATATATATATAAATAAAAAAAAAATATAAAAAATAAAAATATATAATAAAAAATATATATATATAATATAAAAAAATATAAAAATTATAAATATTTTAAAATATATATATATAATTTCGTCCCGAATATGAAAAATCGTCAATTAGAAAAACCCCTTTTTTAAAAAAATTAAGTCCCCTCTGAAATTTTCTCTTTACCCCTTTTAAAAAAGAAAAATTTTTTTTTTAAATTTAATGAAAATGAAAAAATTTTTTAATTTTGCACCAAAAGAATCTTAGAAAACTTACCAAACCCTTACAATAACAAGAAAAATTTTAAATTTTAGCCAAAACCCAACAAAATATACAGTGGACCCCCGGGATAACGATCACCACCGGAAATTGGGGACCAAATTAAATATGTTTTAAAATTTTTTAAGTGCTTTTGACGTGTATGTTTTGGGGGGGTCGGGAAAAGGACTAATCTACTTCACAATATTCCTTTATGGGAAAAAAAAAATTTTGGGGCAGTACCGGGACCCAACATCCTTTTGGAGTGAAAAAAAATCTTAACCGGGGGGCCACTGTAATTTTAAAAAACGTTTTTCAATAAATTTTGAACTAAAAAAACACTATGAAAAATATTTTTTTTGTTAAGGTTTTAGAAAATTTTGGCGAAAATTTTTGCATACTCAAATTTTACTTTCGTAAAAAGGCAAGAAGAGCGTTGCAAAATTAAGCCCAAATCGCAAGGTTTTTGCCTTAATTCGGCACCCACATTAATATATATTTAATTATAATTTTCAGAGGAACCCCCCCCGGGGGAACGAATTTTTTTTCCACTCCAGAAGTTTTGTTTCGGGGCCAGAAAAATAAATCGAATTTGTTTCCATAAAAAAATTTTAATAGAAAGTCCATTTCAGACCCCCAAAAAAAACACAAAAACGCACTTAACATAAAAACAACTTCAAAATTGGTTGCATTTTCCCAAATTTATGTTATCCGGGGTTTCCCACTAATTATAATAAAATTATAAAATATTTTTATATATTATAATTAATATAATATTTATAAAAAATATATATATATATATAAATAAAAATAATAAAAATAATAAATAAAATAATTAATAAAATTATTATTATATATAAATATAAAAATTTATATATATATAATATTATTTTAAATTTTTATATATTATTATTTTATATATATATATATAATATATATATAAAAATTTAAAATTTAATAGTATATATTCGCGTTTTCCACCGAGGCGGGTCCCCAAAAAAAAAAATCTAAAAAAAAAATATTTTCATCACATTAAAACCTTTCCCACACCCAAATTAATCACTGTTTTTTGCAGAGGGCCAGAACACAACGTTTAGAACAGAAAGTAAAAGATACACAACTATCCTCCAAATGACAAATCCCAAAACCTCCCCCTTTAAAAGTGCAGGCTTTGTACCCCCTTTTCCGGATTAAGCCCGGGCTATTAAAAATAACCGGTTTCCCTGAACCCTTTTCACAAAACATTACCCTGCCCACTTCAACGATCGTCAGGCCCAAGTCCTTTCGTCTCCATTCACTCCTATCGAATACGCCTGCCCCTTGCTGAACCCAAGCCCTAGCCCCCCCTTTTTCGAGACGACCCCTACCTCCCTTCCCCTACAGATTTAATGCTCTCCATTCTTTCACTTTGATCCATTCCCCAAAATGCCCAAACCACCTCAAAACCCCTCTTAAAAGCCCTCTGACTAATTTTTTTATTAACTCCACCCCTTTCCAAAATTCCCACTCTGAATTTTCGCATAATGTTTACACCCCAACATTGGGCCCCTTTAAAAGGGCATCTCCGTGCCTCCAAACCCCCTCCTCGCTACTGCTTCAAACCCAAGCTTCGAACCCATATAAGAGTGTTTATACTATATACTTTTATACATTCCCTTCTTTTCCTCCCTAGATAACATTTTTTGTCCCACAAACCCAAAGCACCACTCACCTTTTTTCCCTCATCATTCTATGTTAACCTCATCCTTTATAAACCATCCGCTGACACGTCAACTCCCAAGTATCTGAAAACATTCCCTCTTCCATACTCCCCCCCCCAATTTTATACCAAATTTTTCTTTATCAAATTTTGTACCCCATCACCTACTTTTTCAAGACACTTTCAACTTTTTTACCTTTACAACACTCAAACCATCCACTAAACCCTTTTTAATTTTTTTTAGATTTCCTTTAAGCACAGTATCATCAGCAAAAAGCAACTGTGTCAATTTTCCCCTTTTTTATTTAATTCCCCTAATTTAATCCCACCCCTCTCCCGAAAACCCAGCATTTCCCCCTTTTACAACCCCATCTATAAATATATTAAACAAACCCTGGTACATCACATCCCCGTCTAAGACCACTTTTTTTTGGGAAGTAGTCTCGCTCTCTTCTACACCCAAACCAGCCCCACTATCCCCATAAAAAACCCTTTCAGCATTTTGTAACTTACCACCCTTTTTTTACATACTTGAACACTCCACATTGCTCCCCTATCCCCCTATCATTGCCTTTTCTAAAAACCATAAAGCAATAAAAACCCACTTTCCGTAATGCTTCAAAACAAACACTTGTCTACACATCCCCCACCCCCTCTAAAACCTCTTTGTCACCCATTCCTACATTCTGTCTTACCTCTAATTCTTTTAGTTATAACCCTTTTACACTTTTCCTGGGAAACCAGTAAACTTTTCCTCTAAATTTTTACAATCCTTTTTCCCCCTTTCCCTTTATATAAAGGGGCTATACATGCTCTCCGCCAACCCTAGGGACCTTCCCCCCTTTCATACTTTTTAAACAAAAAAACCAACCCCCTCCAACACCATACCCCCCCCCGCTTTAACATTTCTGTCATGATTCCCCTCAGTTTTCCCGCTGCTTTACCCCCCCTTTTATTCGACTAAGCCCCCACGACCTCCCCCAAATCACACCCGTTCTTCTTCACTCCCAAAAGGTGTATACCTCCAGCCAGTGCATGAAATTACCCTTCCCCTTTTTTCGTCAACATTTAAAAGTTTCCCCAAAATATTCTCGCCTCTACCCAAAACCTAAACTCCCCCCCTTTTACCACTCCCCAACTGTTTTTAAAATGACAAATCCATTCGTCCCCTTTGTTTTTCAAACCCCCCAAAAAATTTTCTTATTTTCATTAAAATTTCTTGCAGTGCCTCTCCCACTCATCTCGCTCTCCCTTTTCACTCCTACCACTCTCTTCATCTTTTTTTTACCTCCATATAACACTTCTGCTTTGTAAATACCCTTTATAAGCTAACTTTTTCTTTTTAAACCCACTCTTTACTTTATTTTCTTCAGGGGCCCCCCCTTGGTTTCCCCCCTAAAAAGCCCCAACGGGTTTTTCTATCGGACCCCGGCACCATCATTGAACAATAAAAGGTAAAAGGGGCCGAACGGGTCCGGGATGTATAAAAACCCTACACAACCTATTTCCAAATTGGCCAAGAAAAATGAAATAAAGGATGCTTTTTGTTGCAAAGGGGAGTAACTAGCTGACAAAAATAAATCACCAAACGGAAGGGTTTTTGAAAAAGTTAAAAATTGGTGGGAAAAAAGAGAAACAATAGCGGGAATACTTTTATGACTTCGTTTTTTTTGTGAAAAGGCTAGGCATTTGCAGAAATTTGGTAAAGAAATTGTCTGCAAATAGGGTGAAGGATGAATTTAAGGCCCCAAAAAAGGGCTGTTTGAAGATTTAAAAACCGTACGGGCATACACAGGTGAAGGCAGGGAGGCTGCCAGTTCGCCACAAGCGGCTGAAAAATATTGAAAGAATTCCAGGAGACATAGGGGCTAAAGGGACGAAACCTGAAAAAGTGTTAAATTTGCGAAACGGGCCTCTTTTGGAAGAAAACCAAAAAGGACCTCATTACACAAAGGAAAAGGCAATGCCAGGACACAAGCCATGAAAAACAGCTGACCTAAGTTCTGTCTAATGCTAGTGGGGATTTAAAAAGTAAAAGCCATTACAGGACCTTTCTAAAACCCCAGAGTTTTCAGGAAAAAAAAAGTTTGAAGAGTAAATTGTGTGTTTTTTGAAATTAATAGTAAGGCAGGGGTCCGAGGGAAATTTTCGTCGGGGGTTCAATGAAGTTTTTGGCCCTAGGTGAAGGGAGTATCCCCGGAAAAAGAAATTGGACTCAAGTGCCTGCTAAAGGACAATGCACCTCTCATCCTCCAAATTTGGGATACCTAATTTTTCGAGGATTTTTTGGGTTCACACATAAATTTTCTTGCCCCCAAAAACCCACCCCTCTCCTCCAACCCTTTTGGGACCAGCGGGTTTTGAAAACTTTAAAAAACTCTACAAAAAAGCAATGTTTTACAGGTGCTTGACTGTGACACAGACATCACTTGACCCTAAGGAAATTTTTTTAGAGAACATTCAGCAATCCATCATAACCCTTTTAAAGGGAGGGTTGGGGGGATGACACCAGGACTTTGAACTCTGCCTGGAAAAATTGTGGGCCCAAATTTTGGGCGACAAAGGGGTTTGAAAAATTTGGGGCTGACCCTAATGAGCCTATTCTTTTTTAAAATCAATTGTGGCACGGGGGGGGTTTCCCTGGGGTTGGTGTGAGTTTGGAGGGTGGAAGAATTGGTGGAAGACCACAAGAAGACTCACCCCTGAGAGCTGCAAGAGCTTTACAGGAAGAGCACACATCCAGCTCGAATCTTTCGCAAGGAGGGGGAAGAGAGATGGAAAAGGTGCCTTCTTCAAAAAATTTAAAAGATTTTTACTATGGGGGTAAGATGAAAGCTTTTGGAGAAACATCACCCTAACAAGTTGTTGCAAACCAGTTGGGGAAATGTACAAGGGCAAAAAATTGGGGCCATTTTAGGGAAGTGTTAAAGAGACGCCAAAACGGCTCTCCCACATTTTATTTTGTGAGACAGACACCATGACCTAAAATTTTGTCCTAGGGGATTAAAAACAGAGAAGAAAGCAACCCAGAAAAGCAAAGGTACCTGAGGGTTGAGGGAAAGGGAAACCCCTTTCCAAATAAAAAAACCACCTCCCCTCCCCCAGCTCCAATACACAAAAAAAACTCCAATAAAGTAATTTTTATGCTGTTAAAGTTTCATTCCTTTTCCCCTTTGTATTGTTTTTGTACTAAAATGATATTTTTATTTTAAATTTTTTTTTTTTTAATACTTTTGGTGCAGGAAACGGATTAATTGAAATTTTCATTATTTCTTAGAGGAAAATTGATTCTAAATCGTAAATTTCGTTTATAGTAAGGCTCCCCGGGAAAGGATTAAATTTCGAACAACAGGGACCACTGATATATATATATTATATAATATAAATTTTATAATATAATTGTGTTGTGTGTGTTGTGTGGTGTGTGCTAGGAACGCAAGAAAGGAAAATATTCACACTGATTCCCGCGAAGGAGACCGAACCTACAACCTTGGGGCAAGGAAAGCATGTTTACCAACCTAGCTACTTTTCCTTGGGGTCTAAAGGAGCTAGACTTTTACCAAGACAGCCAGCTTTTAAGAGGGGGGCTTACGCTTTTCCTCATCCTCTGCATGCATCACTTTACTAAAATTTTAAAAAAAAACTAGGAATTCGCAAGAACAGTCGAAAATTCAAAAACACTAAAATCTGGCAAAAGGAAACTCGAACCACGTCAATTTCAAGAACCATTTAAAAAATTAAGTCCTTTCTAAAATTTTTTTCTTATACCTTTAAAGATAATTTTTTTTCATTAATGTTAATGAAAAAATTTTTAAAAATTTTGCTCCAAAGGAATCTTAGAAAACTTACCAAACCCTTTAATACAACAAGAAAAATTTATTTTAGCCTAACCCAACAAAAAATATTTTAGATTTTTTTTTAAAAATAAATTTTAAAAACTAAACAAACAAGTGAAATATATTTTTTTCGTTGGGTCAGAATGATTTGGGCGAAATATTTGCATACACAAATTTTACTTGTCCATAGGGGAAGATGAACGTTGCTATTTACCCAAGATCGCAATTTTCCCTATTCGGCACGAAATATATATTATATATATATAATATATATATTATAAATATATATATAATAATATATATATTTATTATATATATATATATATATATATATAATATAATATTCAGCTTGGGCTTACACACGTTTGAGGTAGGCAACGTTGAAGCCAGCAGCCACAAGCCAGGGAAACAATGCACCCAACAAGGGAAAAAAGAGGGCACAGTCAGGTGGTGGAAGTTCGAGCACGCAAAACAGGACGGCCGTTTTCGTGCACAATGGGTGTGCGGATCACAATCCCCCACAGAGAGCAGCCCACGCCTCCACAGGCAGATGAAATTTCCCAAAATGGCAACCTCGTCACTTGCATAACCTTCTGTTGGCATTCAAATCCACTGCTAGCAGTCACTATCCACATCCCCTAAAGGGGCTCGCCCATATCAGCGGGGAAAATTACAGACCTTTCTTGGGGGGGGGAAATGGGGGTTCCACCAACTTAGAAGCCCGGGGGCACCACCCAAACAGGGCCAAACCCTTTCTCTTGTGGGCAAGCTGTTTGCGTTCTGAAAACGAGGAAAAAAGCAAACCCGTCAGTTAAAGGCATGCCAATACCAAGAACGGATAACGGCCCCTCTCCCCATCACCAGGAATCAAAGAGGCAAGCCCCAAAAAATTCTACTAAAACGAGAAAATCTGCGCACAGTTCAAAAAAATAAAGAAGTAACACATGGGAGCAATAAGAAAAATTTAAAAGTGACGACACTGTAGCCCCCAGGATGGACCACGGCCCAACACAAAAGACAAGCACCCAACCGGGACACCATAGCCAAAACGACAACCTGGGGAAGACCCCACATAACAATTAATTTGCCAAAATCGGAAGTCATAAGGCAATCATGTCATTTCCAGCAGGATCTGCAGGAGGTTACACGGGAATTCACCTCAGCACCTCAAAAAAATGGAAATCATATCGGTGAATTGCATCAATTCTTCTCACCGAGTTAACAACTTTCTCAAAAATTGCCGGCGGGGCGAATCCCGAAGAAATTAAACCTTTTTTTTTTTGGACCCCACTATTGCTTTGAAAAGAGGGATGGGGGAATCAGCCCCCATTGCATTTGGGAAACCCCTTTTCGCCGTCTCTTTTGCCAAAGCAGCAGTGAGAAACATTCCCTAAAGCTGCCATTTTACTCCACCCCACACCAACCGGGGCTTTGGGGGGTCCCCAAAGGCATGAAGCTGAGCTCGCGGAAGGGGCCCATCAGGGACCTACCAAAGACAAGGCCAAAGCAAATTGATTTTGGGGAAATGCCTTATTAGGTAAAGAAAGTGCTGTTTTGCCAGCTTTTTGGGTTGTTCACCATCTCTTTTCCCTTCATTTCAGCCGGCACAGCAAACCCTAAATTCTTTTGTTTGGAGAACTAAAATTTTCAACATCAGAGGGGTTCAGCGGGGGGACCACTCGCTCCACTTCTTCTGCTTGCAGTGAGAGAACTAACTTCCAGCCTATGCAGTGAGCTCAATACTGGTACCTGGATGACGGCACTCTGCAGGTACTGAGAGTCCTCGTGGGGGACTTACAACTGGTAAAAAAACAGGGAGAAGACTTGGGACTCATCCTCAATCCCTCCAAGTGGAAATCATCACAGCGAACCGGGAAATAACAATGCTGTGCGAAGAATCCCCCCGAAGTCTCAACTACAACTCCGCCAACAGTACCGTCTTGGGGGCAACCCGGGGTCACCGGGCCATCGATACTGTCCTCAGGGCAAATTGAATGACCTGATGAAGAATGGAGGAGAGAATAAGCGATCTTATGCCCATGATGCTCTGTATCTCCTCACAAGGTGTCTTACTATGCCAAGACTCACTTACTTCTTGAGGTTTGAAACCTCTTTTGACAACCCAACACTCGATGAATATGACGCACACCTGAGATCAATTTTAAGAAGGCACTGAACCTGTCACTAGAGGATGAGCAATGGGATCAGGCAACCCTCCCAGTGCGACTGGGAGGAAATAGGAGTGGTAAAGCAACGCATGTTGCTTTACCTGCTTTTCTGTCTTCGTGTTTTGGCTTCCAGTGCTTAGTCAAGAAGATAGTGCCCGAACCTTGAGAGACTTGGTAGGAGCTCAAGACCCCAGGTTTACTGAAGCATGTTTCGGTGGGACACCTTACAGACTCCTCCAGTAGACCAGCTCCTCCCAAAAGCACAAACAGTCCCACTGGACAAACCAAATCAGGAAAAAATCGCCAACACAAATGCTCTCCAATGCTTCGGGAAAAGAACAAAGCCGTCTCCGGGCATGAAGGCACCACACTAAAGAGATTTCCTGTTAGCTGTTCCCAATTCCTCCCTGGGCACCCGTCTCGACCCACACAGCATTCGGATTGGTGTTGCTCTTCGCCTAGCCGCCCCCATCCTCACCGAACATAGGTGTATTTGCGGCAGGGCGACAGCTGATAAATTTCGGACTTCATGGTCTCGTGTCCACACAGCAGAAGGGAAGAAATGCCAGACATGAGGAGATAAATGACATAATAAAGAGAAGCCTCGCCAGACCCGTTGCCCAGCTCAACGGAACCCCAAGTGCAGAGGTCTGATGGAATCAAAATCATCCGATGGAGCCACTATGCTACCCTGGAAGGATGGAAAGCGATTGCCTGGGACTACACCTGTGCTGCAATTTTGGGCAGACACCTACTTGCCTTTCTCTGTAGTGGAAGGGTGGAGCTGCCAGCCACAGGGAGACCCAGAAGATCCGAAAATATGAAGACCTTCCCCCTTGCTATAACTTCATTCCAATAGGGTCGGAGACCCTTGGAGCATGGGGCAAATGTGCTCTAAAGTTCCTAATAGAGCCTGGGGGAAAAGCTCATCATAGAAACCAAGGACCACAGGGCGACCACTTCCTCTTTCAGAGACTCAGTGTTGCGATCCAGAGAGGAAATGCCTGCAGCATTCTGGGCACGCGGCCCACCGCAGGGGAGCTGGACGAAGTATTCGAGATGTAGCTCTGAGTTACCTATGTTGTTTTACTTTCTGTTGTATTTTTGTGAATGTTTGGCCAATGTATTTTGTCTTTAAATAAAACATACCTGAAATTTAGGGGGTGGAGGAGAAAATTCTCAAACAGCTTCAGGGAGAACCTTGAGTTTTCCCTGAAGCAAGTTTATTATTTTCTCTGAGGATGAGGGTCCCTACGACAGTTTCTAGAGGTGGTACCTCCCCCATATTTATATATATATATATATATATATATATATATATATATATATAATATATATATATATTTTATGTATATATATATATATATATATAAATATATATATATATATTATATATATATATATATATAATATATATATATAATATATATATTTTATAGGGGGAACAAAAATTAACCCATGACGTAGTTATATTACCGATGACAAAAGATAAGTAATACATATCCAATAATGAAATTTTTCAGAGGGAACTTCAGTAGAAAGTTGAGGATTTCGTCAAACATATGAGTTCAGAAACGACAGAATTAAAGTTTCTTTCCAACAGAGTTGGAGCTGGAAGTAAGTGATGCAGCACGACCCAGCAAAGGGTAAGTGCCACCAGTTCTGTGTTACATGGTAACAGTGCTATGCTACCAGCACTGTGTGCACTGTTTTCATTACAGTGAACACAGTCATCAGTATTGTGAACAAACTGTTATTAGTACTGCAAAAACTGTACTTCTTATATTGAAATCAGTAACATGAACATTGAAACTAGTGGTATAAACCCTGGTAATAAATACCCACAAATTGGTTTATAAAGACACCTGAGCAAACACACAGACATATTTATTAAAATACGTTTCGGTCCTGGGATCTTGTTCACTTCTCAATGGCAACATCAAGGTCACAGCACCGACACGTAATCTAATGAGTCCTAATGTTTGCTCACTCACGTGTCTTTCTAAACCACTGATGTTAGTCCTGTGCAAACTATATCAACAACGAAAAGATGTAATATTAAATTATAGTATAAAATATTTTACAAGGTTAAACAAATATAAATGTTTATTACCGTGTTCTCAGCTCCATGAATTTGTGGCTGTGTTCAATTATTCAATGAAAGCTATCCATGCATTGATGATCAAAATCAAATAAACTTCAACGTCAAATGTGTCTAATATTCCTTTACACAACAAGTCTCTATTTCACTGTTCGTAAAACACGTTTTAACTGATGCATTAGAACAGTTGAATTCAAGTTACTCGAAACTAAATATAAACAAACTGTGAGGTCACCGTAATTAGTTTAAGATGACGCCTTAACAAAGTGTAGTCAAGAAGGTGGAGAAAGTGGCACTGACCTGAACCCTGGAGGAAGGGGCGAGGCCGGTCAGTTCCTTCCAAGTAGCCTCTGACCCGCTTGATCCAACCACATCCCTCAACACACCCTGAAACGACACTTCTGTCACATTTACTCATCACCTTCCAAATATCTCTTTCACCAATAAACCTAAAATGCATTAAATTTATTCTCGTAACACACTTCTATATTTTCTTTATGGTCTCCACTTACCACTTGCATCACCTGAAACCCTTCCCTCGCTTGTTGTCAAGTCTATATTTTTCAAAGTGGGAGCTGACACTTTCTTGTGTTAACCCACAATTTTCCAAGCATTCCAGGATTACTCACACTCACGGACATTCCATTGTTAAGCTCCACACTTTAGAGTATTTTTTTAACCATCGGGGAAAACATCGGGAAAAAATTTATGAGAGCAATCCTTTTATCTGTCTCAGTGCGAGAGACAACAATGTGGGCAGATGTAGAAATGGGGATTTAATTATCAGGTATAAGACAACATTAGATATAATTAGGAAGAAAAAAAGGGCGCCCATTAAATGAACATTGGCCTATACTGTAAGGAAAATTTCAGTACCATTCATCGACAGCTGGGACCACTTCTATGGTAGAAATGGCATGTATGCCACGAAAGGGGTTCATTATCTGGGACAGGTGTAGGTGCTTTGTCTAGTTCATGGTGAATATGTTGTTAAGGTTTTTAAACTATGATAATATCATACAAGAAACCAGTTGGACAAAAAATTTAAATTGAGGAAATAGTCGAAGATAAGTTGAAGACAGACGCTCATATCTCCCGCACCATGGAGTCAAAAAGGATTCTGAAACCACTAAACTACGTGTTGTATATAATTGCAGCGCCGTGCAAATAAAGATTAGAAAGGGTCTTAATGACTGTCTGATGACCGGACCCTCACTAACTGAGAAGCTGGAGACGTGCTTATGAAATTTCGCCCCAAACCCTATGCCTACACAGCTGATATTTCCAAAGCTTTCTTAAAGAGTAGGACTACCAAGAAATAGATAAGATTATACTCGATTCTTGTGGCCTGAAAATCCACAGATCCTCAAAGTCCTGTGAAACTTATCGTTTCAAATCAGTATTATTTGGTGCAACATCCTCTCCATTCTTACTAAAGCTACTCTAAATACACATTTGAAGAAATCTGTAAGCCCCTTCAAAGAAATCTTAAAGAAAAAATTCTATGTGGACAATCTTCAAGGTGCTGTAATAAAGAGGAGGATTTGAAATCCTATACAGAGAAGCAAAAAGGGAAAAAAAAAAGAAGCAAATATGCCTCTAAGGATGTGGAAAATACAAATTCAGTGCAATTAAGGGAACTTATCAAAAGATTTCCCTGAAACTAAAATTCCTGATTGCAACAATATGCGGGACTTAATTGGAACACACAGGAAGATACTTTGAGTCTCAAAAGGATAAACAATAAATCATGCAGTACACTCACTAAACGTAGTTTACTGTCAAGAAATCACAATGTTTTGATCCTCAGGACCGTCTCACCAATTACCAAAAAAGGGTAAAATGCTTATGCAAGATGCATGGAAGCTCAAAATTGGAGGGGAAATGAGAACTTGCCTCTAAAATGAGTCAAGCATGGGTTTAAATTCCAAGGAGTTTAAGCAACTTCATCAAATTAAATTTCCCAGACAAAAGGTCAAGAGGGAAACAATTACACATTACATGTGTTCTGTATGCGTCAACCAAGGTTATGGCGCTGTAGCTTACATGATAATGCTGAAGGAAGTACACTAATTACTTCAAAGGCCAGGGTACACCCTTGAAGGTCAGAACAGTACCACAAATTGGAACTGACAGCACTCTATGTAGGTACAAAATTGCTGTCTATCTCAACAAAGTACTTGATCATCTCACTATTGAAAAACCGTGATCTGGAGTGATAATAAAGGCAGTTCTCCAGTGGTTAAGAAATAATAAGAGTAAGGGGTCTATGTACAGAACAGAGTAGCAGAAATAAAAGAGATGCAGAGAGATTATCTCTTTCTCCACGTCTCTACCCAAGAGAATCCAGCTGAAAATGTTGTCACGTGGGGTCCCACTCAAAAAATTTTGGGGATAATAAATTATGGCTCCAGGACCGAACTGGCTCTCTAATGAAATAACTGGCCTCAGCAAAAAGCTCACATTATGCCAGAAGAAACAGTCTGCTTGAACACAGCAGAAATAAGTTGTGTAAATACTGCAGACACAACAGAAAGAGTCATTGATGGATCTAAATACTCATCTTTGGGTAAACTCTTAAGAGTTACAGCTCTTGTCTTTAAATCATTAAAGGAATAAAACCTGTTTATGAATTCTTGAACCCATTAAATACTGGGTGAAACTAATACAGAAAGATGTTTCTTCTCTCAGAATATAAATTCTAGAAACACAAGATAAATTCCCCAAAGAAACCTGTTATGATTAATTCTTTAGGATTTTATCCGACTCAGAAAAGATTATAAGATGTCGAGGAAGAATTCATAATTTCTTCACTACCTAAAGAGCCATACATCCAATATTGATCCCCAAGAATCTTTGGGCTAACAAAACTGATTGTGCAAACGCCCACATAACGTGTTACATGTGGTGGAAAGCTGACACACTTTGTCATATACGACAATCCTACTGGATACCTCAAGGTCGACAAAGTGTGAAAAAACAAATAGAAAAGGACTGTATTACTTGTCGTCACTACGATATGCGAGTAGTCAGTATCCAGGTCCACCTCCATATCCCTCTGAAAGAAATTTGTCATATCACTCCATTTGAGGTGACAGGTGTAATTACACTGGACCAATAATTTTAAAACCCAAAAAAGTTGACAAAGTTCCCATCAAGGGGTACATCTGTTTGTTTCACTTGTGCTACAACAGAGCAGTACATCTAGAAGTAGCCACTGGACATGTCTGCTGAAACCTTTATCAAATTAATTCAGACGTTTGCAGCTAGAAGGCATGTCCCAGACTGATGATTTCAGTTTAAACAACGAACTTTGTTGCTGGGGCTGCTTATGTAAGCAAGATCTTGATCAACCGAAGTACAACAGATGCTGAATCAACGCAGGTGTCGTTAGAGATACATTCCTCCTAAATCTCCATGGCACGGCGGATTTTATGAAAGAATGATCGCATTGTGAAACGTTGCTTAAGGAAGACTCTTCATCGTACGTTTTGACTGAAATAGAAAAAAAGAGTCCAAAAACAGACCTCAACTTATGTTACCGAGATCTGCAATTAAAAGTGTTAAAGTCCATCTCATTTACTCCATGGCAGAAGGCTCGAACCTGTTCCTCCCCTGAATGATAAAGAAATTATAGAGGATCGTACTTATTTCGAAAACCCGAGGGAACTCAGACGTAAATTCAAACACCTTAATAAAGTGATTGAACGTTGGGAGAAAATTTGGCGAGAAGACTATCTCACCTCATTGGGGAGAACCTTCTAGGAGTGGTGTTCCTGAAAATCATAAGTCCTTAGACCGGTGACTAGTGTTATTGACAATGATGGGCCGAGGTCCCAATTCCACTTGGAAAAATTGTGAACCATAATCCCCGATGCAAATGAATCATTAGGACATTTGATTTTAGCAAAGGTGTAGTGAATAAGGACAATAAATAAACAAATGGCCGTAATTACAAGTGTTGAAAAACAAATTAGTGATTCTCCAGAAACCCACAGACTAAAGCTGTTCAAAAAGACAAGCAGCAGTGGTGGCGAGTGAGAAAATTAAATTAAATGTTAAGTGATAATAGTTCCACCTGCAGCGAACCTCCTCCGCCCCCCAGTGTGGAGAAAATTTTCTCTAAAGGGGTGGGGGATCCCGCCCCCTTCAGCCCCTTTAGCCCCTTTCACCCGAGGGCCCAGCCCTCTCAGAAGGGCAAGGGGTCTTGTTTACTGCTACAGTGAGTAATTGATCACAATGCCGTACGAGTATGCGAAGTGGTCAAGTACCCCCCCGCTCCTGCAGTGTTTGCAGAGTGTAAATTTTAATAAGAGACATGCATCTCTTACTTTAGCAGGACAATTAAGGAAAATCCTGTTTCCCCCTTTAATTTCCATATAAAGTAGTGGACATTTGTTGTCCATGCTTAAGACAGCAAGAATCAAACATCTACTTTGCTTCATCGAGGAAGGGCAAGGAAGCAAAAGTAACCAGGTCAGCTTTTTTGTGCTAGGGGAGTGATGGCATGGGGCGTTGTGGCGTCTTCAGATTACTTTTTTACTCTACTGAAAATGACACTGACCCAGGATAACCAACAAAGAACGATCGTGCGTTATGTGAACAAAGTGTCCCCATAAAACACAATAAACACTTAAGAGAAGTGTGATCAGCTTTTTTAGTGATAAGATTTTGAACAATAAAAACAAATCTTGTGAAACAGTGTACATGTGCGTATTCCTGACTAAAGGAAAACGTGGACATCCAAGGGCACTTCAGCTTTTATCAATCACGATATCTGTCAAAAGGGGTGAAGAACACCATAGCTCACGCTACAAGAGCAAGGTAAGGGTTTTGAATTTTTGTGGGACGGGGGGCTTGCGCAGTTCTTGAGTGCAAGGAGTTGTAATTTAACCTATAGTCGCAGTAAGGGGGGGACTTTTGAGTCCACACAAGTAAATTTTGTCAGCCCCTCAGTGAATGAATATGCTGACATAACACCCCCTAGGGTAATTTAAAAACTACAAATTAAAAACTCTTTCAGCCCGTTAAGAGATACTTCGACAGCTTCTCAAGACCTCGTCTGCAGGGGCCCGGGTGTGCAGCGATGAGTTGTCTTTCTAAGTTAAGTACAAAACCCGTAAACTTAACTGGTAATTTCCATTTCACAAAACCAATCCTAGAGATGTTCAGAGGACTAAAAATCTGAGTTGTACTAATGGGATGAATCATTTCCCGTTTTTGCAAGTACCCTAGACTCTTTACACAACAGCAGCCTTACATTCTACTGCTATGACAATCTAGCTCCCAAATTTGAGGCCCTTACAGTGTCCTCAGACAGCTTCACGGCAATAAGTTCGAGGTGAAGGAGATTCCCAGTGGAGCAAATTGAGGGGTAGTGGTGTTGGGGGGTGAGGGGTAGTGCTGTGGATAGGGGGGTGGGTGAGTAGTTTTGTGGATGGGAGGATGAGTGGGTAGTGGGGTAGGTGGGTGGGTGAGGGGTATTTGGTTGTGGGTGGGTGGGTGAGGGGTGTGGTGTGGATGGGTGGGTGTGGATGGGTGGGTGACGGGGTAGTGGTGTGATTCGGTGGGTGAGAGGTTAGTGGCGTGGATGGGTGTGTGGGTGAGCAGTGTGTAGATGGGTGGGTGAGGGGTAGTGGTGTGGGTAGGTGAGAGACTGGGGTTTTGGGATGGGGTGTGGGGGAGGGGTGGAGGTTTGTTTGGGTGGGTGCCTGATCTTAAATCTGAGAAAAATTTTTTTGGAGTGGGAAAAATGGTGAGTGGAGAGAGTGGGAGGGATGGGGGGTCTTGATCTGAATAACAGGAGCAAGGGTGGTGGGTGAGAAGATGCGATACAATGGACAGTAAGAGGTCGTGGTAGTTGTGGGAACAGCAAGTTTTTTTTTTTATTAAATTAAAATTTAAAAAAATTTAAAAGCTTAAAAAAAATAAAAATAAAAATACAAAACCATGGGAAATCCTAACCCCTACACACAAACACTGACAATCCTACACAACATACACTGACAATCCTAAAACAACATACACTGACAACCCTACACAACAACACTGACAATCCTACAAAACATACACTGACAATCCTACACAACAACACTGACAATCCTACACAAAACACTGACAACCCTACACAAAAAACCCACTGACAATCCTACCAACATACACTGACAATCCTACACAACAACACTGAAAATCCTACACAACAATACCTGACAATCCTCCCACAACATACACTGACAATCCTACACAAAAACACTGACAATCCTAACAACAACACTGACAATCCTACACAAACATACATGACAACCCTACACAACATACACTGACAATCCTACACAACAAACACTGACAATCCTACAAAAAACATACACTGACAATCCTACACAACAACACGGGACAATCCAAACAAAACAAACACTGACAATCCTACACAACATACACTGACAATCCTACACAACATACACTGACAATCCTACAAAAACATACACTGACAATCCTACACAACATACATGACAATCCTACACAACATACACTGACAATCCTACACAACAACACTGACAATCCTACACAACAACACTGACAACCCCTACACAACATACACTGACAATCCTACACAACATACACTGACAATCCTACAAAACCCAACACTGACAATCCTACACAACATACACTGACAATCCTACACAACAACACTGACAATCCTACACAACAACACTGACAATCCTACACAACATACATGACAATCCTACACAACAACACTGACAATCCAAACAACATACCGGGACAATCCTACACAACAACACTGACAATCCTACACAACAACACTGACAATCCTACACAAAAAACACTGACAATCCTACACAACAAAAAACTGACAATCCTACACAACATCCCACTGACAATCCTACACAACAACACTGAAAATCCTACACAACATACACTGACAATCCTACACAACAAAAACTAAACCTGACAATCCTACACAACAACACTGACATCCTACACAACATACACTGACAATCCTACACAACTAACACTGACAATCCTACACAACAACACTGACAATCCTACACAACAAACACTGACAATCCTACACAACAACACTGACAATCCTACACAACAAACACTGACAAAATCTAACACACATTGTAACTGACACAACAAGATGTTATCCACATACACTACCACAATATTTCCATATAAATACTTAACAATAAGAAAAAATGAAAAAAGGTATACATGACCCTAACCTCATTTAAAACCTTAGCCAAAACATAAACTTACAGTGACTCAGTACAGGGCCAAATAAAATGAAATTATACATAGAGTTGTTACAAGATATCGCACCACCTTAATTCATCTCACACATAACTGGTACTTCTCACACTCCTTATTCAACTATAATTACTTTTACACTTATTCGTCCAACCTGTCCTACTTCATTATACCTGCATAACTGTACGTACTGTTACACTCTTCCACAACAACTGTTATCACCTGTAACTTTCCCACACCACTGTGTCACCTGTACATCTTCCCACACACCTGTGTGACCTGTACACTCTTTCAACCACCTTTGTCACTGTACACTCTCTCCCACACCACCTGTTCACCTGTACACTCTTCCCACACCACCTGTGTCACCTGTACACTCTTCCCACACCACCTGTGTCGCCTGTACACTCTTTCCACACCACCTGTGTCACCTGTACACTCTTCCCACACCACCTGTATCACCTGTACACTCTTCCCACACCACCTGTGTCGCATGTACACTCTTTCCACACCACCTGTGTCACCTGTACACTCTTCCCACACCACCTGTGTCACCTGTACACTCTTCCCACGCCACCTGTGTTACTTGTACTCTCTTCCCACATCACCTGTGTTAAGTGTACATTCTTCTCACACCACCTGTGTCACGTGTACACTCTTCCCACACCACCTGTGTCACTTGTACTCTCTTCCCACACCACCTGTCACCTGTACACTCTTCCCACACCACCTGTGTTACTGTGTACACTCTTCCCACACCACCATTGTTACGTCAACACTCGTCACACACTGCGTCACATGTACTCTCTACACACTCAACCAGCACTAACTGTATGATCTCGTCACCCTCATTTGTCAGTCTAACTCTTTCCACGCATCAACTGTGTCAACTTCACACAGTCTATTTCAAATGGTACTTTGTTGGTATTCACTCCGTTCCCTTTCAGTTATCTCTATTCATCAATAATGACTTCTCTATCCGTTACATAAACATGATGCGCCAACTTTACTCTCTCCAAACACAACATATGTCAGTTTTCTCCACGTTTGTGTTGCTTCTCCTGCAGTAGGGTTAGGGAACACGCACCTGGTCTCCCCTAGATGAGTACAAGGTGTAGTGGAGAACGGTGCCGGTGAGAGGGTGAGGCGGCGCCCAAGTCACCAGCATTGTACTACCACTAGTCACCACAACCCGCACACGTCTTGGAGGGCCGGGCACTGGAGACGTAGAAGGCAGGATTTTCAATATGCGTATGCATTGAATCAACAAAAAATCAACATAAACATAAAGAAAATACTTACATTACGACTTTAAAGAAATATTAAACATATACCGATATGCAATAAATTTAATAGATTAGGAAAAATAAATTTCATTCATCATATATTCCAGTAACACTATCCCGTACTGATTTTAGAAATGCCTTTAATATGGTGAAGAGAGATGCTGTCTTGCCAGCTGTTCGGGCTCGGTTCACCAGTCTCTTTCCCTTCATTTCAGCCGGCTACAGCAAACCCTCAATTCTTTTGTTTGGAGAACATGAAATTCAATCTCCAGAGGGTGTTCAGCAGGGTGACCCACTCACTCCACTTCTCTTCTGCTTGGCAGTAAGAGAACTAACTTCCAGCCTATGCATTGAGCTCAATATCTGGTACCTGGATGGCGGCACTCTGGCAGGTACTAAAGAGTCCCTGGTGGAGGACCTACAACTGGTGAAAACACAGGGAGAAGACTTGGGACTCATCCTCAATCCCTCCAAGTGCGAAATCATCACAGCGAACCAGGAAATAATCAATGTTGTGCAAAAAATCCTCCTGGAAGTCTCTACTACCACTCCGTCTAACAATACCCTCTTGGGAGCACCGCTGGAGTCACCAGGCCATCGACACTGTCCTCAGGGACAAATTGAATGACCTGATGAGAATGGAGGAGACAATAAGTGATCTTGATGCCATTGATGCTCTGTATCTCCTCACAAGGTGTCTTACTATGCCATGACTCACTTCCTGAGGTGTGCACCCTCTTTTGACAACCCAACACTCGAATATGACGCACAACTGAGATCAACTTTTAAGAAGGCACTGAACCTGTTACTAGAGGATGAGCAATGGGATCAGGCAACCCTCCCAGTGTGACTGGGAGGTATAGGGGTGCGTAAAGCAACGCATGTTGCTTTACCTGCTTTTCTGTCTTCGTGTTTGGCTTCCAGTGCATTAGTCAAGAAGATAGTTCCCAAACGCTTGAGAGACATGGTAGGAGCTCAAGACCCCAGGTTTACTGAAGCAACGATTCGGTGGGACACCCTTACAGACTCCTCCAGTAGACCAGCTCCTCCCAAAGAGCACAAACAGTCCCACTGGTACAAACCGATCACGGAAAAAATCGTCAACACAATGCTCTCCAATGCTTCAGGAAAGGACGAAGATCGTCTCCTGGCAGTGAAGGCACCACACTCAGGAGATTTTCTGTTAGCTGTTCCCAATTCCTCCCTGGGCACCCGTCTCGACCCACAGGCTATTCGGATTGGTGTTGCTCTTCGCCTAGCCGCCTCCATCCTCAGCGAACATAAGTGTATTTGCGACAGGGCGACAGCTGATCAATTCGGACTTCATGGTCTCGTGTGTCACACAGCAGAATGGAAGTATGCCAGACATGAGGAGATCAATGACATCATAAAGAGAAGCCTCGCCTCAGCCCGTTGCCCAGCTCAACGGGAACCCCAAGTACAGAGATCTGATGGAAATCAAAAGCGTCCTGATGGAGCCACTATGCTACCCTGGAAGGATGGAAGACAGATTGCCTAGGATACACCTGTGCCCCCACATTGGCAGACACCTACTTGCCATACTCCGTAGTGGAAGGGGGTGGAGCTGCCAGCCACAGGGAGACCCAGAAGATCTGCAAATATGAAGACCTTTCCCCTTGCTATAACTTCATTCCAATAGGGTCGGAGACCTTGGAGCATGGGCAAGTGTGCTACTAAAGTTCAATCAAAGAGCTGGGTGAAAAGCTCATCATAGAAACCAAGGACCACAGGGCGACCAGCTCCTCTTTCAGAGACTCAGTGTTGCGATCCACGAAGATGGAAATGCCTGCGCTATCTTGGGCACGATGGCACCTACTGCAGTGGGAGCTGGACGAAGTATTCGAGATGTAGCTCTGGAGTTACCTATGATGTTTTCTTCTGTTGTATTTTTGTGAATGTTTGGCGGTGTATTAGACTTAAATAAAACATACTGAATATAGGGTTGTGGTAGGAGAAATTATTAAACCGCTCAGGGGAACGCTTGAGTTTTCCGAAGAAGTTATTCTTTCTCTGAGGATGAGGGTCCCCAGACAGTTCTAGGAGTGGTACTATATATATATATATATATATATAATATATATATATAATATATATATATATATATATATATATTATATATATATATATATATATATATGTATATATATATATAATATATATATATATATATATATATATTATATATATATATATATATATATATATATATATATATATATAATATATAATATATAGTAGTGCCGAATCGGCAGAATTTGCGATCTTGGCTTAAATAGCAATGCTCTTCTTGCCATATAAGACAAGCGAAAATTTGTGTATGCAATAATTTCGCCAAAATCATTCTGAACATAACGAAAAAAAATGTATTTCATTGTGTTTGTTTGGTATTAAATTACTATAAGCAAATCTAAAATATATTTAGTTGGGTTAGGCTAAAATAAATTGCTCTTGTTATAATAAGGTTAGGTAAGATTTCTAAGTTTCTTTTGGTGCAAAATTAAAAATTTTTACTTTAACATTAATGAAAAAATATATCTTTAAACGTGTAATAGAAAATTTTGGAAAGGACTTAATTTTAAATGAGTTCTTGCTAATTGACCAGTTTTACATATCGGCACGACAATATATATATATATATATATATTATATAATATATATATATATATATATATATATATATAATATATATATATATATATATATATATTTTATATATATATATGTATGATAATATATATATATATATGTATGTATATATACACACGCTTGCCGGCGTGAGGGAGGGAGCCAGTTTGTAGTGCTTGATACATTTTGTGTGTAAACCAAGAACCAACATGGTTTACATGGGCCAGTTTCGGCAGACATCATAGTGAGTATCCACCAGAGATTACAGCAGAGTTGTGACAATCCTCTGCATCAGTCCGTTGCTTCTGTATCAGTGAAAGTGCGGTGTGCATGTTGGGATTTGGGGAGCAGTGGTGGTGTTGAGGGGATCCTGCCAGCGATGGTGTGGAGTAGGTTTTGTTTACCTCTGTGTTCGGCCGGGGTCGGGGGTTGGGGGAGGAAGTGGTCGCTCACGACACCGTCATTGGATGCTGAACAGAACACCTCTGTTAATAGTGAGAGCATGGTGATCAGTGTGCTAAATGGCGAGGGTTTCTTCCAAATGGAATAATAAGTGTATGACAATTAGCAAAATTTAGTCAGTGATGTGCATCTTTAGCAAACACACAGGGCCACTCCTTCCGCCTCCCATCACGGATCCCGTCCCCTCATCCCAGCCTAGGCCCACTGACATCTGACCAAGGGTGTTGCCGTTTAGTGCCCCACCAATTACTAGCTCTGCCGATCCCTACTCCCCCCACCCTCATCCCCCATGCACCCATGCTGTCCTTCACCCCTTACCCCACAGCTGGCGCCCTTCCACACCCACGATGTCAGCAGTGTCACAAGAAGTCTTGGGTTCCCAGGAAACTTCACGACAGAGCCAATGCCGTCGTTCACGTGGCATCTGCCGGGTGTGCTACAGGGAATGTGCACTCAATCCCACATCTGGCAACATCCGTGCACACAATGGATGTCTAGGCTCCAGGAGAGCTCCAAATGAGAACAACCAACAGCCTCCCCCAGCAGACAGGGCTGACAGCTACTGTGACTTCACCTCTACAGAGGACCTCAAATCTGCAATCAAATTAGCATCCACCAGGACTCTGACACACATCCCCAAAGCAGCTCGCCCTCAAGCCGCTAGCAAATTCACTGACCTTCTGAAGAAAGTCAACGATGCTTCTTCAAATAACAGATCCTGGCACAACTTGCTGCTTTTTGGCAATGACTGTTTGGCTGTCCCACCAAGGAGGGACAAGTCACTAGCAACACGTTATTAGGGCAATAAATGCATTTCCAAGGGATGACAGCTTCGTCCGTCTCCCTACTAGGGTGACAAACACACGCCGGGCAAATGCCAATAACAGAACACCCGACGCCTCAAAAATCATACCAAATTAGCAAAAAAAATAGAAGAAGGTAAATACCATTGGAGCTCTGAGGCTTATAACCAGTGAGGATACCATCGCTCTTAAGGACGTCAGTACAGCACAAGCTCTGAAGGACAAACATCCACCCAGGGCTCCCAGTACCAACATTGACCTCCCTGACATTGCAGCAGGCGTAGAACATCTAACCTTACAGGATGCTGATGTGTATAAAGCTGCTATATCATTTCCACAGGGCTCAGCAGGAGGTTTCACCGTTTAATGCCTCAACGCTTAAAACAAATACTCAATCCAGCACTTGGTGATGTTTCAGAGAGGCTGCTGTCTGAACTCAACAGATTTTCCAACCTGTGCCTGGCTGGCAGTGTCCCAGAGGCCATTAGACCCCTTTTCTTTGGTGCCTCACTGTGTGCCCTCTGGAAAAAGGATGGAGGAATCAGACCTATTGCAGTGGGCAACACACTTCGGCACCTAGTCACCAAGGCTGCAGTAAGAAGGGTGAGTCAAGAGGCTGCTGCAATGTTGAAACCAACTCAGCTCGGTTTTGGTGTTAAACAAGGCTGTGAAGCAGCTGCCCACACAGCACGTGTATATCAACAACATGTCCGATGAAAAAGCCTTGGTCAAATTGAACTTTACCAACGCTTTCAACTCAGTAATAAGGGATGCTGCTCTCCAAGCAGTTTATAGAAACTCCCCTTCCCTCTATCCCATCATAGAATCGTGTTATAGTGTAACTTCCAAACTATTATTTGGGGACCATGAAATTGACTCATACACAAATAACCTGCACATAAAAGAGAGAAGCTTACGACGACGTTTCGGTCCGACTTGGACCATTGACAAAGTCACACTAACCAGGGGTGGAGCAGGACGGCTATATATTGGCAGGAAGAGGTGGTGGTAGTAGTAGTAGTAGTAGTACAAGAATTGTATATAATTCCGACAAGATGAAATTAAGACACATGCACAACACCCGGGCATCCCCATCGTAGACGTTTCGCCATCCAGCCAGCCACTGGATGGCGAAACGTCCACAACAAAGACAACCAGACGCCGCACATGTGTCTTAATTTCATCATAGTTGTAGTAGTAGTAGAAGAAGAAGGGGTAGTAGTAGTGGTAGTGGTAGAAGTTGGAAATAAGGATGACGAGCCAGTCAAATACAAAGGAAGGGGAGCACTGCAAGAGAGCTAGAAACCCACAGAGGGAGAGCAAGTGCACAGAGGTGCGTGAAAGGGGAAGTGGTGAAAAAAATGAAAAAGGGAACAGAAACACGAGACAGGAGAGAGAAAGACAACCCAGAGGAGAAAAGGAAAGAGGAAAGGGGAAGAGGAAGAAAAGAAAAAGAAAAAGAAAAAATGAGGATTCAGGTTAAGTCACGGGTGTTCTGAAGTTTGGAGCATTTTACAATGTAGTGGGAAGGAAGGCATCTACAGAAAACGAAGCCAGGGCAAGTCATACAAGGAAAGTTGTGTATTAGAAAAGGATTCAACTAGACGGCGACTGTTCGAGTTGGAATAGGGAAGACAGTTTTAGAAAGAAGACCAGTCAATAGGATGGCTATGATCTCTGACGTGACAGAAAAGAGCATTGTTAGTGTCGGCAAGCCTAACACTATTTTTATGCTCCCTAAGTCTGTCAGAAAGAGATCGACCAGTTTCTCCGAAGTATTGAAGAGGACAGGAGGAGCAAGAAATAGAGTAGACACCAGGAACATCTGTAGAGGAAGGAGAGGTATGAACGAGATTAGTGCGAAGGGACGGAGAGAATTGTTGAGATTAGAAAGACCGGAAATGTAGGGAAGGCAGAGGATAGAAGAGTTCCCATGAGTAGAGAGTTTGGGGAGAGAAAAAAAATATTGCGTTTAGCACGTGAGAGGGCAGAGTCTATGCCGCCTAGTTGAATCCTCTCTAATACACAACTTTCCTTGTATGAACTTTAGCCCTGGCTTCGTCTCTGTAGATGCCTTCCTCTCCCACTACATTGTAAAATGCTCCAAACTTCAGAACACCCGTGACTTAACCTGAATCCTCATTTTTTCTTTTTCTTTTCTTCTTCTTCCTCTTCCCCTTTCCTCTTTCCTTTTCTCCTCTGGGTTGTCTTTCTCTCTCCTGTCTCGTGTTTCTGTTCCTTTTCAATTTCAAATTCAAATTCAAAGTTTATTCTCTATAAGGATTACAATGCTGAGTTTACAGAAATTTGGTTATTGTGTGGGTTACATGTAGTAAAATTGTGATTACAGAGTGTACCACTAGAACGCTTAGCATGGCTAGGCATTTCGGGCATACTTAGTTTTATTCTTAATTGTAAAATATTACAATTATGAGGTAAGTTGGTATTATGGCTAAGTGATTAAATACTAGTTTGTGAGTTTAGCAATGTGAATGCTTTTGTTTTGGCACAGTACATAGTTTCAGTATTGGAGTATCCAGGATTCATTATTTTAAGATTGAGATTAATATTTCTGTTTATGGTCAAATGATGAGGCGAGTGTAATTGTGAACCACCAGGTGGTATTCATGTAGTTAGTTGACGGGGTGTATCAGGGAAATAAGATGTTTTCTAATGGTAGTTTTGAAGGTGATGAATGTGTCTGCATTTTTAGAGTTCTCAGGTAGGGTATTCCAGATTTTAGGGCCTTTGACATACATTGAATTTTTATAAAGGTTTAGTCGGACACGGGAATGTCGTAGAGATGTTTGTTTCTGTGTTATGCCCGTGGGTTCTGTCACAACTATCAAGAAAGCGTTTTAGGTCAAGGTTACATTAGAGTTTAAGGCCTGTAATGTAGATTGCACAGTAGTAAGTGTGGGGTGACTGAACTGGGAGTAGTTTAGGTTCATGAAGAGTGGGGGGGGTGTGTTGCCAGGGATGGGATTAGTGATATTCTTCTGCAGCTTTTTGTTGGGTTATTATTGGCTTTAGGGGTGTTGCTGCAGTTGATCCCCAAGCACAAATAGCATAGGTGAGGTATGGATAAATAAGTGAGTGGTATAGTGTGAGAAGGGGATTTTGCGGCACGTAGTATCGAAACTTGGAGAGGATCCCAACCGTTTGGATACTTTTTTGGTATAAAGCTGGATATGGGTGCTGAAAATTCAGGTTGTTGTCAAGGTATAAGCCTAGGAATTTGCCCCCATTATTTCTGGTAATTAGAGTGTTGTCAATCTTAATGTTTAAATTTTTGCATCTCCTGCTCTGCTACCAAACATAATATATAAAGGGTTTTGTCAGTGTTAAGCGTAAGTTTATTGGCTGTCATCCAAGTCGATATTTTAATCAACTCCTCATTCACAATGGGGGTTGAGGGTGGCAAGATTAGGTGAGAGATGACATTAAGTCGTGTCATCAGCAAAGAGAATGGGTTTCAGGTGTTTGGATAAAGTTTGGAAGGTCTTGATGTATATGAGGAAGAGCAGGGGACCAAGGACACTTCCCTGTGGAACCCAGTATCAAGTGGCCGTGTTGCTGATGCTGTGTCCCTTTAATGTGACGTACTGATACCTACTAGTAATTAAGAAATTTTAAATAAGCAAGCGCATGGCCTCTTATACCGTAATGATCAAGTTTGTGGTAGGATGTCGTGGTCTACTCTGTCAAAAGCTTTTCTTAGGTCAATAAAAATTTCCCAGTGGGTATTCCTTATTTTCCCAAAGCTGTGTAAAGCAATCTAGCAATTTATGATTGCATCATTAGTGCTTTATTTTTCCTGAATCCAAATTGGCAGGGGTTGAGTATGTTTTGAGCCGTTTTTAAATGAATACAGTCTCCTGTGCACGAGTTTCTCAAAGATTTTGGGTAGCAATGGTAAGTTAGATATTGGCCTATAGTTGTTTAAGTTCTGTAAAGGGTCACCACCTTTATGTATTGGTGTAACCCTTTCCATCTTGAGTAGTTTCGGGAAGGTGCTAGTCTCTAGGGGACTGTTAAAAAGTAATGAAATAGCATGCGAGAGGACATGGGCCGCTCGCTTGTACAGTAATGGTGGACATGAGACAGATTCCCCGAGTTAATTTTTAAGTGACTTTTTAACTCAGTGACTTCCGTGGGCTCAGTTGGTGCAAGATAGAAGAATTAGGGAAATTCCCATCTAGGTAGTCCCCGGCATGGGCATGGTATGTGGGATTTTACTGGCGAGATTAGATCCTATGGTTGAGAAGAAGTCGTTTAACTTGTTAGCTGTGCAGTGGGATGTATGGTGTTTTTATTAGGTTAGTTAGGACAATATTCTTGGTTTTTCTCAGTTTGTGGGTCCCTAGAATCTGAGAGAGTGTTTTCCAGGTCTTTTTTATATCTCCTCTAGTGTCTGTGAATCTACTGGAGTAGTATAGTTGTTTTGCTTTCTTTTTACTTTGGTGAAGAGCTGATGAATATGTTTTAAGAATATCTTTGTGTATTAAGCCCTG
>NC_069425.1:7189237-7206737 GCF_026875155.1 Cherax quadricarinatus | reverse complement strand
CTGAATTCGTCAAAACACCCCCAAAAATCACCAAAACTATCAACAAACAGACTAACAAACATTTTCACACAAACCCCTCAAAATCACTATAAAAGATATCCCATCACCTCAGACTATATATACAAAATGCAAAAAAAAAAAAAAAAAAAAAAAAAAAAACATGAACACAACCCAAACACACACACACTTATAACAAATCAATTCTTTTTGGGTATCCTAGTTCGACAACAACCCCCACAATCCCAACCCCACTTCCCAAAACACCCACATCCCACAACCCCACAATCAAAACACTCAAAACCCCACAATTTTTTCTCTTTTTAAAACTAATTCATCAGAAAAATCAAAACAAAACCCACTTATATCTTCTGGGTATCTCTAGTTGCAACAACACCCAAAACCCACAACACCCACATCCCACAACACCCACAACCCCTTTTTTTCCGTTTTAACAAATTTTCATCAGAAACATAAAACAAAAACCCCACTTACAACCCCTTTTCGGTATCTCTATTCGACAAAAAACCCCCACAACCCAAACACCCCCCACATACAACAGCCCACAACCCCATCACCCACCCCCCACAACCCCCACAACATAACCCAAAATTTATAATACTTTTCACATCTCTAGTTCGACAACAACACCCACAACCCACAACACCCACAACCCACAACACCCACCCCCCCAAAACACCCAAAACCCCCAATTTTTCTCTTTTAACTAATTTCATCAAAAAAGTCACAACAACAACCCACAACTTATAACCACTTTTCGTACTCTAGTTCGACAACAACCCCACAATCCACAACACCCCATCCCACAACACCCACACCCCACAACCCCCACATCAAACCTCACAACAACAACCCACAACTTTATCCATTTTTCGGTTCTCTAGTTCACAACAACCCCCAAAAACCCCACAAAAAACCCCATCCCAACACCCACACCC
Organism: Cherax quadricarinatus; assembly: GCF_026875155.1. Classification (NCBI taxonomy): domain Eukaryota; kingdom Metazoa; phylum Arthropoda; class Malacostraca; order Decapoda; family Parastacidae; genus Cherax; species Cherax quadricarinatus. The sequence continues at coordinate 7,205,781 of NC_069425.1, read as the reverse complement.
CACAAACCCCCCCCAAAACCCACAAAAAACCCCAACAACCCACAACTTAAACCATTTTTTGGGGCATTTTAATTCGAAACAACGCCCAAAACCCCACAACACCCACTTCCCACAACACCACCCCCCAAAAACACCCACAACCCAAAACACTCAAAACCCCACAACCCCCACAACCACAACACCATAACCCACAACACCCACAACAACAACACACTTGTCCCTTTTTTGGGGTTCTCTACTCGACAAAAACCCCCACAACCCACAACACCCAACCCCCCCAAATTTTTTTTTTCTCTTTTTAAAAAACTAATTTCATCAAAAAAAGTCACATCAAAAACCCAACTTATAACCATTTTTTTCGACATCATATTCGACAAAACCCCAAAAACCCCCCAACACCCCACAACCCAAATTTTTCTCTTTTTAACTAATTTCATCAGAAAAGTCACAAAAAAAACCCCCACTTTCATCTTTTTTGGTACTCTAGTTGACTACTTTCCCCACAACCCTCATCACTTACCAATTTATTCAAAATTTTATTCGATACAAATTTTTCCCCTTTTTTTTACTAAATCTTAAATGTAATACCTTCCTCTTTACTTTTACTAAAATTCTAATAAAATCCTCTCCAACCTCTCCTTAAACCCACAAAATTGATTTTAACTCACAAAAACTAATCTCATACCCAACTACTGCGAATGTTTAAAACCCCTCCATTTCTTTCCAATATATCATAACTTTTAAATTCTATAATTTCTTTTTAAAAATTTTCACACATTCCTTTTTTTCATAAAATCTCCCCAATTTCTTTAAAATTCAAATGCAATCCTCCCCATATCTCCTCCATTCACCCGCATTTCTTCACTCACTCCCCCATCTCCCAAAACACCTTTTTCGAACACGCACAAAAACACATTCGCATCCAAAAAATGCATCTCATCACCCTCCAAATCCACTAAAATCACTCTAACCAAGAATTCACAAAAATCTATGACCCCTAACCCCAAACAAAAACACACACAACACAAAACCACAACACACACACACACACACACACACACAAAACACAACACACACACACACACACACACACGCACACACACACACACACACACCCACACACACACACACACACACACACCTCCTTTATTTTGAAACCTTCAAAACACTCTAACATCATTGAGACCCCCTTTTTCTCAAATTCTTAAGAAATATTCTCTCATCCAAAACCCTTTTTACATCTCATACAGAAAAACCCCCAAGATTACTTCAACCCACCTCATAAACATTTGAATACTCACATAAACACCTTTAAAAAATTTCCCAAAAAAAACCACTAAGACTTCCAAAAAAAATATTTGAATCCCCCCCAAAATAAGACATCATCTCTAATTTATTACATTTACCCATTCATTAATAAAATTTACAACACATCCACCATACTACTCCCTCATCTCCAACTTTACAACTTTTCACAAAAACAAAACTCAGACATTTATGACATGGACATTTTACCAAAACTAACACAAACACTATCTGTTATATCTCCAATATCTAAGTCACCCAACAAGACGTTTCCCAAAATTTCATAACCCACCACAAAGATCCCCTTTTTTTGTACACATTCTTTTAAAAACATACAAAAAGAAGATCACTAAAACATCTATACTTTTACTAAACCACATAACATTTTTGTCTTCTCTAACCACCCCAATTTACATTCTCATTCCCCAAAACTCCTCCTCATTCTCCAGACTTTAAACATTAGCCAAAAAAAAAAAAAACTAATTAAAACCTTATGACATAAAGACATTACCATATCAAACACACTGATAACTTTGAACCATTTTGAACACCACTGATCTTCAAAAAATATCTGCACATCTTTTAAACCCCTTAAAAAAACACCACAAACCCCTCCGAAACCCCCAAAAACCCTACTGTTTACTACCAAATCACCACTAAATCTCCCAAAATCACCTCAAATCACCAGAAAAAAAGTTTAACATCACCTCTATCACCCTTTTTTAAAAAACCCCCTCAAACACTTAACCAAGAACTCCTCCCAAATTGGCGCTTAAAAAAAAAAAAGCATGAACACAAACCAAAACCAAAACACTTGTACTGATCACCTTTAAAATAAAAAAATCTTGTACACACACATAATCTAAGACAACACCAAAACAACACCCTGTTCACTTACCTCAAAAATCATAATATCACGAAAACACTCTTTTTTAAAAACATTTCACTCAAAAAATCTATTTGACAATATCAAACATCACTCCCTCACACCACCAACCCCGATATCACACCTCAAGGCCCCGCGGGGTCACCCCCAGTGACGTCACACTCCCTCTGGTTATTTGGGTGGTGGAAAATCCACCCAACCCCCCTTTGTTTAAAACCTTTGTACCATACATACTAAGAAAAATATAACCAAGACATTACCAATTTTAACCCCACACTAAACACAAAAAACCCCATTTTTAAATTTTTCACCCAAAAAAAAAATTTGACCCCAAATTTCCCATATCATTTTTCCCCAAATCTATCAACCCTCACCCAATCCCAAAATCTAAGTCATGCATCTCAAAACTCAAGGATCACTAAAAACACTTTTTTTTAAAAACATTCCCCAAAAAAATAAGACAAAAAAAAATACCCAACACTTCCACCAACATCTATAACATAACATGAGCAAAAAAAAAACAATCACCCAAAGAAAAAAAAAATAATAAAACAACACCCACAATTACACATTAAATCAAAATTTAAGACATGAGACTACACACCAAATCTAAGACTTTCTCCAAATAAAATAACTCTTAACTAAACATACACCAAAACCCAACTTGACTTTTGCGGTATAATATTCATACCGCATTTTTCATTTCCACCTATGTTGCATACACATTCCCCATCCACTCACCCCCCAAAAAATCCTTCCTTATTTATTCCCTATATTCCTAGAGTTGTTTTTAAAACCCCCACGGCCCCCTCACGACGTAGGGGCCAGAGCAACCATCACCCTCCAACACCACCTACTACACTCCGCTCCCACGTCGGAGGACGTCGGGGTTAAAAAAACACTGGAGATTACGGAATGAATAAGGAAGGGTGTTTCGGGTGATGTGGGTGAGGAAAGTGATTGCAAAAAAGGTGAAAATGATAAATGCGGTATGAATATTTATACCGCAATATGTCAATATAGGTTTTGGTGTATTCTAGTTAAAAGTGTAATTTTTTTTGGGGGTTAATGCTTATTTGGGGGTATGTTCATGTCTTAAATTTTTGATTGAAATGTGTAAGTTGTGGGTGTCTTTTATTTTTATTTTTTTTTTTTTTTTTGATGGGATCTGTTTTTGTGCTCATGTTATGTTATAGATGTTGGGGGAAGGTTGTGGTATTTTTGTTTATGTCTTATTTTGTGCGAATGTTTAAAAATAAGTGTTTTCGTGATCATAGTAGTTTTGAAGCTGATCTTAGATTTTTGGTGACTTGGTGGGAGTGTTGATAGGAAGGAAACTGATATGGAATTGGTGATCATGATTTTTGTGTGAATAATTATAAAAATGATGTTTTTTTGTATATTGTGTTGGGGGGATAAAAAGGTAATCGTCTTGGTTATGGTTCTTAGATAAGTGGCACAAAAGGTTGAAACAAGGGGGGTTGGGGGTGATGTTACCAACCCCCAATAAAAACAGATGGGATGTGACGTCACTGGGGGTGACCCCCGCCGGTCCTTGGGGTGACTAAATGGTTGGTGGGAGTGAGGTGAAAGGGCCCCTTGATTTGTCAAATTTGATTTTTTTTGTGAAAAGTTTTAAAAATGAGTGTTTTTGTGATATTATGATTTTGAGGTAAGTGAAAAATGGTTTATTGTTTTTTGGGGTTGTCTTTGATTAGTGTGTGTACAAGATAAAGTTTTCAGTTATGGGACATGTACAAAAGTTTTTTGTTTAGGTTTGTGTTCAACTTTTTTTTTTATCGCCAAAGGGGAGGGGGTTTTGATTAAAGTAATTTGAGGGGATTTTTATAAAAGGGGGATAGATGGGGAGAAAACTTAGTTTTCTGATGATTTTGCGTGATTTGGTAGTATTCATGGTGATTTGGGAAATCATAGTGTTTTGGGGGTATTCGGAGGTGTTTTATGGGGCTTTTTTAATGTTAAATGAGTGTAGAGATTTTTTTAAATATCATGGTTTTCAGAGTTGGGTTTAAAGTTGCAGTGTTTAGATAGTAAAGTCCTGTCAAATGTATGGTAGTTTTTTTTTTTTTTGGGGGCTAATTTGTAAAGTCAGAAATGAAGAGGGTTTGGTGGTAATGTAATTTCGGTTTAAAAAAATTGTTTTAAAGGGGAATGAAAAAGTAAAATTTGGGGGGTGATTAGAGAAGACAAAAAAGTTATGTGATCTTATAAAAGTATAGATGTTTTAGGATCTTCGTTTTGATGATGTTTTTAAAAGAATGGTACAAAAAAAGTGTGATCTTGGGTGGGGTTTTAGAATTTGGCAAAGTCTTGATTTTGTGGTGATCCTAGTATTGGGGATATAACAGATATGTGTTTTGTGTTAGTTTTGTAAAATTCTCATGTCTAAGGTCTGAGTTTTGTTTTTGTGATAAAGTTGTAAAATTGGAGACTGAGGGATATATGGGGGATGTGTTTAATTTCAGTTAATGAAATTGTAATGTAGATAAATTTGAGATGATAAATCTTATTTGGGAGATTCAAAATGAAATTTTTGGAAGGGCTTCAGTGTTTTTGGAAAAGTTCAAAGGTTTTAGTGAGTATCAAATGATTTTGGAGTGTTCGAAGTAATTTGGGGTTTTCGTAGTGAGATGATAAAGGTTGTGGATGAAGAATTTTCTTAGAGATATTGAGAAAAGGGGCTAAATGATGAGAGGTGTTTTGAAGGTGTTCAAAGTAAAGTGAGGTGTGTGGTGTGTGTGTGTGTTGGGTGTGGTGTGTGGTGTGTGTGTGTGTGGTGTGTGTTTTGTGGGGTGTGTGGTGTGTTTTTGTGTATTGTGTGTGTGTGTGTGTGTTGTGGTGTTGTGCGTGTAGTGGGTGTTGTGTGTGTGTGTGTGTGTGTGGTTTGTGGTGGGGTGTGTCCCGTGTGGGTGGTGTTGGTTTTTGGGGTTAGGGGTCAAGAGTTTTGTGAATATCTTTGGGTTTCAGTGATTTTAGTGGGTTATGGGTGATGAGATGCATTTGGATGCGAAATTGATTTTTGTGTGTGTTTAAAAAGAGGGGTGTTGGGGGATGGGTGAGTGGATGTGAAAAATGCGGGGGAGATGGAGAGGGTATGGGAGGATTGCATTTAAAAATTTAAAGAAATATGGGGGGAAATTTTTCTGAAAAAAAAGGGAATGTTGAAAATTTTAAAAAAAATTTTAGAAATGAAAGTTATGATATATTGGAAAGAAAAGGAGGGGGTTGAAAAAATGTCGCATAGTTGGGGAGTGAGATTAGTTTTTGGGGGTAAAAATCAATTTATTGGGACAAGGAGATGGTATGGAGGGATTTAAGAATTTTTGTAAAGTAAAGAGGAAGTGTATTTCATTTAAGATTCAGTAAAAAGAAGGGAAAAAAAATTTTACGAAAAATTTGAAAAAAAATTGGGAAGGTTTAGGGTTTGGGTAATGTGTCGAAAAGAGTACCAAAAAAGATGATAATGGGTTGTTTTTTGCTTTTTTCTGATGAAATTGTTAAAAAGAGAAAAAAAGTGGGTTGTGGGGGGTTTGGGGTTGGGTGTTGTTTCGAAAAGTGATGTCGAAAAAATGGGTTTTAAGTTTGGGGTGTTGATTGACTTTTTTTGATGAAATTGTTAAAAAAGAAAAAAAAATTGTGGGTTATGGGTTTGTGGGTTTTGGGGGTTGTTGTCGAACTAGAGATACCCAAAAGATAGTAAAGTGGGTTGTTGTTTTGGGTGTTGGGTTTTTGAGTGTTTGTGGGTTTGGTTTTGGGTTTTGAGGTTTTTGGGTGTGTGGATGTGGGTTTTGTTAGAAATGGGTTTTGGATTTTGGGTTGTTGTCGAAAAAGAGATACCGAAAAAATGGTTATAAGTTGCGGGTTTTGTGGGGATTTTTGGGTTTGGGGGTTGTGGGATGTGGGTGTTGTGGGAAGGGGGGTTGTTTGGGTTTTTGGGGGTTGTTTCGAACTTTTGTACCGAAAAAGTGATAAAGTTTTGGGTTGTTTTTTGTGTTTGTTGTGGGTTTTGGTGTTGTGGGGTTGGGGGTTTTTGGGGTGTGGGTGTTGTGGGGTTTTGGGGGTTGTTGTCGAACTAGAGATCCAAAGAATGGTAAAGTGGGTTGTGTTGTGACTTTTTCTGATGAAAATTTTTAAAACGAGAAAAAAAAGTGGGTTATGAGGTTGTGGATTTTGGGTGTTGTGGGATTGGTTTTTTGGGAATGGGGGGTTTTTGGGTTGTGGGGGTTTTTTGTCGAAAAAGAAAACCGAAAAAGAATGATTTTTGTTATAATTTTTCGTGTGTGTTTGGATTGGTTCATGTTTTTTTTTTTTTTTTTTTTTTTTTTGCATTCTGATATATAATAGTTGAGGTGAGTGGGGGTCGTCTTGGTTATATGATTTGAGAGATTTGTGTAAAAATGTTTTTTAGCTGTTATGTTGATCTTAGTTTTGGGATTTTGGGGGTGTTTTGACAAATTCAGCGGTGTTTTAGTATAAACATGGGGTATTTGGGATCCCCAAATGGGGGTTTTTGGGCTATTTAAAGGGTGTTTTTGAAAGGGGTTCAAATGATGTGTAAGGTTTTGAAGGAATTCTTTAGTATTCATGGGGTTTTGGGGGGTATTCAAAAAAGTTTGATATGTTTTTTGAATGTTTTCAAATATGTTTTTGGAGTAATCAAGGAATTGTCGATGTTTTTGGTGTTGTACAAAGTGTGGTGTGTGTGTGTGTGTGTGTGTGTGTGTGTGTGTGTGTGTGTGTGTGTACTCAACTATTTGTACTCACTATTTGTGGTTGCAGGTGTCGAGTCACAGCTCCTGGCCCCGTCTCTTCGCTGATTGCTACTAGGTCCTCTCTCTCCCTGCCCATGAGCTCTATCATACCTCGCCTTAAAACTATGTATGGTTCCTGCCTCCACCACATCACTTTCTAGGCTATTCCATGGCCTGACTACTTTATGACTGAAGAAATACTTCCTAACATCCCTTTGATTCATCTGAGTCTCAACTTCCAATTGTGACCTCTTGTGTCTGTGTCCCATCTCTGGAACATCCCGTCTTTGTCCACCTCGTCTATTCCGCGCAGTATTTTATATGTCGTTATCATGTCTCCCCTGACCCTCCTGGCCTCCAGTGTCGTCAGGCCGATTTCCCTCAACCTTCCTTCATAGGACAATCCCCGTAGCTCTGGGACTAGTCTTGTTGCAAACCTTTGCACTTTCTCTAATTTCTTGACGTGCTTGACTAGGTGTAGATTCCAAACTGGTGCTGCATACTCCAGTATGGGCCTGACGTAGATGGTATACAGAGTCTTAAACGAATCCTTACTGAGGTATTGGAACGCTATCCGTAGATTTGCCAGGCGCCCGTATGCTGCAGCAGTTATCTGATTGATGTGCGCCTCAGGAGATATGCTCGGTGTTATACTCACCCCCAGATCTTTTTCCTTGAGTGAGGTTTGCAGTCTTTGGCCATCTAAACTATATTGTGTCTGCGGTCTTCTTTGCCCTTCCCCAATCTTCATGACTTTGCATTTGGCAGGGTTAAATTCAAGGAGCCAGTTGCTGGACTAGGCTTGTAGCCTGTCCAGGTCTCTTTGTAGTCCTGCCTGATCCTCGTCCGATTTGATTCTTCTCATTAACTTCACATCATCTGCAAACAAAGACACTTCTGAGTCTATCCCTTCCGTTATGTCGTTCACATATACCAAAAACAGCACAGGTCCTAGGACTGACCCCTGTGGAACCCCGCTTGTCACAGGCGCCCACTCTGACACCTCGTCGCGTACCATGACTCGTTGTTGCCTCCCTGTCAGATATTCTCTGATCCATTGCAGTGCCTTTCCTGTTATGTGTGCCTGGTCCTCTAGCTTTTGCAGTAACCTCTTGTGAGGAACTGTGTCGAAGGCCTTCTTGCAGTCCAAAAATATGCAGTCGATCCACCCCTCTCTCTCTTGTCTTACTTCTGTCACCTTGTCAAAAAACTCTAGTAGGTTTGTGACACAGGTTTTTCCTTCCCTGAAACCGTGCTGGTTGTCAATTATACACTTGTTTCTTTCCAGGTGCCCCACCACTCTCCTCCTGATGATCTTCTCCATGACCTTGCATACTATACACGTTAGTGATACAGGTCTGTAGTTTAGTGCCTCATGTCTCCCTTTTTAAAAATTGGGACTACATTTGCCATTTTCCATACCTCAGGGAGTTGCCCAGTTTCAAATGATGTGTTGAAGATCTTTGTTAATGGCTCACACAATATCTCTGCTCCCTCTTTAAGGACCCATGGAGAGATGTTGTCTGGTCCCACCGCCTTTGAGGTGTCAAGTTCGCATAGCAGCTTCTTCACCTATTCCTTGGTTATATGTACCTCATCCAGCACTTGCTGGTGTGCCCCCCAGTTCTGATTTCTTGGGGCCCTACTGGTTTTCACTGTAAATACCTCTTTAAATCTTGTGTTGAGCTCCTGACAAACCTCTCGGTCGTTTCTTGTGAATTCCCCATCACCCTTCCTCAGTCTGATTGCCTGGTCCTTGACTGTTGTTTTCCTCCTGATGTGGCTGTACAACAGCTTCGGGTCAGTCTTTACTTTTGATGCTATGTCATTTTCATATTGTCTCTGAGCCTCCCTTCTTATCTGTGCATATTCGTTTCTGGCCTCTTCGGCTGATTTCTTTATTTTTTCCTGAGTTCTCTGTCTTCTGTACCTTTTCAATTCTCTAGTACACCTAGTTTTTGCCTCCCTACACCTTTCGGTAAACCAAGGACTCGTTGTGTTCTTCCCATTATTTCTGTTTCCCTTGGGAACAAACCTCTCCTCTGCCTCCTTGCATTTTGTTGCTACATAGTCCATCATTTCTTGTACTGGTTTTCCTGTCAGTTCCCTCTCCCACTGAATGTCTTGAAGGAAGTTCCTCATGCCTGAGTAGTTCCCCCTTTTGTAGTTTGGTTTTTCCCAGCCTATTCCTGCTACTCTCTCCACTTGGAGCTCAACTATGTAGTCGAAGCACACAACCACATGATCACTAGCTCCCAGGGGCCTTTCATACATGATACCCTCGATGTCCGAACTACTCATGGTGAATACAAGGTCCAACCTTGCTGGTTCATCCTCTCCTCTCTCTCTCTGGCAGTGTCTCTAACGTGTTGATGCATGAGGTTTTCCAGTACCACATCCATCATCTTGGCTCTCCATGTTTCGGGACCCCCATGGGGCTCCAGGTTTTCCCAGTCAATCTCCTTGTGATTGAAATCACCCATAACTAGTAACTTTGCTCCCCCCATGTGTGCTCTCCTGGCCACCTCGGCTAGTGTGTCGATCATTGCTCTGTTGCTCTCATCGTATTCTTCTCTTGGCCTCCTGCAGTTCTGTAGTGGGTTGTACATTACTGCAATTATCACCTTATGTCCCTCAGACTGGATTGTTCCTACTATGTAGTCCCTTTCGCCTGTGCCATCCATTCCTTCCATTTTCTCAAAACCCCACTGGTTTTTAATGAGCAGTGCAACTCCCCTCCCCCTCTCCTCCCTCTGTCTTTCCTGGGATTTGATATCCGGATGGAAAAATTGAATCTGTTATTATTCTGGTGAGTTTTGTTTCTTTGAGTGCTTATGTCTGGGGATGTCTCTTGTTTGTTATTCCATCTGCATTTGTATACCACACCTTCAACTTCTTTTCTAAGACTGTGGTCTGGGAGGTATATTGGTGTTGGGGAAGTGGGATACCTGGTAAGGAACTATGGGTTGTTGCTGTGGGGGGGTGTTTGTAATGTAGTGGGTGGGGGCATTGGATGTGGCATGGGTGTTTTGATTTAGAGTGTTTGTTTGCACTGGGGTTGACCTGGTGGGAGGCTTCTATAGGAAGTTGTGAGGGAGGCTGTATTTGATCTTCTTCCTGGGTCTGGGATCTCCTGTCTGTCTTCTCCTCCCTCTTTTTTCCTCCTTTCGCCTTTGTACCATCTCTCTCAGTTTCTGCCTTTCTTCTTGTGTTCTGTCGTGGTCGAGATAACACCTTCCTGTATGCCGTCATGTCCTTGATCGTGCTTTCTCCTGCAGGATCCTGGTCCGAGTCACTTCTGCCTTGAAGGTCACTCTCACTGGCCGGGTTCTTTTTTTTACAAACCCCCCTATTCTCCGAAAATTTTCCAGCTGGGTCATATCGTCTTCTCCTATTGTTTTCATGATGCTTTCAATTGCTTTTTTTCCCTTGTTTCTTGCTTCATATGTTTCCCCTTCGACTTCCTGGAGCCCATACACAAAGACTGACCTCACCCTTTCATTCTCCCACTGCATATCCCTGTGTATCCCCTCATTTAATTTGGTTTCCTCCACTGCAGCTTTCCTTTCATCAGTTTCACTGGCTACTGTACTTGGGCTCAGTGGCCTGTCATTTTCCCTTCTCGGCTTTCCTTGGGCTCTGTTGTTGTCTGTTAGGGCCTCCACATAAAGCTTAGCTCTTTCATTTGCTACAGTCTTCTCTGATAAGAGCTTCTCCAGGAAGTTGTGCCCCTTCTTTCCCTACAGTCCCCTTATTTGTGGCTGAGGTAGCAGTCTCTGTTGTCAATCCCAAAATGTTCTTTAGTTCTTTAGGCTGTTTCAGATTTTTCAATTCCTCTTCTAAACTCTGCATCCTAGCTTCTGCTGCTTTGACATGCACCTCGCACTTCCTGCTTTCCATATCTATCCTCTCTTCCATTCTCATGCTAAGTTCTTCTAGTTTCTTTTCCCATTCATGATCCCTTTTTATGAGCTCTGCTGCCCAATCTTCCTTTGCGTTTCTCTCCTGTCCTTGGTTTTTCTTGTTGCTCTCTGGCAACCCATTTTTGTTTTATCTTGATTGCCTAAGAGTGGGAAACCTATGAAGTTCTGTATGTTAGGTTAGTAGTGTGTATGTCAGAGTGTGTGGGGGGGAAGTAGTGGAGGAACTGTGGCTATGTAGGAGCGGAATGGGGAGGGGTGGGGAGGGTTTAGGGTGAACGGGGGGAGGGGGGTGATCGAGGGAGGGAGGGATCAGGGGAAGTTAGTGAGATGTCGGTGGTGAGGGGGGGAGTGTATGTATGTGTGTGTGTGTGTGTGTGTGTGTGTGTGTGTGTGTGTGTGTGTGTGTGTGTGTGGGTGTGTGTGTGTGTGTGTGTGTGTGTGTGTGTGTGTTGTGTGTGTGTGTGTGGTGTAATTTTTGTGTGTAATTTTGTGTGGAATTATGTGTGGGTTTATTATGTACTGAAAGGTAGGTGGCTTGTGCTTTGTAATGTAAGTCTCAGTGGTCCTTGGCTGCCCACACCTTCTTGTGACCTGACCCCCAACCTCCTGGGACTTACCGGCACTTACTTACAGTGTGTGTGTGTGTGTGTGTGTGTGTGTGTGTGTGTGTGTGTGTGTGTGTGTGTGTGTGTGTGTGTGTGTGTGTGTGTGTGTGTGTGTGTGTGTGTGTGTGTGTGTGTATGTGTGTATGTGTGTATGTGTGTGTGTATGTGTGTGTGTATGTGTGTGTGTGTGTGTGTGTGTGTGTGTGTGTGTGTGTGTGTGTGTGTGTGTGTGTGTGTTGTGTGTTGTGTGTGTGTGTTTGTGTATGTGTGTGTATATATATGTGTGTGTGTTGTGTGTGTGTGTGTGTGTACTCACCTAGTTGTACTCACCTAGTTGAGGTTGCGGAGGTCAAGTCCGAGCTCCTGGCCCCGCCTCTTCACTGATCGCTACTAGGTCACTCTCCCTGAGCCGTGAGCTTTATCATACCTCTGCTTAAAGCTATGTATGGATCCTGCCTCCACTACATCACTTCCCAAACTGTGTGTGTGTGTGTGTGTTGTGTGTGTGTGTGTGTGTGTGTGCGTGTGTGTGTGTGTGTGTGCGTGTGTGTGTGTGTGTGTGCGTGTGTGTGTGTGTGTGTGCGTGTGTGTGTAATTATGTGTCGAATTGTGTGGGTTTATTATGTGTCTGAAAAGTAGGTGGCTTGTGCTTGGAGTGTAATGTAGATTCTCAGTTGTCGCTTGTGTCCACAACCTCTTGTGACCTGACTCCCACCCTTACAGTGTTGCCTATGCTCGACCTGCTTATAGTGAGTTAATCGCCTTGTTCAATGGATTACCGTTTGCTAAACCTTTTTGAATACTTGAGTGCCTATTCTTTATCGTGCTATGAGAGTTAGACCATTCACATTCAGCTTGGCGGTTAATTGGAACCTGGACCCCACACCCAAACAACCACTCATAGGTAATACAGTACTTGTAGTGCAGCTGTAGCACTGTAGATTGTCCAGCTCGATGTGACGTCCTGGCGTAGATCCAGCTCGATGTACGTCCTGGCGTAGATCCACCTCAATTTCTTCTCGTTAATAATGTACCCTATTCACTGTATTTCTTTCACTGGTCACACGATTGTTTCACTTTATTATCTTTCTTGGGTGACACTTGACAACGTCGCCTTACACACTAGCCTGCCCACTCTGCGCCACAACGTTTTTATTTTCTAGATCACTTACAAAATTGTGGCTCTCCCCACACTTATGTGGTTCAGGCAGATTAAAAAGCACTTCTAGGATTGTTCACTACCCTGACACACTTAGCAACCCTTGCAGAACACTTAGGTAGCCCTCAAAAACACTTATATTCCCGGAGCACGGAAGGCGTGGCTAGCGTGCTCGCTGTACCTACTGTGTGTGTGTGTGTGTGTGTTAGTGTTGGTAATGTCTCATGACATAAGTGTATGAGTTAGTTTTTGTGATACTGTTGTAAAAATCTGGAGAATGAGGGAGGAGTATGGGGGATGAGTTGTAATTTAATGAAATATGTAAGTGTAGATAAATTAGAGATGTCAAATCTTATTTGGGAGTATTCAAAATGTTGTCTTGGAAATGTTTTAGTGTTGTTTGGAAATGTTCAAAGGTGCTTTTGTGAGTATTCAAATGATTTATGAGAGTATTTTGAAGGTGTTCAAAGTGAGGTGTGTGTGTAAGTGTGCATATTAACTTCGTAATATGTAAAATTGGGTCTAGCGAATTTATCGAAAAATGGTTATAAGTGTTGTGGTGACTTTTTCTGATGAAAATAGTTAAAACGAGAAAAATTGTGGGTTATGAGTGAAAACTGTGAGATGTTTGTGGGAATGTGAGGGTTTGGGAGGGTGGGGAGAAGGGGTAAGGAGAGAAGGTTACTTCGTGGGGGAGTGACCTGAGATGTTATCTGAGATCGGTCAGTTAAGATTCACTGGACTTTTTCTGATGAAATAGTTAAAACGAGAAAATTATCTAGACTTGAGGAGAGTGAATCTTTTGTAAAGAAATTGTCAATTGTTGTGGGTATTAACGAAAAAATGTGGAATTATTTGGGTTATCCTGGGTTAAGAGTAAAAATGTTTTCCCTATGTTGTATATGAAATGTGTAGGGGTAAGTCGACAAGATTCAGCCTGTGTGCGGGGTCATCACGTGACGTCACTGACATAGGGGGAAGTCAACAAGATTCAGCTTGTATGTGTGAGGTCATCACGTGACGTCACTGTCTGCCGAGTAAACACAGGTGGGGTGACGTCACACATGTTTAGACCTGTAGTAAGAGAGAGTACCATGCCCCATAGGAGGACTTCATTTGAATGCTTACCCCCAGAGGGGAGAATCCAAAAACTTGATCCAAGGAGATGGAGTCTATGATTTCGAGAAAAACTTGATCCAAGAAGATGGAGACTTTGTATTATCGAGAAAACCTTGATGCAAGTGGGAGTCCATTTTGAATGCTTATACCCAGAGGGGGGAATCCAAAAAAACTTGATCCGAGGAGATGGAGTCTTTGATTTCGAGAAAAACTTGATCCAAGAAGATGGAGACTTTGTATTATCGAGAAAACCTTGATGCAAGTGGGAGTCCATTTTGAATGCTTATACTCAGAGGGGGGAATCCAAAAAAACTTGATCCGAGGAGATGGAGTCTTGGTATTATCGAGAAAAACTTGATCCAAGGAGATGGAGACTTTGATTTCGAGAAAAATTTTGATCAGAGGAATTGGAGTCTTTTGTATTATCGAGAAAATCTTGATCCGAGGAGATGGAGTCTTGGTATTATCGAGAAAACTTGATCCAAGGAGATCATAAGAAAATGAAATTGGGAGGGGGGTGAAAGTGGGAGGGGGGAACCTCAAAAATTTGATCCGAGGAGATGGAGAGCACAAGAAATTCAAAAAAAAATTGAAAAAAAATCGGAAAAAAATTCGGGGCGCGGGGGCGATCCGGACGACGCTGCAGAAGGCGCAGCAGAAGGCAAGGGGCGGGCACGAGGGGCGCGAGGGGCGGGGGCGGGGCGCGAGGGCGCGGCAGGGCCGGTGGGTCGGCGGGGACAGGCGGGGGGGGCGCGGGGGGCGCGGGTGGGGGGCGTGGGGCGCGGGTGGGGTCGGGACGGGGGTCGTGGGCGGGGGTCGTGGGTGGGGTTAAGTTCATTAGCATATAGTGTGAAAAAGGTCATTAGAACATAGGTGTGAAAAAGGGAGCCACTCAGGAAAAAGGGAAACCACTTAGGGCCCCAGCCCTTTTCAGGAGGAGAAAGCTGAGAGGAGGAAGCCACTGAGCCGCCTCCGGTACTACTTAAAATATATATATATATATATATATATATATATATATATATATATATATATAAAAATATATATATATATATATATATATATATATGTATAAAATTTTATATATATAATATATATATATATATATATATATATATAAAATAATATATATATATATATATACATATATATATACATATATATGTAAGTTTGGGGTGCCAGGTGTAAATGATAATGGGAGCCCTTTGATTAAAATTTGTATAGAAAGGGGTTTATTATAGGTAATACATATTTTAAGAAAAAGAGGATAAATAAGTATACAAGATATATGAAGGGCGAAATGACAGTAGTTTGTTTTGGGTTATGTGTCGGTAGATAAAAGACTTTTATTAGAATTCAGATATACATGTTTATAGAGGGCCCCCAAAATATATCAGATCACTTTCTAGTTGTAGCTACACGGGGAGTAAAAGGTAGATGGAATACAAGAGAATAGAAGCATCAGGGAAGAGAGAGGTGAAGATTTATAAACTAAAAGAGGAGGAGGTGGGGAAAGATAAAAACAGCTTTTGGAGGAAAAATGGGCTAATGAAGCATAGGCAATGGGGTCGAAGAGGTATGGGGTAGGTTTAAAAATGTAGTGTTAGAGTGTTTCAGCAAAAGTTTGTGGTTACGGGGAAAGTGGGTTGCGGGAGGGAAGAGGAGCGATTTGTGGAATGATGATGTAAAGAGAGTAGTAAGGGAGAAAAATTTAGCAAAATGAGAAGTTTTACAAAGTAGAAGTTGATGCAAGAAGGGAAGAGTTATGGAGAAAAAGAGAGAGGTTAAGAGAGGGGTGAAGCAATGTAAAAAGAGAGCAAATGAGAGAGGGGGTGAGATGTTATCAACAATTTTTTTTTGAAAAAAAGGGAAAAAGTTTTGGAGGAGATTAACAAGTTAAGGAAGCCTAGAGAACAAATGGATTTGTCAGTTAAAAATAGGAGAGGAGAGTTATTTAAAAGGAGAGTTAGAGGTATTGGGAAGATGGGGGGAATATTTTGAGGAATTGTTTTAAATGTTTTATGAAGATAGGAAGCTGTGATTTCGTGTATAGGGCAAGGAGGGAAAAACATCTTGTAGGAGTGAGGAAGAGCCAGTTGTGAGTGTGGGGGAAGTTCGTGAGGGAGTAAAGGGAAAATGAAAGGGGGTAAGGCAGCCGGGAGTGATGGGATAAAGATAGAAATGTTAAAAGCAGGTGGGGATTCAGTTTTGGAGTGGTTGGTGCAATTATTTAATAAATGTATGGAAGAGGGTAAGGTACCTAGGGATTGGCAGAGAGCACGCATAGTTCCTTTGTATAAAGGCAAAGGGGACAAAAGAGAGTGCAAAAATTATAGGGTTGAGGGACTGATTACCTCATACTCCTCCTCTCCTTTCGCCTTCCTCTTTGTATTGGACTGATGAAGCCACTGTGTGGCGAAACGTTTCCTGAATAAAGATTCCCATATGCTGCATAAGTGTCTCAATCTTCAACTTGGGGTTCCCGTTGAGCTGGGCAACGGGCTGAGGCGAGGCTTCTCTTTATGATGTCATTGATCTCCTCATGTCTGGCATACTTCCATTCTGCTGTGTGACACACGAGACCATGAAGTCCGAATTGATCAGCTGTCGCCCTGCCGCAAATACACCTATGTTCGGTGAGGATGGGGGCGGCTAGGCGAAGAGGAACACCAATCCGAATGGTCTGTGGGACTAGTCGAGTTCCCAAGGAGGAATTGGGAACAGCTAACAGGAAAACTCCTGAGTTGTGGTGCCTTCACTGCCAGGAAACGAGCT
>NC_069425.1:7173524-7188737 GCF_026875155.1 Cherax quadricarinatus | reverse complement strand
CCTTTTTCGTTGGGATCCTATTCTTTTTCTCTCCAATTTCTTTTTATCTTTTTTCCATTTTCTTAATATTTCTCTTTCCCTCAGTCCCTTGCTTCTGAGATCGTCTCTATTAGTAAATGCTCTTCTGTTCTTTCTGAACTCTTCCGTTCTTCCCCCTTCGTTGTTCCCTGCTCATTCTAACTTTACCCTCAAGTTCAACATTCTCTCCTACGTTTTTTTAATTTCTTCAGGCATTTTAGTTTTTTTTCCCGTTCCTCGGCTACCTTTTTTTTTCTGTTTTCCAGATTGTCACTTGTCAATCAATTTTACTCTTCCGAGTTTTTTTATCATAAGCAGATGTTACCATTTATATCGGGTTTCTCTTTTTCCTCTCATTTTATGCTTCTCTGACTTACCATATTTTTCCACCAAATACTATAAGTAGGGATTACGTTGTCATAAAAGCCTTACTGGATACAATTTGCTATTTATCATTACTCTTATCACCAGAGTCACAATGAGGAGCTACAGTGTGCACCAACGGGCCTAACTGGCCATAGTACCAGCCCTTTTACGGCAATCCACTTGTTAGACGTCGTTTTTGATGGCTGCTCGTGTTATGAATTTTTTGATCAGTTGTGGTACTTTCCTGTTATTCAGTACCTGTTCCAGTCTCTTTTTTGGTACTGCGTCAAATACGCCCCTACTTGCTAGTCCATCATAGGCAGTCAGTCCACTCATTCATTTCTCTATTCCTTCATGGTTTACCTATCAAATTTACTGTACCCCTCTGTTTCTTCTTAATTATCATAGTTAGAATCAATGTCGGTGACACCGCCCGACTTTTAAATGCTTGCACTGGTTTCTTCCTCTCTAAATTTACTGACATAACTTGTTTGGTGGATTTTCCCTATATTATTTGATTAAGGGGGTTGAGTGCTTTTCCCTGGATCTCGCCTCTTTGATGGGTTCGTGTATTTCAATTAATTATCAAGGTCGTTTAAATTCCCGTTTTCTGGGGAGGCTTAAGAGATGTTTTCTTGCATCTCTGTGACTCACCGGGGACTTCGACGTTTTCTCTCCTCTCAGGTTCCGTTGCTCACCTCCCCCAACAGTCTGTCAGTTTTCCAACCTCCCCAAATTCCTGTTTATTTTGTGTGTATTATTATTATGTAAGCACTGGTCCCTTTCCTTCTCTTATGTCATAAGCCAGTCTACAACAATATTTATTAAAAACTGTCGCCTTAAACTCTCAGTTGTATACAATGGGAGAAATACAGCTTGTGTTGTATATATCCGTGACCCTTGATCATTTCTTTTACCAGCACTCACACTGCTGTAACATCCACTCTTTCGTGTGTGAGTCATTCTTGCTATACCCCACCCCACCTTTCTGTAAATCCACTCTAGTGTGTGAGTCATCAAAGCTTTTTTCCACACTCACACTGCTGTTAAGATCCACTCTACGTGTGTGAGTCATCAATGCTTATACCAAACTCACACTGCTGTAAGATCCCACTTACGTGTGTGAGTCATCAATTTCTATACCAACACCACAACTGCTGTAAGATCCCACTCTAGTGTGTGAGTCATCAAAGCTTATACAACACTCACACTGCTGTAAGATCCCACTTAGTGTGTGGGTCATCAATTGCTTATACCACACTCACACTGCTGTAAATCCACTCTACGTGTGTGGGGTCATCAATGCTTATACCACACCCCTGCTGTAAATCCCACTTAGTGGTGAGTCATAAATTTTTAACCCCAACACTCCCCTGCTGTAAGACCCCCAAACTCACGTGTGTTACTCTGCAGCAAAAAAATTAAGTATGATACAGGAAAACAAAAACCTTTGATGAAGTGCATAAAAAAGTACTTCGAAAAAGGGAAAAGAGAGTAGAGGCAGGGGTGAAAAAAGGGGTACTAAAAGTGGGGAGAGTGACGGGAAAGGGAAAAAAAGGGGAATTGGGAATGTAAAAAAAGAAGGGATGTAATTAAGATAGAGAGGAGAGACGTAATGAAGTGGGGATGGCGGGGGAAAGGGCGAAGTGGGGGAGACGGGCAGGGTAATAATGGAAGGGAAAGTAGCGGTGTGGCAAAGGTATGGAAGAAAAAACATAGGGGGTGGGGGGAAGGGGGAAGTGTGATGGGGAAGGTGGGGCCGGTGAAGTGGGGGAAGGTAAGGTCAGTGATGATGAGACAGGGGGGTGATAAGGAAGGGGAGACAGGGGGGACGATAAAAGTAAGGGACGAGAGGGTGATAAGGTAGGAGAGGCGGGGAGTGTGATGAAGGTAGAGGGGTGGGGATTTACCAATTTGGAGGTAACAGGGGGATGACAGTGACAGATGGATGCATGCAGGGGGTTTTACATGACAGCGGAAGACAGTGAAAAAGGAAGGACGTGACAGGGGAGGACTGTGGCGAGGGAGGACAGTACGGAGGGGGGAAGTGACAGAGGGGGACAGTGACAGAGGGAGGACGGGCGAGGGAGGACAGTGACAGAGGGGGGGACAGGACAGGGAGGACAGTGCAGGGAGGACATGACAGGGGAAAGGATAGTGATAGAGGGAGGACATGACAGAGGGAGGACAGTGACAGAGGGGATGGAAAAAACTTTACAAGGATGACAGTGCCCTTTGGGAGACAGTAAAACAAAGAGAAGGACAGGACAGAGGGAGGACTGTGGCAGAGGGAGGCAGTTACAGAGGGGGGGGGGGGGGGGATGGTGAAAGAGGCAGGAAGTGACAAAAGGAGGACGTGACAGAGGGGAGACAGTGACGAGGGAGGACAGTGACAGGGTAAAGCAACAGAGGGAATGCAGTGACAGGGGGGGGGGGGTTAAAAACGTAAAAAACAAAATGGAGGAAGGAGAGAGGGGGGGGGAAAAAGGGGGAAAAAAGGGGAGAGGGGGGAAGGGGGGGGAAAAAAAGGGGGGGGTAGGAAAAAACAGGGGGTTTAAAAAACAGTGAAAAAGAGTAATAGAAAAAAAAAGGGGGGAAAAAATAAAGAGGGGGAAAAAGGGGGGAGGGAGAAAAAAGGGGAAGAAAAAAGAGGGGGGGGGGGGCGGAGGGAAGATAATTAAAAAAAAAACCCCATGAAAAAGGAAATTTAAAATTGGGGGGGAAAAAGGGGGAAAAAATAAAATGAAAAATGGGAAAGAAGTTAAAATTTGAGATAGAAAAGGGAAAAGGAAGGGGGGGGTTAAAAAAAGGGGAAAGGGGAAAAAAAAAAAAAAAATGTGTAAGGGAAAAAAAAAAAAAAAAGGGGGGGGGGGGGGGGGGGGTTAAAAAAAGGGGGGGTTAAAAAGGGGGGCCCCGAAAAAGGGAAAAAAAAAAAAAGGAAAAAAAAAAAAAAAAAATGTAAAAAATAAAAAAAGGAAAAAAAAAACAAAAAAAGTAAAAAAAAAAAGGGGGAAAAAAAAAAAAAAAAAAAAAATTTAAAAAAGGAAAAAAAAAAGGTGGGGGGAAGGGGGGAAAAAAAAAAGGGTGGAAAAGGAAAAAAGGGGAAAAAGAAAAAAATTTGGGAAACGGAAAAAAGGAACCCCAAAAGGGAAAGGAAAGAAAAAAAAAAATTAAGGAAAAAGGGGAAAAAAAGGGGAAAAAACCAAAAAAAGGGGAAACAAAGTGAACGAGGAGGGAAAGACACAGATAATGGTGAACAAAAAAAAACAAGCCCCAAACGGAAAGACCTGAAAACTATGAAAAAAGGGAAGGAAAAGGGGGAAGGAACCACAGAGGAAAAAAAGAAACCCCTAGGGAAAACAAAAAAGAAAAGAAGTAAAGGGGAAAAAAGGGGAAAAGGGACTTAAAAAAACAAAGGGAAAAGGGGACAAGAAGGGGGCCCCAAAAAGAAGGAAAAGGGACATGTGAACCCAAATTTTGAACAAGAGGCAAAGGGGAAAGTATTGACATTTTGGGGGGGAAAGGAAGGACCCAAGGGGGAACACAAGGGGGAGCAAGGAAACCCCCTACCGGGGGAAACAAGGGGGAAAGGGGGGCGGAACACCCCCACGGGGGAAAATTTAGGCCCCTTTTAGGGGGAAAAGCGTTTTTGGCAATCCCGGGTGGAGAGGGAGAGAAAACCGTTTGTTGTAAACTGTGAAATGGGATTTACCTGTGGGTGTAGACGGAAGCAATTTTTTTGGTTAATGTTTTTCCCTCCCCTTGGTTTTGGGGAACTGGGGGCACTCACCTCGGGTTTGGTATGACGTGTATGTGCACTACTACCTGTGTTGTGTGTATCTGTTGTATGGCACTCACCTCCCTGTGTTGTTTGTTGACTGTGTATGGCCTCCCCCTACTGTGTTGTTTGACTGTGATGGCCTCCCCTCCCTGTGTTGTGTGTTTGATGTGTAGGCATCCCCTCCCTTTTGTGTTATGATATGTTGTCCCTCCTATGTCTCTCTTCTTTCTTCTTCCTTCATTTTTTTTCCCAAGGGTTTACAAGATTAGAAAAAGGGTTTCCTAGTTTATCAAATACTAAAATTTTGGTTTCCCTAATTGTATTTGAAAACCCATTTTAATGTTATAAGACATAAAATAAGGAGCAAATAAGCAAGATCCATCTGGGGCAACGTATGTTTGGTAACTGGGTTTTTTTCCTTTATGTCATAATGCTGTGTGAAAAAGTTTTAGATTTTGTTGTCGTAGGAATAAAAAATCTCAGGTGAAGTGAGTTCTTAAAAAGGTTCAGCCCCGATGTAGTTTCGTTTTCTGCCCCCTCTTATTGTATAGAAGCTCACTTTTTGTTTCCGGGGTGGGGAAGCATGTATGGGACCCTTTGGAAAATTGGGGTAGAATAACAGTAATTCCATCCACATTCTTCCGGTGGAGGGGTTTTTGAAAAGATGTTCGGAGCCTATGTAACTGATGATGTTTTTTTTTTTTTTTAGCCTCTATGTCGAGATTTCCTTTTTTGGACTTTTTCCATTTGCCAACAAGTTTGCCTGTGAGGGTTCCTGTTTAACTGTGGTATATCTCTTTATTTTTTTTCCATGGGGCCCTTTGTATTACAGCTCAAACCTTTGACAACAAAAGCCCATCAAGGCGATCTGAAAACTTCGTAACCTACTGCCGGGGGAGGGATGTATTTTTGTTGAAATTTTGGACATGTTCTGAAGGATTCACTTTTGTTTTTAACATAGGAGGCAGCGACCTCAGAACAAAGTTCTGGCCCGTTTCCTCTTTTCCCCAGCCAGTTGTGCGTTTAGAAGTACAACTATTCTAGGAATCCTCGGTGTCGTAAAAACAGCCTTGTGTCAAATGATCCCCCAAAAGCCAGGGGGTTTGGGAACCAACTATTTTTTCATATAGATCACCCTACGGGTCAGAGAAAAAGCCAAAATGTGGGGGGAAGTCAAAAAGTTTTTTTTTTATGTCAAACACTCAAGAAAGTCACAAATCCCTTTTTTGTTTTTGGTTTTTGTCACAAGAATATAATACAATTTTAAAAAATTTTTTTTGATCAGAAGGAAATTCTCATTTTTCACCAGGAATTTATGGTTTTTATTGCCCCTTCTGAGGGACTACATTACACCGCTAGTTCAAAATTTGTTTATGAAGCTTGAAGAACGCTTAAACCAGGATGGAGATGGGTCCCATTTGTTCTTGCTTTCTTTTATCAAAAAGGAGTACCAAAAAAAAAACTGCAGCGAGATTATGTTTGGATTTTTAGTGATCCGAAAATGGCATTTGCGCGCCACCCTTGGCTATGCGCCCCTAAAGTGAGTTTTTAAATGCTGATAGATGCCTCCCTTTTGACGGTTCGCTTGAGTTGATTGGTGGTAAGGTGCTTTCCCCTTTATTCGATAGGACAAAAAGGGAGCAGTTGGGTGAAAATTTTTTGGTCTTGTATAAGGCACAAAACCACTACTGAACAGAGACGGAGTGCTGGGCGGGGGACGTATGTGTACCAGTTAAATCATGCTGGTTTCTTCGGAGAACGGGGATCCTTCTGTCAAATTCCTTTTGTTCGATCTAATCTTCTTGTGTCCCCCCTTTTTTGGCGTAACTCCCCAAATCTCTCAGGCGTTTTTAGTATGAGCCCCCCGGGCGACAGCCAGAACACTGCCTAGAGCTTCAGAGGGTGATTGTTCCTGCATTCGTTTTCACGTGATTTTTTCTGTAGGTTCTGCTCTTTTTTTGGGCTTCGAATAGTACTGGGGGGGAGTTTTCTTGGGTTATGTTAGTAAAAAGCAGAACAGTTAAGGGTAGTTTCCCCCTTTTTTCCACGACCTCATCCCAACTCTACCACATTATCATGCTGAATGCTTTGGCCCCACTTTTTTAGGTGCAGGTCGGGCATCCCCATTTTTAAAGCGCAAACTTGGGGGAGGAAAAACCAGAGTCGGTTTTGGGAAAAGAAGAGTGCCAGGTTGCCAGGAATGTTGGAGCAGTGATGGGGTGTACTGGGGGTGTAGGGGGGGTGTTGAGTGAAGGTTTAGCTGTTTTCAGACCACAAAAAGTATTTTAAAGGACACTTCCCCCTTTGAGAAGAAGAAAAATTAATAATAACAAAAGAATTACAATTTGGGAAGTATGAAAAAAAACTTAAATAAAACAATTAAAAAGAAAATTTCTATCTGAAACAAATTGAAAAATTTTTTTAAAAGAACTAAAATTTGTAAACTAAGATGGTACTGTTAAAACACAAAACAAGGGGAAAAAAAATTCCCGGGGGGCAGATGGAGTTTGTTTAGCAAGTTCGCGATGTAATCATGGATTTGGATTTCACTGATTTTTAAAAAGGGAATTTGACGCTGGTTTTTAGGTACTCTATGGTGGTGGGGGGCTGCAGGTTGCTGAAGGTTACAGTGACAGAAAAAAGAGGGTAATTCCAATTCTCTTAGTAAATAGGGAATTTGGAATGGGGATCCAGAAGATAGTTGGCGGTACAAAATTTTTTTTTTTGAGTATGGCGTTGGGTGCCCCCCGTGTCTCGCATTGCGCGGACGAGTAAGCGAGCACAAAGGGCTAAAAGACAAAAAGAACACATTTTAAAAACCGGAATCAGTCACTCAGATTCTAGGGAGAAGGTCTAGCATGCGAGTGACTTTATTAAAATGAAAATATTAACATAAAAATCCAACACTTAGAATAAACAAAAAAAAAAAAAAAGAGTAGAATCAATACTTACAGGGTTTTGGGGGAGGAGAAATAAAGTGTTTAAAATCACTGGGGGGGGCCCTTGTTAACTCCCAAACCCGGTGGGGTAAAGGAGGGGGGGGCTGGGTTTAGAGGTAAAAGGGCCCGACACAAACACAACCACATTCACCCATTTATAATCTGTCCCCCTTATTGTCAACGAACGTTTCCCCCCCTGTTTAGATTTTCAGATACAGTGATACAGGGAACAATATCGTTATATAGATTTTCCCCAAAGCAAAAATGTTGGGAACCTGATAACCCCCCCCCCAAAAATCAGACAAGTAACTTTTTTCCATTGGGTCCATTGACATCAATTAATCTTCATTTGTAATTAAAATCAAAGTAAAAGAAAATTCCAGAAAAATAAAATCTTTCTTTCTTCCCGGGGCTTGAGTAATCTCGACCCCAAGACCCGGTAGCAACATGGGCAAGAAGAACTTCTGATCTCCATTGGACTTTCGCTTGCAATGTTGCAAAACAGGAAAATTTTTTTTATGGCAGCGCGGGGATGGAGGTGAGACCCCTAGAAAAAAAAGGGCTCGGGGGAAGAAGGAAGACTGGTTCCCAAAAACCTTCTGTGGGGAGGGCCCCACAGAAAAGGGGACAGCAATGGAACAAAAACAACGGCGACAAAATAGTAAAATTTGAAAGAGCCGTAAAAAACAGCCCCCAGGTAAGCACCAATACACACACACACACACACACACACCCACACACACCACAACACACCACACACACACACACAACAACACACACCACACACACCACCATACAACCCCACATCATACACAAGTATTGGAAAGGTCCAACTCTCCTAGCAATAAAGAATGGCCTCAATACTCAATTAAGGAAAGCAATTTTGGGAATCTTGGACAGGCGGTAAGTTTTTAAGCCTAGGTGGTAGGAAAATCATAGGGGCAGCATTTAATATGTGCGGGTCAAGTCAAGGGGGTGGGGGGCAGGGCAGAAAGGTGTGGCAGGTAATGACCACGGGGACTCCACAAAACCTCCAACGCACAAATTTACCTTTTTTCGACACTTAATAAATGGACACAAATTCCCCCTAATTCCACACACAATAACCCCACCACACACACAAACACACAACACACAACCACACCACACACACACACACAACAACCCCACCCCCCCTTCCTTTCCCTTCTCTCTCTCTCCCTCTCCTCCTCCCCCTTTTTCCCCCTCTTCTCTCTCTTCTTCTCTCTCTTTCCCTCTTCTCTCCTTTTCTCTCCTTCTCTTCCTCTCCCCCTTTTCTCCTCCTTCTCTCTCTTTCTCTCTTCTCTCTCTCTCCTTTCCCCCTTTTTTCTCTCTCTCTCTCTCTCTCCTAAAAAAAAAAATTTTGGGGACCGCGGAACCAGGGGTCAATGAGAATGGTTTTGGTAGGGGGGTGGATGGAGAAGCAGTGGAAAAGGATGGAACAAGAGTGGGAGAGATAATTAGGAGAGCTTTCTGAAATAATGGAGAAAGAGCTCTCTGTGAAATTGGAAAAGAGGTTGGAGAAGGAGACAAAGAATTGGGAGGCACAAGTCGAAACTGCAGTGGCCAGGATAAGGGTCCTAGAAGTTGAGATAAATAGGCTGAAGCGAGTTACAGGGGCAGTGACAAGAGAAGACAGCATATGAAGCTGAGAGGCCGAACAGGAAGGAAGGAGATATGAATTATGCTAAAGTCATATCAGCCTGCCATGAAGGGCCAAGGAGTGAAAGGGAAGAACAGCTGGGTGCAGATGGAAAAATCAAGGGAGAAAATGACCAAGTACAGGCAGGATCCAGAGTCACAGAGGATGAGACAATGGGAGGAGGAAAGGGCAAAATCAGTGTTTATCCATGGGCTTCAGGAGAGAGAGGAAAGGACACACACTGAAAGGCGGCAGGAAGAAAGAAAGGAGATTGAGAAAATCATCATGGAAATAGGTGAAGAAGAGATGGACGAGAATGTAAATTTTCAGAGAATAGGGGGGTACTGGAAGGGGAGAAACCGACCGATCAAACTGATTCTCAGGACGCAAACAGTGTGGAACAGGAACCTCCAAGAGAAACCACGGTTGAAATACTCGGAAGAGTACAAGAGGGTGTTCCTAGACCGAGACAGAACACAAACAGAAAGACAGCAGCTGAGGTAGAGGACAAAAAAGCGAAAGGAGCTAGGAAAGGAGACAAGGATGGAACCAGCAGAGATCAATCAGAGCAGAACAGAGCAGCAATGGCAAGCACACACACAACTATCCTCAGAACCCCACAACCTATCACACCAATCCCAACACACACTACAATCTAACCCACAGCTTCTCTCTCTCTCTCTCTCTCTCTCTCTCTCTCTCTATATATATATATAATTATATATATATAATATAATATATATATATATATAAATATATATATATATATATATATATATATATAATATATATATATATATATATATATATATATATATATATATATATATAAATATATATATTATATAAATAATATATATATATATTATATATATATATATATATATATAATATATATATATATATATATATATATATATATATATATATATATATATTATATATATATATATATATATATATATATAATATATATCACTAAAAAAAATGGTGGGAACTCGCAGGAACCAGGGATCAGATGAGAATGGTTCTGGTAGGGAGGAGTGGATGGAGGAGCAGTGGAAAAGGATGGAACAAGAGTGGGAGAGAAAATTAGGAGAGCTTTCTGAAATAATGGAGAAAGAGCTCTCTGTGAAATTGGAAAAGAGGTTGGAGAAGGAGACAACGAATTGGGAGGCACAAGTCGAAACTGCAGTGGCCAGGAGAAGGATCCTAGAAGTTGAGATAAATAGGTTGAAGTGAGTTACAGGGGCAGTGACAAGAGAAGACACAGCATATGAAGCTGAGAGGCCGAACAGGAAGGAAGGAGATGTGAATTATGCTAAAGTCATATCAGCCTGCCAAGAAGGGCCAAGGAGTGAAAGGGAAGAACAGATGGGTGCAGATGGAAAAATCAAGGGAGAAAATGACCACATACAGGCAGGATCCAGAGTCACAGAGGGTGAGGCAATTGGAGGAGGAAAGGGCAAAATCAGTGCTTATCCATGGACTTCAGGGGAGAGAGAGGAAAGGACACACACACTGAAAGGCGGCAGGAAGAAAGAAAGGAGATTGAGAAAATCATCACGGAAATAGGTGAAGAAGAAATGGATGGGAATGTAAATTTTCAGAGACTAGGAAGTACTCGAAGGGAAGAAACCGACCAATCAAGCTGATTCTCAGGACGGAAACAGTGCAGAACAGGATCCTCCAAGAGAAACCACGGTTGAAATACTCGGAAGAGTACAAGAGGGTGTTCCCAGACTGAGACAGAACACAAACAGAACGACAGCAGCTGAGGGAGAGGACAAAAAAGCGAAAGCAGCTAGGAAAGGAGACAAGGATGGAACCAGCAGAGGTCAGTCACAGCAGAACAGAGCAGCAAGGGCAAACACACACACACCTATCCTCAGAACCCCACAACCTATCACACCATCCCAACACAAACTACAATCCATACCCACAGCTTCCACCCAACACCGAGCTATAGAATCACACAGTATGCTACCAGGTCTCCCACCCTCACAGACCCCCTAAACCACAGTGTTGGAAAGGAAACTGAAGGTATGGTACACAAACGCTGATGGAATAACAAATAAGTGGGAGGAGTGGCACGAAAGAGTCAAAGAGGAATCACCGGACATCATAGCTCTCGCAGAAACCAAGCTTGCAGGTATGATAACAGATGCCATCTTTCCAACGGGATACCAGATCCTGAGGAAAGACAGGGAACATGGAGGGTGGAGGACTGGCATTGCTGATCAAAAACCGATGGAATTTTGATGAGCTGGAGAGAGGAGACAGCGGAGAAGAAAGTGATTACATAGCGGGAACGCTTCACTCTGGAGGTCCCAAGGTTGTAATAGTGGTGATGTATAACCCACCACAGAACAGCAGGAGGCCAAGGCAAGAGTACAACGAGAACAATAGAGTGATGGTTGACACACTGGCTGCAGTGGCCAGAAGAGCTCATGCATGCAGGGCAAAGCTCCTGATCAAGGGTGACTTTAACCACAAGGAGATCAATTGGGAGAACTTGGAGCCACATGGGGGCCAAGATACATGGAGGGCTAAGATGATGGAGGTGGTACTAGAAAACTTCATGTACCAACACGTAAGGGACACTCTAAGAGAGAGAGGAGAGGATGAACCAGTAAGACTGGACTTATTATTCACCTTGAGTAGTGCAGATATCGAGGACATCACATATGAAAGACCCCTTGGGGCCAGAGACCATGTGGTTTTATGCTTAGAATACACAGTAGAGCTGCAAGTGGAAGGAGAAGCAGGAAGGCCAGAATGAATGAAGCCAAACTACAAGAAAGGGGACTACACGGGAATGAGGAACTTCCTGAACGAGGTTCAGTTGCACAGGGAAGCCAGTTAATGAGATGATGGAATATGTAGCAACAATATGCAAGGAAGCTGAGGACTGGTTTGTACCCAAGGGTAACAGGAATAATGAAAAAGCCAGGATGAGCCCATGGTTCACCCAAAGGTGCAGGGAGGCAAAAACCAAGTGTGCTAGAGAATGGAAAAAATATAGAAGGCAAAGGACCCAGGAGAATAAGGAGAGCAGTCATAGAGCCAGAAACGAATATGCACAGATAAGAAGGGAGGCCCAACGACAATATGAAAACGACATAGCAGCGAAAGCCAAATCTGACCCGAAACTGTTATATAGCCACATCAGGAGGAAAACAGCAGTCAAGGACCAGGTAATCAGGGTAAGGAAGGAAGGAGAGACAACAAGAAATGACCATGAAGGATGTGAGGAACTCAACAAGAGATTCAAAGAAGTGTTCACAGAGGAGACAGTAGGGGCTCCAGAAACATTGATATGTGGGGCACACCACCAAGTGCTAGACACAGTGCACACAACCGAGGAAGAAGTGAAGAGGCTTCTGAGTGAGCTACATACCTCAAAGGCAATAGGGCCAGATAACATCTCCCCGTGGGTCCTGAGAGAGGGAGCAGAGGCGCTATGTGTACCCCTAACAACAATATTCAATACATCTTTCGAAACAGGGAGATTGCCTGAGGCATGGAAGACAGCAAATGTACTCCCAATCTTTAAAAAAGGAGACAGACATGAAGCACTAAACTACATACCAGTGTCACTGACATGTATAGTATGCAAAATCATGGAGAAGATTATCAGGAGAAGAGTGGTGGAACACCTAGAAAGGAATGATCTCATCAACAGCAGCCAACATGGTTTTAGGGACTGGAAATCCTGTGTCACAAACCTACTGGAGTTCTATGACATGGTGACAGAAGTAAGACAAGAGAGAGAGGGGTGGGTGGATTGCATATTCTTGGACTGCAAGAAGGCGTTTGACACAGTTCCACACAAGAGATCAGTGCAAAAAATCTGGAGGACCAAGCAGGGATAACAGGGAAGGCACTACAGTGGATCAGGGAATACTTGTCAGGAAGACAGCAGCGAGTCATTGTACGTGGCGAGGTGTCAGAGTGGGCACCTGTGACCAGCGGGGTCCCACAGGGGTCAGTCCTAGGACCAGTGCAGTTTCTGGTATTTGTGAACGACATGACGGAAGGAATAGACTCTGAGGTGTCCTTGTTTGCAGATGACGTGAAGTTGATGAGAAGAATTCACTCGATCGAAGACCAGCCAGAACTACAAAGGGATCTGGACAGGCTGCAGACCTGGCCCAGCAATTGGCTCCTGGAGTTCAAGCCCACCAAGTGCAAAGTCATGAAGATTGGGGAAGGGCAAAGAAGACTGCAGACGGAGTACAGTCTAGGGGGCCAGAGACTACAAACCTCACTCAAGGAAAAAGATCTTGGGGTGAGTATAACACCAGGCACATCTCCTGAAGCGCACATCAACCAAATAACGGCTGCAGCATATGGGCGCCTAGCAAACCTCAGAATAGCATTCCGACACCTTAATAAGGAATCGTTCAGGACCCTGTACAACGTGTACGTTAGGCCTATATTGGAGTATGCGGCATCAGTTTGGAACCCACACCTAGCCAAGCAAGTAAAGAAACTAGAGAAAGTGCAAAGGTTTGCAACAAGGCTAGTCCCAGAGCAAAGAGGTATGTCCTATGAGGAGAGGTTAAGGGAAATCAACCTGACGACACTGGAGGACAGGAGAGATAGGGGGAACATGATAACGACATACAAAATACTGAGAGGAATTGACAAGGTAGACAAAGACAAGATGTTCCAGAGATTGGACACAGTAACAAGGGGACACAGTTGGAAGTTGAAGACACAGATGAATCACAGGGATGTTAGGAAGTCTTTCTTCAGCCACAGAGTAGTCAGTAAGTGGAATAGTTTGGGAAGCGATGTAGTGGAGGCAGGATCCATACATAGCTTTAAGCAGAGGTATGATAAAGCTCACGGTTCATGGAGAGTGACCTAGTAGCGATCAGTGAAGAGGCGGGGCCAGGAGTTCGGACTCGACCCCTGCAACTTCAACTAGGTGAGTACAACTAGGTGGGTACACTCACACACCCTCACCCACATTTGCTGACTCACACATACACTCCCCCCCCTTCCCACCAACCTCTCACTCCTTCCCCTGATCTCCTCCTCTCTCATTCACCCTCCTCCTCCCCACCTCTCCCTCCTTCCCCCCTCTCCCTCTCACATTCTCCCCCTTGCTTCTCCTCCTTCTCATTCCCCATATTCCCACCTAAATCCCCCTCCCCAAACCTCTCCCATATAGCCACTGTCCACAGTTCCTCGTCTACCTCCCCCCCACACTCGGACAAACACACTACTAACCTAACACACAGAATTACATAAGCTTTCCATTCTGAGGCAATCAAAATAAAAAAAATGGGTTGCCAGAGAGCAGGAAGGAAAACCAAGGGACAAGACGATGAATCTGCAAAGGAAGATTGGGCAGCAGAGCTCACAAAAAGGGAACATGAATGGGAAAAGAAACTAGAAGAATTTAGCATGAGAATGGAAGCGAGGATAGATATGGAAAGCAGGAAGTGGGAGGTGCAAGTCATAGCAGCAGAGGCTAGGATACAGAGATTAGAAGAGGAACTGAAAAATCTGAAACAGTCTAAAGAACTAAAGAACATTTTGGGAATGACATCAGAGACTGCTACCTCAGTCACAAATAAGGGGACTGTAGGGAAAGAAGTAGCAAAACTGCATGTAGAAGCTCTATCAGAGGGACTGTAGTAAATGAAAGAGGTAAGCTATATGAGAAGGCCCTAACAGACCACAGCAGAGCCCAGGGAAAGCCGAGAAGGGAAAATGAAAGGCCACTATGCCCAAGTACAATACATAGTGAAATTGAAGAAAGGAAAGCTGCAATGGAGGAAATTAAATTGAATGAGTGGATACACAAGGATACGCAGTGGGAGAATGAAAGGGAGAGGTCAGCCTTCGTGTATCGGATCCAGAAAGTTGAAAGGAAACATATGAAGCAAGAAAACAAGGAAAAAAAAAGCAATTGAAAGCATCATAAAAGCAATAGGAGAAGATGACATGACCCAGCCGGAAAATTTTTGGAGAATAGGGGGGTTTGCAAGAAGAAGAGCCCGACCAGTGAAAGTGACTTTCAAGGCAGAATCTACTCAGAACAGGATCCTGCAGGAGAAAGGAAGATTAAGGGACATACCGGCATACAAGAAGGTGTATCTCAACCGCGACAGAACACAAGAAGAAAGGCAGAAACTGAGAGAGATGGTACAAAGGCGAAAGGAGGAAAGAGAGGGGATGGAGGAGAAAGACAGGTGATCCCAGACCCAGGAAGATCAAATACAGCCTCCCTCACAACTTCCTATAGAAGCCCCCAACCAGGTCAATCCCAGTGCAACCAAACATTCTAAACCAAAACACCCATGCCATATCCAATACCCCCACCCAATGCATTACAAACTCCACCCCCACAGCAACCACCCATAGTTCCTTATCAGGTCTCCCACTTCCCCAACCCCAATATATCCCCCAGACCACAGTCTTAGAAAAGAAGT
>NC_069425.1:7166024-7168524 GCF_026875155.1 Cherax quadricarinatus | reverse complement strand
ATATTAAGATCTACATTATTTAGTTTATATGTGGCATGGTTATTGTCCTGTCCAACATTTAGAACTTTGCATTTGTCTATATTAAACTGCATCTGCCACCTCTCCGACCACTGCATCAGTCTATTCAAATCTTCCTGGAGTGCTCGAATGTCCTCGTCAGAATGAATTCGACGGCCTATTTTGGTGTCATCGGCAAACTTGCCGATGTCGCTCATTATGCCCTCATCTATGTCGTTTATGTAGATTGTGAACAGCAGGGGAGAAAAAACAGAAAGGGAACCAAGGCAACAGGAGTGCCATCACAATGGGAATCATCGTGCCACCGCAACAGAGCCGCGATCAGAGACGACACCTCCGCTAGATGTGACGTACAAATCACTTTGTTGTGGTTGCATGTTGTGTGGGTAGCGTCTGGCCCTGCATCACGGTACCCGGTAGCGTCTGGCCCTGCATCACTGGGACCCGGTAGCGTCTGGCCCTGCATCACTGGTACCCGGGTAGAGTCTGGCCCTGCATCACTGGTACCCGGGGAGCGTCTGGGCCCTGCATCACTGGTACCCGGGTAGCGTCTGGCCCTGCATCACTGGTACCCGGGTAGCGTCTGGCCCTGCATCACTGGTACCCGGGTAGCGTCTGGGCCCCGCAAACACTGGTACCCGGTAGTGTCCCGGGGCCCGCATCACTGGTACCCGGGTACGCTGGCCCTGCATCACTGGGTACCCGGGTACGTCTGGCCCTGCATCACTGGGACCCGGGGAGCGTCTGGCCCTGCATCACTGGGACCCGGGTAGCAAACTGGCCCTGCATCACTGGTACCCGGGTAGCGTCTGGCCCTGCATCACTGGTACCCGGGTAGCGTCTGGCCCTGCATCACTGGAACCCGGGTACGTCTGGCCCGCATCACTGTACCTGGGTAGCGTCTGGCCCTGCATCACGGTACCCGGGTAAACGTCTGCCCTGCATCACTGGTACCCGGGTATGTCCCGGCCCTGCATCACTGGTACCCGGTAGCGTCTGGCCCTGCAAACACTGGTACCCGGTAGCGTCTGGCCTGCATCACTGGTACCCGGGTAGCGTCTGGCCCTGCATCACTGGTACCCGGGTAGCATCTGGGGCCCCGCATCACTGGTACCCGGTAGCGTCTGGCCCTGCAACACTGGTACCCGGGGAGCGTCTGGGCCCCGCATCAACTGGGAACCCGGTAGCGTCTGGCCCGCATCACTGGTACCCGGTAGCATCTGGCCCTGCATCACTGGTACCCGGTAGCGTCTGGCCCTGCATCACTGGTACCCGAGTAGCGTCTGGCCCTGGGATCACTGGTACCCCGGGTACATCTGGCCCTGCATCACTGGTACCCGGGAGCGTCAGGCCCTGCATCACTGGTAACCCGGGTAGCGTCTGGCCCGCATCACTGGTACCCGGGTAGTGTCCCGGCCCTGCATCACTGGTACCCGGTAGCGTCTGGGCCCCGCAACACTGGTACCCAGGGAGCGTCCCGGCCCTGCATCACTGGTACCCGGGGGTCATAAACCCAACTCTGGAGAGTTGAATATCATACATAGAGCACCTAACATTTAGTAAGGAGAGAAACTGGGTAGGAAAGTGTGGGTCACCACATGCAAGCCGACACATACACCTCTGAGTGCTTGCACAGGTGCTTTGGTCAGACAAAACTGCTAGTAAAGAAACATACGCTATCATAACTGTTAAATAAAGGTAGGAGCAGGACAAAGAGGTTTCTAGAACTGACAGAGTAATTTAACGCTCACACACACACACACACACACACACACACACACACCACACACTGAGGGAGTAGCGCCGCCATAACAGGCTGGGTGTCATCACAAATAAGTAGTGTACTTACCAAAAGTGAAGTGTAAATTATAAAAGTAGCAGTATACAAGTGATAAGTGTGGTAAATGAGGACTCAAAAGGGCAACGAGATAAGAATAGCGAAGAAGCCAGGGCGAGGTGCACGAGTCATCGTACAGCAAGCATCGTACAGCGAGCATCGTACATCAGGCACCTGGATGGACGTCCCCTCTGACCAGTAACGTACAAATCACCTGTTTGTGGTTGGGGGGAAGTCTGAGTGATAGCCAGGCCCTGCGGTCACTGGTAACTCGCTATCTAAACCCTGCTCCAGAGCGCTTATCATGACTTGTTAACACACGCTAGTATTATAATTATTAGAACTACTCTCAGTGTTAATGGTATCTCATTAGTATTACGGATACCAGATGAATTGTATTTTTTTGGGACATATAAACAACTACGTGCTCACACACACACACACGCGCAAACACACATACACACTCGGGGCCAGGAGCTGGGTCTCGACCCCTGAAACCACAACTAGGGGGATACACACAGCTGATCCTTGGGAAATTTTACCGCCTCCCCCCAAAAACTTTCACCCCCCTTACCTTCCCCCCCTCGCGTTTCTCCCTTCATAGCCTCTTTCCCCCCCTTCCCCCCACCCCCCCACTCACTCACT